>CAJQUW010006412.1:0-600000 GCA_907163375.1 Prostheceraeus crozeri | reverse complement strand
TGAAGTCTGCGTTGGAGACGAGCTCGCATTTTCATCTCTAGGCCACGCTGACAGTACAGAAGGAATGCAAGTGAAGTCATCTTAAAGTGATACTGACAGCTTATTGGCCTATGGTTGTTGACGGATTACTAGCAGCATTCATTCGTCTCCGCAGATTTCGGTTTGATTCCTGGGTTATACGAGCACGGCTGGAGAATCAAGTGTGTTGGTGTCTGTTAATGAAATAGACTTTGTCATTCTCTTTAGATATTCAATATATTACGACATTCCTCTGTTGTCAATGTGACTTTAGGTGTTCGCTATATTTTTGTAATTCAGATGGAAAGCATGGTTGATATCAAGCATGAAGAACAAGTTTGTGCGAGTGCTATACATTGTGATATCAAAGAGATGATGAAGTTATCGCTGATCTTGATCGTTAGTGGAATGATCGTTGGTCAATGTAAGTAGATAGTTTGAACTTCGGTAGAGACTCTCTATTTTGAAGCGAAAATTATAGCGGGTGCAAGTATTGATGACATAATAATGGATGATTGATATGAAAATGGAGATCAACTTGTGGATGAGCAATTTCGATTTATTGGCTTCGTAAAAACATGGATGAATTGAAGACATTGGATTCATGTCAGTCCGCCTGGGGCGGCACCTACTCCCGCTCTTAGTAGTAGTGACTAATCCTAACTTGGCGAAAGTTGCTAGTGTTTTAAGGTTGTTTTTAAGGTGTTTTGGGTGTTTTTAAGGTTTTCTGGCTTGTCGTCTCGCATTGAATGGCTACCGGAAGCCTAAAAAAATGCAAATGATGTTGATGTGATGTTTGCCATGTTTGACTTGTAATCAAAAGTGCCTGATTTCTCTTTTTATTGCTCATTTCAAGCATTTCAATGAGAATTTTTACAACGATCCATATAAATTCTCTCGTTAATTGTTTGCTCACCGCAAACAGGACATATTTTTCTGTTTCAGATTTCCAATGGGGATCAGTATACCAGGAAGTGTTGCATTGACCAAAGAGTCTGAATTGATTCAGAATGCATCACAAGATGAGCGGTTTCACAGGTAACATATTGTATCACATTATGATAAATATTGTAGACTAACTGAATAAATCAAACTAATTGAAGTAAATATGCATGACTTAGAATCATTGGTGAGGAAGACTTGTACGATAACAAATGTGCACGAATAGCTTCCTCGTCGTGCTCATGTGGGCATGGCTGACGGCCACGTTGGTCGGATGGAGGCACGATAGAATTTTCGCCTTCATTGCTTGCGAGTACGTTTTTGATTGACTTATCGGAATGTTCGTTGTACCCAAGATATCTCATAAAGAAAGATTTGCACATCATCTGTGTCTGTCTACGAATTGGCATCTGCCATTTGATTGTTCTTGATTTTGTCTTTGATCACGGCAAGACAGGTCTGATGTGTGTTCGAATCCTTTCTTTTTTTCTTTTATTTCAAGCTTATTTCGTAGCCACAGTCCCCGACCATCGAAGTTAAGATTCCTAAGCTGACAACGCATTGCTTCCCTTTCTTCTTCTGTCATCTTATTGTAGCAACCACATCGACATTTTTGAGGTGCCTTGGAGGGCTGTTTCTCAAGATTGTGCTTCGCTCTTTCGGCCTCTGAACGAAATCGCTTTCGGGACGCACAGCAGACCCAGCCACATTAGCTGAAGGCGGAGTAGACGCAGACCCAGCCACCGGCCGCATCCTCTTCGATGGTGGTGGCAGCAACTCGTCCTCATCTGAAAGAAAAATTATCTTTTGATGTTGATTCATTTTGATATATTCGGCACTATTATGAAGAATTTTGTAACAGGAAACAAAGTAACCGGTTGTTTAACCAGAACACTTTTTAGTGGAATGCAAATTATCCGAGTCTCCGTGATGCGTGAAATAATAAATAGTGTCAATACTACTGCCTAAAAACCAAAGAAACAGTCGTTTTATTGGCACTTTAATTTAATATGTGAAACTTTCTTTACTACGATGCCGTTGTCTCCATTACGACCCCTGAAGGTGACGCTACACCCTCCCACAATAGGACTACCAGTCACTGATATGAGATGTCGCAAATTGACCAAGTTGGTCGATCTTTTTTATTACTCATCAGTCCAGCAGACGACACCCTTGATTCCACTACGCACCTGGCGCCACTCACTTTTCTCTGGACCGCTATTCATTTGCTGCATGGAACTGCATTTTAGCCTTAAATAATTTGAAATCTTGCATACACCAAACCAAAAAATATTTGTGTTAAACTGTGGACTGTCAATAATCCATATTCTTCGCAACTTTCATGTTTTGGTTAAATGTATACTCAGGAATGCAACAAAAATCATTTATCATTAAGAAAATTCTTTGATTGAATCGTAGTATACTGATGGAACTGATTCATCAATGCCGATAGCAATTTGATAGCCTTGAGGATTGAATCCAATCCAATTACCATACAATTCAAAGACATTTATGGAAATCTAATAGAAACATTAATGCAGATTTTTGACTGTCCGTATGCTGTATTGCGAGTATATATACTTTATTTTTGATATAGTCATTTTAATATCGCATGTGGCACATAATTGCATATTTTGCTGGTTCAAGTTCATATCTTTTTGTTAGATTGCTTCTTTCAACTACACTTAACACATATTTCACAGACTTCTGATCAGGGCTACGAGCTTATTCTGAACAAAAGCGAATTCATCTTCTCCGTACAATGTACAAACTTTCCTGGAATTGTTGCACGAGTTTAATACATTTTTCTCTGTATAACACGTGTGCAGGTATTTCATGTCAACAGACAAATAATAATAATAATAACGTGTATTTCACACCCACTATTGGTAATCGTGGGGCATTCAACTCTACAAGATCTGAACAAAATGCAAAATTTTAAGGCAAAACAACATCAAATAAATAAGTGACATGAGAGTGAAAAAGCGGATTGGCAATTACAACAAGTTACAAACTGAAATTGCTATTACTCAATTTTGACATGGAAATTATAAAAGAATTTTGAAGCAACGAATTAGCTATTTTTGGGGATGCGAAATTTTCCAGAGTACGGAAGTCGAGGACGGAAGTCGGAAGCTTCCAACTTAACACCACTCTAAATGAACTGAGAAACTTGAAGAAACTGTTTTGAATACATATGTGTATGAGAGTTATAACTCACAACATAACGGAAAGTATTTACATGAACAATCGATACATAATTTTTTTTCCATTTTATATGATCATGATAATTCTACTGGATTGACATAAGTTATATTCAATAGTGCAGGGATGCGCAACCTTTTACAGTTTTCGGCCGCCATTTTGAAGGCCGAAAGAATCACGGCCGCACTTAAGATTTGTGCGAACAACTAGGTAAATAGCCAATCCTTTTTATATTCCACCACTCAAATTAGCTTTCCCTGATGAATGACGCAGTGAAAATCGCATAAAGGCCTACTTCGTAAAGAATGAGTTAGCAAGTTAACCCATATGCGACCGACGGTCATTTTTGACCAGAAATGATTTTAAGCTCAAGGTAATATTGGCACTTGAAAAGTTGAAAGCATGTTTTTATAAGGGCAACCGAAGGAGAAAACGCATTGCTAAGCTACTGTAGTAATTCATAAAGGAATTTCGAGCCGGTCTATTCTAGGCATTCATTCGTATATAGGCCTACGCATTTCTAGAACTTCGTATATAAGCCTGCCTACCTTGCGTTATTATTGAAGTTATAAAGTATCTTATTATTACTTACCATGCAGTTCTTTTGCAACCGTGAGCTTTAAATTTAATGATAAATGTGAAATAAAAACACAAGCGAAATTTTAACATATTTTATATATGAAAATGTACAAAATCTAGATAGGTAGAAATACAACATCTCGTAAGAATCAGTGACTAACTTGCTGTTGTCCGTCTTTGACCAAACTTTGAATATCAGGCATTTGAGAGGATGTCATTACACGTAAGCTATTCTCGAGATTGTTTTTTGTTAAGCGCGTCCGTTACTTGTTCTTTATGAACTTCAATTTAGAGAACGCTGCCTCGCAGGCGTATGTGCTTCCAAATAGAACTAAAACATTTTGGGTCAACTCTCGCAATCTTGGATATTCCACATCTGATTTCCATATCTCAAGTAAAATACCACCGATGAGAGAAGAATGAGAATGACCGAGAAGACCGAATGAGAAGGCAATTTGTCACATAGGTCACAATTCTATAAGCACAATAATTGTGACCTATGTGACAAATTGCCTTCTCATTATGTCTGTGAGGTGACTTGTGTAATTTATCAATTCACTTGCAAATTTTGCAATGGCCAATATATCGGTAAAACTGCTCGTCCATTTCATTTAAGATACAACGAACACAAAAATAGTATTAAATATAAAAACAATTCTAGCGCTTTAAGCGATCATAGAAATATTTGTAGCAATGTCAATAGCATTGACGATTTTAATGTAGAAATTTTAAAGCGTGTGCGTGATTCGGTTGAGACAAGTTTGGTGGAAGCTCGTTTCATTAATTACCATCAACCTTTGATGAACAGGCGTCACGAGACTGTTGCAACGAGAATTAGAGTTTTGTAAATCACTCTTTCATTATCTGTGCTAGTTCTGCCACGACTAAGCGTCTGGACGCGAAACGTCGGCACAATTATTTTATTGAATTTTATATATTCATATATCGGCAGTAATTTTCACTCGGGAGAGTTTTTTCTATTACTATCATCGGAATCATGGTCCTCCCGCCTTCTGCTATTGCATACTTGCACGACTCTTCTTCCCATTATCTGACAAAGTTCCAGCCAATTTAAAATCCAGCATGCAACTTATCGAAAAGATAAAACCGATTAATCAGACCAACGAAATGTATCCCTGCAGCTTCGATGTCGGCAGCATGTATACTTCAATTCCAATTTCCGATGCCATTCAAGCCCTAACTACCAAATTAGATGACTGCAGCATGAAACTGATTAATGGACTCACAATTGCACAAATTCAGCAGCTCCTTCAAGTTATCCTCAGAAATACGTATTTCCAATTCAAAACAAACAATTTTTTTCAAATAAAAAGCTCACCCATGAGATCGTCTTTATCCGGCATCCTTGCCATCATCTTTATTGATAGTATTGAAACCACTGCTCTAAGACTAATGCGAGTGATGTATGGTGTACCACTTTTCATGCGCTATGTCGATGACTGCTTTGCTTTCGTCCAGAACAAAGATCAAGCCATGATACTTCTTAAACACCTCAACTCACAAAATGAAAATATAAAATTCGAAATCGAGCTACCAAGTGAAGACGACAATCGTTTAAGTTTAAGTCTGCTTGACTTTTCTCTTATGATGTATGCCTCTAATGAACCTATCCTTGAGTTTTACCGTAAACCAGCGAAGAAATAAATCTTTTCATACATAATCGTTCACATCCTCCTCGAACTGCGAAACTGAATTACATTAGAAATGAAAGACAGAGAATATCAGAACGTTGCTCAAACGCTGAAATACATAAACAGCATGAGAATAATTTCAATAAAACTCTCCAACTCAATGGTTATCCTGATTCAATGATAAAAAAGACCAACAATAATCGTAGAAAACGAAGCAAAGCAAATTTCGATGCTATATATTTTCCATTTCCGTATGTTTCTAAAAAGGTCGACAAGAAAATATATAGGAAAATAAAAACAAAAAAGATCAAGAATGTATTTCATCGTGAAAATATAATCGTCAGAATCACAAGAAAAAACAAAACTCTGCGCAGTGCATTGAAACAAAAAGTAACTGAAAAAAACTGTGCACTTGAAAACTGTCCCATCGAAAGCAACAGCTTGTGTTTCCGAAAATGCGTCCTGCATCAAATTGTATGTAAAAAATGCAAAAACACCTACATCGGCAGCACAGTAAGATGTTTGCATATACGCTGTCGAGAACATCTGACTAATAACAACTCATCGGTATATAAACACATGAAAAATTGCAATGACTCCTCACAGACAATAACAACAACGATTCTATCCTCTGATAAAGATTCCACCAATCTCCGATTACGTGAGGCATTTTATATAAATAAAATGAAACCGTCTATCATGGACGTCTCTATAATTGCGGCTCTGGACATGAAGGCTATAGACGAGCGTGTACAACATGAGGGTCAACGTGCTCGAGTGAAACTTCGACTTCCCTAAAGCTGTTGGTATTATTTTAACATTCACGAGCCTCTCAATATTGAAAACAGCGCAATTTTGATGTTATAACACGTTTTAAGAAGTAAAGCTATCATCATTAACATGTAAATGATAGAACTAGCTGTCAGCGTACGAGTCAAAATATTCTCACCTCAATATTTTGATGTCTTTGCATTCCCGATTTTATGAAAGCGACGATGCAGTTTAAATTGCAAGACAGAAAAACTCACGTAATCAGGAAAATTGTATTATGATGGACATTTTCATATGCGTAAAAATTAACTGAATAAACTTGCATGTATACAATGCATGTACGGACCGTAAATGTACATATGAATATTAATGGTCTCAAGCACTTTTATGTGAAGTGAGTTTCGTCACTTTGCGTGTAAGTTTTTCATTATCTATACCGACACTTTCATTTACAAAATTTTTGTACACACAATTAAAAAATGATCCAGTTATGTATTTCACAAATGGATGTCCATTTTCACACTCAAGTGGACAAACATGATTTATTGCAAAAGTTTCAAAAAGGGAAATAAATGAGAGTTTTTGATTCAAAGTTGAAAGAAATTGTTGATGTAAATTGTCATTTGAAAATAAATGAAATGCCAGTTTCCAACAAAGAATGCATACATCGTAGCAAAACTCTGATGGGTGAAGCAGACCTCCTCTATTTATCTTATCCACTAAGCTACTTTCGGTCTCCAAGTTCAACTCTCCTTTCATCATCTCACTGACTAGAATATTGCGACAGGATACACACTTAGTACGATTGAGAACCGATCTAGAAATATAACCAGCAACAAAATAAATGGCATTTTTTTCATCATCGAGTGGCAGTACGATGTCATCAGGAGAAGGAATGGAATCACGTAGGCCAGAGATAGCCAAATCTTCTTCCACCATTTCAGTTTGTTGATCACTTTTTAGGTCTTCAATTGCAAAAATGCTATTGTATTTCATTAATGAGTAGCACTTAATTTTCCGTTCATTTTCTAGAAGCTGTCGAATGGAGATATAATAATTGGCTCCAGATAGCTGGCGTATCCAGCCAAAACGCTCTTCAAGGTTATCAGATGATATGTGCCCCAATAATACGTATTTGAATTCGCAATGCGACAGAAGATATCGACTCAATCCACATATGGATTCTAATGACTGAATAAGCGCTGCAAATGTTTCCTTTGAAAGAGAATACCGGTATCTGCCTTCAGAACTGTCTCGCCAGTTCTTCAAGAATGACTGCATGTCCTCTAAGAAATGGAGTTTCCAATCATTAGAAGACGTAATTGGGTCTTTGAATTTGTCACGTTTTGCTTTGCCGATAGTCGGTGACCTTACATTCAAAATTTTCCACATTGATAGAATTTTATCTATGAATTCTGCTGTTGCTTCATAATCGTTGTCTTCAGTCGCATAATGTTTCAATGCTTGGCACGATTTCTCATTAAATATTGCTGTCGCAAATTTTGTCGATGTCTTTTGTATGGATGATGGAGAAAATATATTCATATTTAGTTGTGGTGCTAATTTTATGGGTCTACCTAATTCGTATGTACAAATTTCTACAAGATGATCAAAATTAGCTGAACGATTTTTGGAAGGATCAAAGTGGAATTCTATCTTCTTCTCCCAATTGTTGAAAACGTTCTTCACATTGTGAGTTGTGTCGAATGTCAAGAAGATTGGCTGATTATCAAAATTTGGGTTTATGACTGAAGATCGAATTTCACCAGAACATAAAAACTCCACGAAGAATTTCCTGTTTGCAGGGTGATTATCGACGCTCAAGCACACCACTTGGAATCCAACAGACTGAACTTCATGAATCACATGCTGGTAAAATCCAAACAACATATCTGATGTTAGGCCATCAACTGGAATAATTTTGACAACGTCACGGTAGCCTCCAGTGATCGATGAAATCATAAAAACAAGTGCAGTTCTCGCTAAGCTACGACAATCTTCCGTATAACCAAATATTTTTCCGCCCGATAACTCAGGTTTTCTTACAACATAGATTTCGTCTATGATCAATATAACGTATCGTTGGAATTGATTAAGTGAAGACAATCTCACAGAAAGATACTTCCTAATATCACAGTGGGATATTGGTCTGGTTATCGTCTGCATGTGTCGAATAGTTGGAAGGAGTAAAATGTTTGAAGTTCGTAGAACTCGATAACACGAAGGACTCGTAAAGTAGAGAAGGTACGAAGTTGTTATCACATTGGACGAATACCGCATAGCAAAATTACTTTCATTAGCTAACAATCTTAATTGCTCGCATAAAAATTCCAATCGATTCAATTTAGTAACATCCAAAGAAAATTCCTGGGCGTATTCTAACAATGAATCTGATGTACGCATAACCTCACGAGTAAATGATGTCTCGAAAACATACCCATCTGATGTGGATTTCACAAACGCCAATAAGTTGGTAAACTGGGTATACAAAGAAATCTTGTTGTTACTATGAACTAAATGTCGATAGTGGCTAAAAGGAATTACTCGATCTCCAGACACCACAGTTACTTTCAAATCGCTATCAATCAACAGTGATGATGCTATGTGACACATACCGTTCGGTTCGAAGTCGAGGATAATAAACTGAATGCGGTTGTCTGAGTTCACTTTTGCCCATTCCTTGGTAAAGTCATTAGACCATGAGTCGAATTTAACACGCGAGCGCAGATCAGTGAAATCTTGAAGTCGATCGCGAGTCACGAAGTCGTTATATTCCGCTTCCAATGCGTCAGTGTAGTTTTGGAGTCGACTGGTCGATGTTGCCCTCTGAGATCGTCTGTGAGGTTTCGGAGGAGGGAAGTGTCCTGTCAGGCGATGAAAGACAGATGGGACTGCGTCACTTTTCAGATAGCGCTTCTGTAGCAAAGAGGAATCACGTTTTCGTCGATTATTAGTGTCTTGTGAAGTTAAAACGAAGTCATCGTCGGTAAAGTGCTTAGAACACACACCAGTGTGCTTGCTAGGCTTGAAGTTTTTTCTTGATATTCTGCGAAGCCAATTATTCAAACGAGGATCGTCTTGAGGAAAGGCATGTAACGTCACGTTATCTTCTTTGGGCTCCGACTTGTAGCCTGTGCGGCAACCGACAACGGCGCATGTTCGACCCATTTATGGGATTTAAGCCTATAATAATCAGAGTCCTCTGCCACACTGCAAGCACACATACAAAGAAGTCGCTACTGTTTATGAGTCGGCTGACTTTATCCTCTAATCTGTGTCTGAAGTATCGTGTCAATATAAATCGTCATGACTACACTGTATGACATACATTGTGTGCATTGCAACTGAACGCACGCATGCGTCTTGCTTGTGAGAGGCAGTGAGTGAGTCAGAGAAGGTAACCCTCATCACGTACAAAGGGAAAATCATTTTTCGCAGCCTTCATGTCCAGAGCCGCTATTATAGAGACGTCCATGCCGTCTATTAATGCCAAGCACGAGTTAGACAGTTACAGAGATTTCCTCTTTCGTTGACTGAGGTGTTTTTTTTTACATATTTTCACATGCCTTCTATGGTAATCAGATTTCTCAATTCACATCACATTTTCCTTTTTCTATGTCAGGTCATTTAACAAAATCCTAATGGTACTATGGAACCCTTAACTACCTGCCACATAGCTCCCACTCTTCCATACTGTCCCCAAAAAATTTTGTACATAGTTTTGTATTATACTCATTGACAAAATTTTTGAAACATTTACTTCTTTAACTTCTTTCATTTTTGACTGGTATATATACATGTATGTATGATACCTTGATAATTTAGTCACAATCTCCACCAAGTCGCTAGCACA
Source organism: Prostheceraeus crozeri (assembly GCA_907163375.1). Classification (NCBI taxonomy): domain Eukaryota; kingdom Metazoa; phylum Platyhelminthes; order Polycladida; family Euryleptidae; genus Prostheceraeus; species Prostheceraeus crozeri. Next base: position 589,980 of record CAJQUW010006412.1, on the reverse strand, counting down.
GAAAAACAAAGCATATAGCAGATTCAACTTTAATAGCGCGTGTGCCCCCCTCTACCTCCAATACATTCAGTAATCCGAGATGGCATGGATTCACAAAGTTTCTGAATGAAGGATGTTTCAAGGAGAAGCCACTGCTCTGTCAGTCCTTCACAGAGAATCTTCAGGGATACTGGTGGAAGTGAATAGCGGTCTCTCACTCGCCGCCCAAGCTCGTCCCAGACTTGTTCAATGGGTGACAAGTCAGCTGAACTTGCAGGCCAGTCAAGGGTTTGAATGTTCAATCTCCTAACAGTGGCAATGACAGCCGAGGAGCGATGTGGTCTTGCGTTGTCGTCTTGGAAGACGAGATCCTCCACCCTGACCACTGGGGCAACAACAGGAAGCACAATTTCATTGAGATACCTCTCTCCAGTCAACGTGCCTTTGATGATGACTGCTGTCGTTCGTCCGCCATGCCAAATGCCACCCCACGACATAACACTTCCACCACCATATCTGTCGTGTACTTTAATACAGCATGGGGCAAAGCGTTCACCTGGAAGAAGATACACTCTGACACGACCGTCATTGAAATCCAGTGAATCTCGATTCATCGGTCCACAAAACTTTCTGCCAGTGATGGTCATTCCATGAGCGATGGGCATCACACCAGGCAACTCGTCTTCTGCGGTGCTCAAAACTCAATGGAATTAGGACAGCTGGTCGTCGCGATTGAATTCCAGCTTCTCGCAATCTTCGGTAAGCCGTTCGAACGCTACAGTCTATATTTGAGGCACTCTTCCAGTGTACGACTAGCTTTGGGACTGACACAAATCTATTCCTCTTTGCAGCTAAAACTACTAGACGTGCGTCTGTCCTTCCTGCAGACTTTCTTGGTCGACCAGATCCCTTCTTCTTTTTAACATCTCCTTCTGCTTTCCATCGACACCACCACCCCCAAACAACGATTCTCGATAGTTGCAGCTCTTCGGCAACACTCGCACAACTTCTACAACAACGAATCATTCCAATAGCCATACCTCTGGTAAACTGATCGTGTGCCATTTTATTTTACAAAAGCTGGATTTCAGTTCACGTTTATGTTCAATTTGTAAAAGCAATTGTGACAGTTGTATCGATATCAAAATTTGAAATTTGACCACCATAGATCTTTCTCCATTCTCTAATGTGTTGAATGGTAACACATAGAAAGCGATATATTGCATCATTCCTGAGAAAAAAATGAAGCACTTCAATCCAAGCCAATGATAGTTTGTTTCATCAATTATGTCAATGAGTGTATTTGTAATTTTGCATCGCTTGTATGCAGATGTGAATTTTTAAATCTTTTTCATGTCATAAAATCATTTCCTGAAGATAGCTATAGATAATAGCTGAAATTAATCGAACATTAGAAAATATAAATCAATCCATCACTAGAATTTGGCTCTTTCCAAAGAAAACAAAATAATGATGCTGAATTCGTATTGAGTTGTCTCGTTGATTGACTTGACTCTAGTGAAATTGTGGTCGTACGGGATTTTTGCAGTCAACATAATAGATGAAGTGAAAATGCAACCTTACACGATGGGTGTTATAGCACAAAATTCAAATTTTCAACACGAACATTGTACTATGTAGTGCTTATCCGAAAGAAAGAACTTCGGTTTTCCACTCTAATTATTTGAATTTTTGTGCTTTATCTTCCGTTCAAAGCCATTCCATGTATACATATCCGTTTTATTAGTTAATCGAATTGTGGTTGCATTTATTTTATCATGTGCGTTTTGGTGATGTCAATTATCATATTGTTAAATTGCTCTAGTGGGTGAGTTAGATATCACTACTGATTTTTTAATTAACTATATTTCTAAAGATCATGATATCACACGGTCAGAAAAACTTGAATCATTTAAATAATAGCAAATTGAACAGTCAGTCAAATTATCACTTTGTACATTGCCTTAATCCACACCATTGATGTGGGAAGTTATGAAGATATTGCCTGATGTCATGGAGAAAAAGTATGTCTTTCTAGTATTAATCGCCTTCCGAATGTGAAGTAGTGCAATACGAATCTTCAACATCTTATAAACTGCAACGTCCTTCACCAAAATCAATCAAGAAGGTGCACGATCGAGGTATTCCACGTATTATCTGTTGGTCATTCATGGCTTGTGGGATCAACTATTGCGTAGCGTCTGTTCCCTGTTCGTATTCATGTTTTGGGATGAATGTTTCCTTCTCTTAGATGTATAGTCAAGTAGAGATAATTATGAAAAGGTTGGAAAACGATCACTAATGTGCTAGCTCAAGAAGCAGGCTGAGGGCATCCCACTCTTATCCACACGAGGAAGCCCGTTTTCGATGATAGTTTCAAATTGGCTGCAGTCCAGCAGTAATGGTTAAACCGGACAATCATCAGATTTCAATTCTGCAGATGTTGCATGAATAACATGATCTTTTCATGTGTCTAACTTCATCATGTGTCTCACTTCATTCTCTAACCTCTTCATGAAGATGATTTTCACTTAAGAAACTGCAGTTCAATATACATTGTGATTTATTTAAAAAATCTCAATAAACTATCATTTTTTGTCAATTAACTGCTTCTGGTGTTGCTGTCCGCCCCCTGCTTAGATTGGTACAAACTATAGAGTCGTTTCATTCAGTAGGTTATGAATTTATGATACACTTCTCAATAGGTTATGATAGAGCATCAGAGATGTGTGAAGTTCGCTTGAATTATCGTTTGATTTTGTGCAAAAAATTGCCTTACTTGAATTTCTTCGAAGCTGTCGTAGACTAATTGCACTAAACATGAATTCTCAATACTGAAGAGGCAACTTACTTCTTTGCTCATAATTAGTGCTGTCAGCAGCTACTCCGAAAAGGAAAAAAACATACCAAAAACGAGTTGCATTCAATTGAAAGACAGCTTAATACATGTAAGACTAAAGTTTTCATGATTTTCCGAATTATCGTTCTTTCAGGTCTTTAGTCATTTGTGACTCACCGTGGAAATTTGTTCAATCAATTAATTAACTTTATAATTGTATGAAATTTTTAGAAAATTATCACATGAGCATCGCAAATCCAAAAAAGTAATTTTTATCTATTTGGCAGCTGGAGTGAAATCTATGTAGGTTATTAAATAAAATACATGTCCTCAACTTTTTTCTGAACAGGTAAATCTCTAAACATGACTCACCTGATATCTATAATCAAGCTTTCCTTGTTAACAGAAATCCGATGTCAAGATATGAAATAATGCGAAAAAGTACATATCTTTAGTTAAAGGTACTTGTTTTGCACATGAAAGCGGACAGCTGAAGTTGATATTTTTTTCTACAAAGGTTATGTGGTCTACGAGCCATGAACCAATTACTTTCATGATAATTTATTAGAAGACTGTTGATTTGCTTTATTTAATGAATTTTTGTCTATCAATATTGTCCTCAACTTTTTGTCTCTCAACCGACACATGAAAATACGTACATGATAAATACACACTCCATTTGATAACATGCACATTATAGTTTCATTATTGCATCAGAAAATGTTGGTTGGAGTTGTTTTGCTGAAAATTTGAGCATAATTATTTAGAAGTATAAACCCGTGGCATAACACATTGATTTCATGAATGTACCTGTAAGGAGATCTAATGCACAACTGCCGCCAAAAGTCTCTTGACCAATAAAAAAAGCCTATTTTTGTCATCAATCATTATATTTTGAAACAACAAAGTTATACGCTAAAACTATCGTTCCAAAGTTTCTTTTACATAGAAAATACGGTAAAACACTCAAAAGTCAGTATTTGGAGTGGCTACCTCGGTTTTTAAGTCGGTTTTCTGCGTGGCATACTTTCCACCAATTTTTTTGCAAATACTTGCGTTGATGTCCGTGCACTAGTGCTGTTTTCGAAATTCGATTTCGATTTCGAAAACGTTTTCGAAATGCACCAATTTAATTTTTATAATTTCGATTTCGAAAACGTTTTTATAATTTTAGAAATTTCGATAATGTTTTTATAATTTCGATTTCGAAAACGTTTTTATAATTTCTATAATTTCGGAAATGAAATCTAATGGCGAAATGCGAAAACAGCACTATGACAGTGCATAATGGTGATTGATCAAAGGACAAAAATGCCCTATTTATGCTGCTGTCATTTTACATTTCGATTATTAATGTTCAATATTGAGAAAACTATTTTTACCCATGAAAATGTGATCAGAAGTGATTTTTAATCCGTTAGGCCTTGAAGTTATTAATCAACGGTCGTTGGGTTTAGTTACAAGTGGACTATTTAAATAGTTATTCAAATAAATGGAATTATTTAAACACGTCCTTCATATAGGCCTATCCAAAGAAGACTCTTTAAGTTCAAATTAGTAAAGGAATTATCTATTTCTACGGTTACTTAATGAGTATTCATTTATTTTTTGATAAATGCATATAGGTTATTGATTTAAGGTATATAGTGAATACGGCTGTTTTTCATTAAAAGAAATTGAAAAATGAAGTGCTTTTCTAACTAAATTCATTATAATCACTACCAAAAGACCCATGCAAAAAATAGTAATCTATGATGAAAGTTCACGATGGCATCTATAGAAAAATGGCATCTAAAGACAAGGAGAATGAATCGTCATCAGTTACATAATTCCCAATGACAGACAGCGCCCAATGTGCAGTGCCGACTGCCGAGCGACAGTCAAGATGCTGTCACGGTTGAACAAAGTCTCTAGGCTAGCTAATACTTGAATTGACTCAACTGTTGCCTACCTGAAAAGACAATTAAATATTCTGCCTCTCACTTAATGATGTCATGAAACCATCAACAGCAATTTGTATAAATGTTAAGATCTGAAACTAAAGAATTTGACATGACAATTGATTATCGAGTAGCCCGAAAATAAAGTATATCTTCGCTGAAAATAAGCACTTTCATTTCAGATTTCATATACTTGTATTTCAAATGCAGGCATATTATGACATGGTGTCGGAAGGAGCCTTAGTCTTTCGTGTACAGTCTAAAATAATTAGGGTCAAATGTCATGTTGTCATGGGCCTGACTGTCATGTTGTTAAGACTTACTAAACATGATTCTATAATTTCAGAAATTTCAATTTCGAAAATGTCTTTATAACTTCTATAATATCGATTTCGATTTCGAAAACGTTTTTATAATTTCTATAATTTCGATTTCGATTTCGAAAACGTTTTTATAATTTTTATAATTTCGATTTCGAAAATGAAATCTAGTTGCGAAAACAGCACTACCGTGCACCAAACTTGCTTGACACAGTTCTTGAGGTCTTCCAGGCTTGTGTGGGCTTGCGCTCGGCAACTTTGTTTTTCATAATGTACCATAGGTTTTCGATGGGGTCAAGGTCCGGGCTATTGCCAGGCCACGGACCAAGGACTTCAATGTGTTCATCGCACAGCCATCTTTTGATAGATTTTGCTTGATGACAAGGAGCTCCGTCATGCATAAACACATGTGTCTGTCGCACCTGCATCATTGGTTGAAGACGATCTTTCAGCATATCCAGATAGTTGCTCGCCCTCATGGAGGCAGGAAGTTCCCAGGAGGCAGAAAGTACAAACTTCCTCTTCCACTGCCCGAAAACCTGCCCCAAATCATGACCTGAGGAGAATGCTTGATCAAAGCGGCGATTTGGTGGTCTTCGAATCTTCCTGGATCCTCGATTGGCGAACTGTTGGATGACGATCTCATCGCTGAAGAGAACATAAGACCACATTTCAGGTGTCCAATCCTTGAATTTGTGGCAGAAGGCGAGTCGATCTCTAATGTTCTTGGCTGACAGGTTCGGCTTCCTGGCAGGTCTGTAGGCTTTCAATTGGAATTCTTCAGTGAGTCGTCGTTGTACTGTGCGAGTTGATACGGCTTGCGGCAAACCGACCTTGATTTCATCTGCCGAGAGCAATGGATTCGATAAAGAGGTCCGCCGGATACATCTATCCGTGGTAGGTGATGTCACGCGAGGTCTTCCGCTTCGTGTCCGCGATACAAATCCACCCGTCTCCAAAAATCTCTTGATAGTGAAGTTAAAGCGCTGCTTGGACACTCCAACTTGCCTCCCCACTTCTGCTTGACTCATGCCAGACTGCCAGAGAGCTATAATTTGTGCTCGCTTTGTCTCTGGAAGCTCCATTGTCCGATTGCGTAACAGACAGATAATACCAGCCATACCAGCAAATCTGCTTAAATACGGCTTCCTTGCTGAAACGTATTCACCTGACTATCGAAATGAAGAAGTCAGATAACTTACGCTCATTCGTCATATTCGGGTTCCACGATACAAGATTCGACCATTAGGTGTAGATTAAACATGAAGAAATGAACATAAAACATGTATTCGTGAGGAATTACAAAAGTAGTGAAATAATGCATAAAATAGCAGAAGTCAAGAGACTTTTGGCGGCAGCAGTATATAGAGGAAAAATGTTCAGAAATTTGCGATACACTTCCCACAATGTTTCCCTTCATCCACGCACACATACTCGAAATTTTCAACTGTAGGAATTCGAACAAACAAATCGACCTTTATGTAAAATAACATTGCTGACAAAAATTATCGATTGGGAGGTTATTTCTATTTTGCAGACGACCTTCGAATAAAAATTCATCTTCTGCGCGCGTCGGTTGAAGGGCGCATCAGCCGATACTTCTTCTTTCTTCGAGAGGCGCTTAAGAAAGCTTATTTACGATTAGGGATTTCAAAATCCCCGGAAAATCTCAGTCCTGGTATTGAACAGAGCTGTAAATATGCTTTTATCGTAAATGAAATGTTCAACTGCGTAGCATCTATTAGAAATTGCATGAAGCATCAAAGCAGTGCGTATGTTTTACCTCTAGGTCAAGCAGCAAATACCGACAGTGAAAATTAACATCACTTAAATCTCAATGTTAAGCTCCTGATGAGTGCTGCGTAGAACTAGGATTGCCTGAGTGAATTTAATTAAACATCAAACTTCGCTTTTATGTTATGGTTGCCGTAATAATATTTTCATAGATTTAATATCAAGTTTGCTGGCTTTGTTAATGCTTTTCATTTAATCCTATGTATGCCATATGCGAGTTTATGATTTATTCATACACAATATCATTATTCTTGAACCTCTCTTATTCTCTTCACCACTACTTTTTCATCCATTTTTTACTTCATTTTTCATTGCCTTTTTTAAATTGAAGTCTAGATATTTTGCATACAGGCTTCAAGCTTGCATTCAAAGCGTATTACAAAATAAACAACGTTTTCATTTTACTTGTTAGCAATGTAACAAATGATGAATCTCCAACTTTGATACCTAGTGTTGTAGCTGTCAGCCCTCCACAACCATTGCTTTCATGAGTCATACGCATTTCGAAATGAAGATCATTTAATATCTGTTCATGTGCACAGCCATTTAGCGGATTGAGGTTTCCACCACATCTTCCGCTGTCTGCAACGAACGTTGTATTTTCTACACCGATTAGTGATTTTGGGTGCACCGATTAGTGATTTTGATAATCGGCCGATTACCGATTAATCGGTAGAAGGTAGCCGATTCATTGGCCGAATATTTTATTTAAATCGATAAATGAGCTAATATCCGAATTTACGGATGCTTTCTACAAAAGTCTGTGAATAGCTCCTCACGTCTGAACTTCATGAACTCTGCAGCTCAATTCCCTCGCACCAACAATCTATATGTACGAGCTTGGTACGTAAAGAGTCACTCATTCTATCAGAATGGCATGGCGTCGTTAGTCGTCCGGTTAATGCGACTTCAGGTGTATTCCAGGGCTCTGTACTTGCATCTCTGCCATTTAATGCGGCAGCGGGTAATTTCTGTACGTCAACAGCCTCTGCACATTTTGTGAAATTTATTCATGATCTCACTGTTGTAGTTCCTATTTACCATAGTACAGACAATCATCATGTTACAATTGAACACGAAAATTCTCTTTTATGAGCTTATAACTATGTACTTGACGGTAAATAGCAGCAAGACTAAGTGCCTACCGGTAAGAAAATCACACAATTTCTCTCGCTTTACTTTACCTGGCTTTGATTTTGTTCAAGCTCACAAGATCTTGTGAGTTCTTCGGTCAGCTGATTTAAAGTGGGACAAGCATTTTGATCTTGTAACTACAGCTGCGGCCATAGGTATCCGGACACTATCCAATTTTCTAGTAAATTATTCTTTTCAAATAAATGTGTTTTGTATTTCCACATAACTTTTTTCTGGTAAATAATTAAATTCTAATAATCTTTTTAACAAACTGAAGGCTGTACGAAGAAAAATGACATTATTTTTTAATTTGTGCTTTTAATTTCAGCTATTTATGAGGTTTATTAATTTCAGGAGTTTTAGTGTTTTTTTCAACTTAGATTTTTCTGTTACAATTATTATTGCCGTCAAAAGATCTGATGTCCAGAGTATCAAAAACTATATTTGAGCAACATAACAGATAATGTAGGCTTTATAATGATGTCAGAAGTAATCAGTATCTGGTTGGGAAACCTCTGTGATTGACAACGGCTCGAAGTCTATCAGGAACACTGTTTCCAAGTCTTTGACAATCACTTTCGTCAATTGACCTGTACCAGGCATGTATAATCGCGGAGATGAGCTCTTTCCGGTTTGATGGGCATCTTCGTTCAACAATTTTTCCAACCATGGCCCAAAGATTCTCGATTGGGTTGATATCCGGGCTTTGGCCAGGCCAGTCACTAATCCAACGGTCGGGATAATATCTGTTAAGGTATTCCTTCACTGCCTTTGCTCGGTACACGGCGCATTATTGTCCATAAATACGCCATTGTGTTGATGAAGTTCGCGATCTGAATGATCCAGTTCATTCTTTAGTACCTCCAGGTAGACATGCTGATTTATTCTTTCTCCTTTTTCGAAGATCTTCAGTCTTCCAATGCCGTTCCAAGACATGCATCCCCATATCATTACCGATGGGGGATGCTTGAAGGTTGGTAGAACACATTGTTTAGAATATCTTTCTCCTGGACGTCTCCAAACTTTTATGCTGCCTCTGTTTTCATAAATATCGAACGAACTTTCGTCTGAAAATATCACACGTTTCCAGAAGTCGTCACATTTTTGAAGATAATGGCGAGCAAACTTCAAACGGCGCTGTCTCTGGAAAGCGTTAATAAACGGCTTCTTCGAAGGTCTGCGAGATTTTAATCCTTGTTCTCTCAATCGGCGACGAACAGTTCTCACACTAAGAATCTGGGCTGGATGAACTCTTCCGCGAATTTCAGCAGCACTGGAGAAACGCGACTTCAAACATTCTCTCACTAAGCATCTGTCAGTAAATACTGTTGACTTCCGAGCTGGACCTTTACGTTTGGTTGGAGATCCAAACCCATTTGGTCGTTTGATCCAGCGCTGCTTGATGTCATTCACGGTAGACTTTGGTATGCCAGTACGCTCAGATACTTTTCGAATTGAAATATCTTCACGTAATAGAGTGATAACGACAGCTCTTTTGCGAGGAGAGATTTCTTTTGACTTGGGCATTTGGTTTAGCGACGACCATACACAGAGCAATAACGGAAGGCACTGTTTGTCACACGATATGAACTGCGAATGATTCTAAAATTGCTAACTGACACGCGTGTGTTGCATTGGGAGGTTGCAGATACGTCGACAGATTCCATTGGCATCGCTTTCTACCAATGAGATTGCAGGAAACCTGTAAGCATTGATAGTTAAAGAAACACTCTCATGGGGAATCGGATGACGTCAACCATGGTGCTCTATGAATAACAGCACGCTACTGTTCAAGAGAGCTGCAATATGAATACATTTCGTCTACTTTCTGATTCACTATAACATAAATTTAGCTGAAGATGTCGCACGACTAAAGATTACCCACCTATGGAAAAATATAACTTCGAAACTTCAAAAACTCCATATCTTTCATACGTGTCCGGATATCCATGGCCGCAGCTGTACAACCTTCGCCAGTCGTCTTCATTGTCTTAGTATTTTGAGGCATTTTTGTCAAAAAGTTCTTTTTTTCTGTGTACAATTCCCTTTTGAGATCAATTTTGGAATACTGTTCGCCCCTGTTTGTCGGTATCTGAGGAATCTCTTGGAAAAATTGCAATATTAAGAACATCGTGTTATCTGTGGCATGAATGCATATTGTGCTTGTATGGAGTCTTTGGATGAGAGGAGATTGCCGTAATCTCTGAGACTCTTTGAGAAATGCTCCTTCCAAAATCATTGCGTCCATGACATTTCCCCCAGAGGAGTCACTGCTGTGGACACTTAATTGTCCCTATCTCAAAAAGTGCTCGTAGATTTGTATCATTTGATGTGTATATGACCTATCAGACTCTTGGTTTGAATAATGTTCTATAATGATCTTTGAAATTTTAAAAATGCTATCTACATGTCTTAACCGCATTTGTATACGAATGCTTTTCATTGAAAATGTAACTTAATATCGTTCAATGCACTTGATAAACTTCTCATGAAGCTCTCTTAGTGCAAAAAGATTTCTCGATAGTGAATTTCTTACGGTACATAACTAATAAAGACATCCAAAAAATGTTCACGATGAATCAAATGTTCTTATTGGTCGTAATGTATGTCCAATTACATTAGACTCCGAAGCATTTACGTGGTGCGCCCAATACATTACCACAGAAGGTTACGAAATATTGTAATGAAAATCATATTTTTGGAAGATAAGTATATTAAAAGAGTCGAATAATTTATCATTTTTCAATATATGAGCCACAGTTCTCGACACATTTTTGCCAATGTTTAAATAGTTTCAAAAAGCCATTTTTGAAAAAAGAAATCGGATAACTCTGCAAGATTTCCATGACTTTTGTCCTTGATTGTTCCTTGTTCTCCCATTGTTTCCTCTTAAATCGTTCTTCAGTTGGCGGAACAGATGATAATCTGAGGGGCTAAATCAGGACTGTATGGAAGATGTGGACAGCTTCATTCTGCAGTGATCAATGGTCGTTGTCGTCAAACTTTGCGGTATGGATCGGCGCATTATCATGTAGGAAAAACAAGGTCTTGTTTCTTGGTTTCCGCCAGCTTGATTTGGCTTTAAGCACAAGATCGGAATAGTACGCCGCATTTAACGTTCTTTCGGTAAAATCTACAAGAATCGGACCTTTTGAGTCCCAAAAGATAGATAACATGAGTTGTTTGCGATGACTTGTGCCCAACCTCATTTTCTTCGACGCGATTTCTGGGAATTTCCAGTCAGCAGATTGTCTTTTGCCCTCTGGAAGATAAAGTGACAGGAATCTCGTCTTCCGTGACGATATTGTTCAGGAAGGATTCACCAATTGAATGAAGTTTTTCAAGGTTCATCTGACAGCATTGAAGACGTTGATCCATCATTTCAGCTGTGAGGAACCGAGGCACGAAGCGGGAGCAGAGCTTTCTTATCCCCAAATCTTTAATCATTGTATGAAGTTTACCTTTTGAGACATTAAAAGCCGCAACGAGATCTCGAGTCACAATTCTTTGATTTTCTGTGCAGATCTTCATTAGTTGTTCAGACTTTTCATCGCCGATTTCTACCAGACGTCCACTTCGATCGTCGTCAAAAACGCTTAGCCTTCCGGTTTTGAATTCGCGGATCCAATTGTAAATGGTCTTTTTACTTTGACTTGACTCCGGATAAACTGTTCGAGGCTCAGTATTTATGTGTTCATCCGAACTACCTTTCAAAACAAAAAAAAATAACGCTGTGATATTCTCATAGAAATGGATAATAGTACACTAGAATGGAAGTTTGATATCTTGCCTATATACAATGATGGCACATGGAAAAATCTATGGTTTGGACATATATCAGCTTGGATCAAAAACATTGTATCATAGTCAAACTATTTGCCAAGTTGGTTGTAGAAGTTGTTAGTAGTAAGTAAAACTCCACTTCTGGATAACGCAAGATGGCCGCCGTCGCTGACGTCCCCCCCCTCTGGAACGGCAGAGTGTCGTGGTCGGCCGCCGTGGTGCTTTGAGTCTGACGTCCCCCCCCTGGAACGACAGAGTGTCGTGGTGTACCGGCCAAGTGAGTCCGCAAGGTTCGCTGACGTCCCCCCCTGGCCGGCCGTCGTATAGCGCGCGGTGATGTGCTGTCGAGGTTGGCGTGGTGTGCCGGCCAGGTTGGCGTGGTGTGCCGGCCAGGTTGGCGTGGTGTGCCGGCCAGGTTGGGAGGGTGGACTGTTGTAGCTCACCTGAAAAAATCCTAAGTGTCAGAGTGGCTGTGTATGGGTAAAATTTTGAAAATTTTCCAAAGTGTGGAATTTCGACCTGGGACCGTCACCAAAACATTTTTCATCAAATTTCACTGACCCCCCCCCCGACAGCAATCTTCTAACTTTGGTTCTAGTGGACGGATTTTGTCTTACAGCTACTCGTTTGAAAGAGGAGAAAAACTGCTCGACGATATTTTTGCCGCGAGTCAATCGGACCAGCCGTTCAAAAGTTAGAGCTGTTACAAGATTTTAGGTCGGAGCTCACCTGAAAAAATCCTAAGTGTCAGAGTGACTTTGTATGGGTAAAATTTTGAAAATTTTCCAAAGTGTGAAATTTCGACCTGGGACCGTCACCAAAACATTTTTCATCAAATTTCACTGACCTCCCCCCCCTCGGGAGAGCTAGTTTCGATCTTGGCTTCTAGTGGACGGATTTTGTCGTGCAATAGCTCGTTTGAAAGCTAAGAGTGAGACAAATTCAGTGAAAGAAACGGCTTGTTCCTATCTGTCTTCGTTAAGGTGTGAGACACCATTTAAGATTTTGGGAGATTGACGAAAAACGAAGCTCTAGCGTTGGGCTCTAGCTTCAAAACGAAGCATCGGATGGGAAAAGAAACAGCTCCAGCGGGCGAATGAAGGCTCGGATTGGTAAACGGAGGCCAGATTTGGAATCAGCTTGATGTTATTGTCCAATGAGGATCATCATCCAATGAGAATCAAGCATTTCTATATAAATAGCGAGCCTTCCACAGTGAGAATCATTCCATCGTTGAATTGCACGAGTGACGGACGCACATTTTCTCTCTCTCTAGTTCCCTATTCTATTATCCAACTAAAATGGTAAGTCGCTACTTTCCTCCCTCTCCTCCCTTGAACGTAAACTTAATACAATCTTTTCCATTTTCAGGCATCTTCTCCATCTGCTGCACTAGTAGGACAAAATGGCGGTCAAACGTTACAAGGTTCGCTACGATCAGATCATCGACAACTGAGGCCAGTGGAAGAAACAACCAAGGTACATAATCCTACACCGCTACAGCGTAAATTTAAACAAGTCTTGCGTTATGACGATCATGGCGTAGTACTCCAAACGGGAATGCTCCCTTCCACGGATGTCAAGATAATGCACAATCAGTATGTGGACTACATACTGATCCCCGTGAGTCCGTACATTCGCCACTAACTTGATATTATTGAGGAGTACGTGACATTAAATATGGACATTCCTACTCCTCTTGTTCAAGAGTGGAAGGCGAGAGATGACAAGGATACTCCCTATAGAAAGATTTGGGATGGTAATCAAATTTGCCTACCGGTATCACATTGGTGTAGTTATTATAAAAAAGGATGGAGATCAATCAATACCCATCAGATGTGATGAGCTCGGAGAAGGTACTTGGGATATCCTTTTCAAAGTGAATGGGCTACATTATGGTCGACACAAGGATAATAAAATAGCCTCTCTCTCCATGCATATGGAATCCATCCTATATATTCCAAAACCACCCAACGTGGACGACATAATTGATCAAATCCTTAACAGCAGTGGTACGAAGCGCAAGTCGGAGAAGAATGCTGCTTCAAAACGCAAATCAAAGAAGGAGACCATCATATCATTTGTGTATTTTGTCGTGAAAAGCATCGATGTAATTCTTCATTTTGTAATATGTTATAGAACGTTTCCTTAGATGTGTAAATTTCCGTTTTAGGCTTCTATCATCATTTTTATGGATTGTGAGGGTGAACCTGTACAGGAGCTCAGTGCTATTGCTATGAACAATTGGACATATCAGATTGTCAGTGTCTATCATCAACATGCCAACTGCAATCCCAATGTTGATCAATGGGCGAGAAAACACATTCATGGACTTAATCTGAAATATTTGCAAGACTATGGCTTTTCTTGTGAGAGTGCTCTTCTTATTGACTTTTAACGATGGTTAGCTGCTTTCAATGTTATACGCATCTTTTGTAATAATCCTGGTAAGGAGAGGAAAGTATTTCCCAATCTAATCATTGATGATATTTTGCTCCCACCTTGGGATAGTAGAGTGAATCAACATTATCATGAAGTCACGAAACGTTTTAAGGATTTGTCTGTTCCTATTTTGTCTGTTCGTTGTAGTAGCTACGTTCATAACCAATGCTTCTTTCCTCCTTACCTCAGCACTGCCAAAGTCCTGTATGGTTATCATTGCTCGCTGTATGATAGTTACCAGCTGTATCTATTTTATCTCTTTCAAACCATTGATTTATAATGCATGCTTGTTACTTACTATTATTTAATAAATGTTACTATGAGAAGAGTTGTTTTCATGCAATGGATGGGTTGGCGACCATGTCTTTCTCAAACGACTGCGGAACATTACATTTTCATAGGCAAAGTTTAAAAGGAGCTGTTCAAGATTATGTGATAAATTTTCATAAAGATGAGACCGACATCGAAGCAGTGGTCGATGATGCTAGCACTCTATTTCTAGAGTTAATGAATACATTCTCTGATAGCATTGTCATGGCGCGATTAGTTGCGAAAATTAAGTTTAGTCATTTTGGAAAGGAAGAGGTGGAAAGTCGCTCTTTCCATTTTGCTTCTTATTCAATGGAAGTGGTAGATCACCCCGAAGAATTTTTTAAAAGACATGATAAAAATTGCTGAACGTCTTAACGCATTTAACCATCATGGTAGCAGTCTAGTGATTGAAGCGATTTCAGATATTCACATTCAACTTTCCATAAAGAAAAATTGAAAATGCAGTGGTACTTGATTGTAGCACAACTGGTTTTCGAGCTATGTCTGCTCACTCTCGAAGTATATTCCTTCTGTACATGCGTCTATTATTTAGAAAAGGCTAGCAAATTCATATCTTCAAAAAGACTTGCTATAGACATCAGTAACGGTGAAACTATGTGTGACATTGAGTTGTTTAGTGTAAAGAGTGCTTATAAAGCTGCACTCGTTGAACGTTTTAATCGCACATTAAAAAATCGCTTGTGGCGACATTTTACTGCCAACTTGACACAAAATTGGACAAAGGTTCTACAAGATACACTCCATGCCTACAATCACTCTATCCATCGTTCTATTGGACTCAGGCCAGTAGATGTAAATGCTGACAATGTAGATAAAGTGCGCGAATCATTCCATGCAAAGTTGTAACTAACAATGTTTAGGGTTTGAGCTATGAATCCAACTGCCTCATTTGATTCACGACCCTCCTATGTAAGTGGTGGAGGACAAACTTACATCGGCGCTCGCCGCCAACGTGGAGGTAGCATACTTGTTGCACTGAAATCTGTTGTAGCACCTCTCATATCCAATGTCGGTAGATCTTTAAAACGAAATGTTTAAGTAATGCCGTTGGCTTTGCTGGTGATGTTGCTAGTGATCTTTCCAGAGGTAGAAGTTTTAAGAGCAGTTTGCTGAATCGTGGGAAGGAACGCGGTTTAAAAACATTGAAGCAGACCTTTGCTGGTGTTACTCAAGGAAAGAAATCACCTAAACGAATGAATAAAGGAAGGAGGAAACATCGCGGAGCTGGTAAGGTGCGATCTTCAGTCAAAAGGCATTCACGCAAACGTCGCAGAGGCTCTAATCATTCATCAGGCGCTAAACGACGACGCTGCCATAACTTCTAATCATGGAGTGTAAAACTTCCGGTTTTTGTTTGTTTGATCAACAAGCCATACAGACAGATATTCTTAGTTCAAGTATTGTAGATTATCATCCTCGAACAGCTGAGAATGCTGGCCCCATTGAATTTGTTATTCCTGGTGGTAGTGATGACTACATAGATTTGAGTTATGCGATGCTTGATTTGAGGTTTAGAATTCAGCAAGCAGATGGAACTGCTATTGACGATACACATAAAGTTGGACTGAACAATTTACCATTGACTACATTACTTCGTGATGTTTCTCTAACGATTGGAGAGCAGCAGGTGGAAGGTGGTCAAAGCGATTAACCCTATAAATCATATTTCAATCATGTATCACAGTTTCATCCAGCAGCACAAAAAATTCATATGGAAGCCATGGGATGGTACAGAGATGAAGCAGGAAAATTTGATGTTGAAACAAACAGTGGCTTTGTAAAGCGATCTGCTATGATTAAAGATAGTAAAGTATGTCAGCTATATGGTCCGCTGAATTTAGACTTCTTTAGACAGTCAAAGTTTTTACTCCGTAATACCAGCATGCGACTGAAGCTGACATTGAATAAACCTGAATTTGCGCTGAATGCATTTGCTAAAGTTGACAATTTTAGAATTCATGTGGAAGATATTGCACTTTACATTCGTCGAGTAGTACCGAATCCAAGTGTCATTAGAGGACATGCTGAAGGTCTTAACCGCCAAAATGCCATTTACCCCGTTCAGCATACAAAGCTTCTCACCTTTACAATTCCTAAAGATCAAAAGAGTTTCATGAAAGATGGCCTCTTTCCATCGGAAGGACCGAAGCTCCTCATGGTAGCAATGGTTGAAAATGATGCATTTAATGGTAATATAAAGAAGAATCCTTTCAATTTTAAACACAATCAGTTAAGTGAAATTGCTTTACGTGTAAATGGTGTGAGTCATCCTGGTCCACCCTACAAACCAGATTTTGCTGCGGATCAATTTATGCGCAGTTATGTTGATTTTATGGATGTCTTTGGCTTTTACAATACGGATGACACCAACGGACTTACTATGAAAGAGTTTAAGAGTGGATATACTATTTATGCATTTGATTTGACTGCTGACAGCGATATTAGTGCACCCTATCGTCAAGCGAACGTGCCTCATAATATTCGTTTGGATTTGACGTTCAAAAGAACACTACCTGAGACGATCAATGTATTAATTTATGCAGTCTTCGATTCAAATATTGAATTACAAAGTATCGTGACGTGATTCTTCAGTATAATCGTTAATGAGTTGGTTGACTGCTGACGATATTAAGACTAAAGTGCAGCGTAATGCAGACGAAGCGACGTTGAAAGCTTTCGATAATGTCTATTCACTCGATACCTTACCACCTGCAGTAAATCACTATCCCATCTTTATTGTGCTAAACACTCATTCGCAGAATTTAGGCGGTGAGCACTGGAAAGCGATCTTTATTGGAGAAGACCGACGTGGTGAACTATTTGACTCTCTTGCTCAACCTCCAAATATACCAACACAGCAGTGGTTGAGAAAACATACGCGTCAATATCAGCGAAATGAACGCATACTACAACATCCACTTTCATCAACGTGTGGTGCTTTTGTACTGTACTTCATCTTAAAACGTTTACATGTATCTCGATTTGTATCTGTTATTCAAAACTTTTCATGTAATCCATCCTCTAATGAAAAAATGATTTGTAAGTTCTATCATGATTTGAAATAAAAACATCATGTTGGAAAAATTGTTTTTTATTTTACAATCCGCTGGGTGCGTACATACTCAATGAGATAGTCTAGGATCACATTTGCTTGTACATGAGATTTTAGTCCAGTAATGATCACTTTACTATTATGAAAGATTGCCACATGCACAGGTAACCAACAACTAATGAGAGCTGCAGGAAAAAGTTCGGGTTCATAACACAAATTGTAACTGCTGGTACGAATCTTCAAAAATGATAGACTGTCACTCAATTGAGTAGAGATCACCATATTGTCCACAGTCAGATTCGACATCACACACCTCTCCCTCTTCCATATCCGACGTAGTAGTCTTTGTAGCTCTAAGCGCATTGACTGCGCCGATGAATGAGAAAGGGCGCCGAGAATCTGTACAGTCCCATTTGGGAAGAGTTGAAGATTCCGTGAATTGTTCATCTTCACCACTAACATTTGAGGTCGGCCCGGGTAATACTTGCTGTTTGGAAGGTGTTGGTGTAATGTTGTGAGATCGATTTTGGTGTAGAGTCTGAAGCGGCGGAGAATGTTGACGATGGTCTAGCGATGGCGCTTCATGATGAAAGAATGAGTAAATTGAGCGATGTACCTTCCTTTTATACTTTTCCCAACTACCTTGATGAAATGTGAAGTTAGTATGAAGTTGGGAATGATAGAGTTGAATTCGCCGATTGTTGACGCGCAACCAGATGCGATTTCCAATACGTGAATGTCTTTTCATATAGAAGTATTTCAAATCCTTCATGATATGATGTAGAGATTGAAAATGACGATAAGATAAAGCAAACTCTCTTCTCACATTTCCAGTTGAATCTTTGAAATAGACGTTTCGATCATGATCCGTTTCAATACGTTGTAGGGAATCTAATTTCCAACTCATGGTGTGTGGTAGTCATGTCTGATTAAGATTTGCATAGTAGGGCGATGAACTCACGACGAATAAATGTCATGATGGAGCGATGTATGTATCTTCTATACTTCTCCCAATTGTATTTGCGAAATGAGAAACAGTTTGTGGAATGAGAACGGCAGATTTGAATTTCATTTCTGTAATGTTGAAGCCAAACTTGATCACCCAAGGAGATGAATCTTAATGTTTCAAAATATTCCAAATCCCTCATGATATCATTGAGGTTGACAAATTGTCGCCATGTTAATGTAATACCTCTTGATGTATGACCATGAGAATTTTTGAAGTGTACGTTTCCATCACGATCAACTCATATATTGTAGAGAGTCCAAAATCCAAGTCTTCATGATGTTATGCAAAGCCGCAGATCAGCAATATAAAAATGTCGTTTTATCATATTTTGCTTAGCAATGCGGCTACAAAGAGATTTGCTAGTAATCGAGCCGCACTCTTTTCTACTCCCATTGATCATGCACAACAGCTAAATGGAAATTGGGAAGTGGGTGTCACTCAACTTGTTTATAGCAACTGTGTCTATACTTTTGATCATGAGGTGATGACTATTAATATGAGACGTACAGCTGCTTACCAATGTGAAAAGGGGTGCCGAGTATACATTCCACAGTGGCCAAAGAAAGATCTCTTATCATGTAAAAAGTTTATATATGATTTCTTGAATAAAGCGTGTAAACATATTGTCCAATTTACTCCGCACAATGATGATTATACTTATGTACATCATGTAGTTGAGAAAGATTGGATTGTTGGTTTAAGTCCAAGTTTAAGAAATGATTTAGGTTACCTCGCTAGCGCCTTAACAAGCTATGATAATTTTAACGTTAATTACCACATAAGTGGTCATAAACAGTTAATATATCGAGAGGAAGCTTATTATGTAGATCTTATTCCAAGAAATGAGAAGACGTTGGTGAAGAAGATTGTGATTAAGCCAAGAAAGACAAACATGACTCCTGAAACATTATTGAAGAAATTTAATTATCTCCTTCGAGTTGATGGTAAACAAGTAGCAACATTGACTTATATCAAATCATCTAATCATATTGCAATAAGTAAATTAAATGATGATGATCTAGTATTAGTTTGTTCAAAAGATTTTCATCAGTTCTTACGACATCGTTCTGCAGCTGTTCATGGAAAATCTGATATGCAACATTTACCATGTGAAAGGTCAAATCAATTTGATACAGAATGGACCGTATCTTTATACAGAAAGTGTGTAGAGCCTTTAGGTGGTATCTTACATGAAACAAGAGTGTTGATTGGTTGTAGATTATTTAAATGAAGTGATTAATGAGCAACATATTTCATTTTCTGAAAAAGAAGGTGTTTTGTCTCTCACTATAAGTGGAAAAGGTATTGAACTAATTATGGATAAAACTCTAATGGACATTTTGGGTTTTGACCAAAATATCTTTAAAAGTGGTACTGTAACCAAAGCTAGCGCAGACATGTCGCTATCGCGTCGTATTAACTATTTTCGGATATATTCCAATATTGGTGAAGATGTACGTGTGGGAGATGTTGAAGCTCCATTGCTAGCAATGATACCATACCAGCCAAAAAGCTGCAGTATTTTATCTGAGCATACTTTCAAGAAAGTGCATTATACAAAGCTGAAATCAAACTACATCCCACAAATTGATATTGCCATTTATGACGATGCTGGTGCGTTGATTCCTTTTCATAAAGATGCTGTGACAAGTATCACACTCCATTTCCGAATGAAGAGTTAATGCAAAAGTATGCTAATATATTTTTCCAATGTGAATAATATGGAAAGTGAAAATAAGGACTCGTTTCTCATCTACTTACCCAGTAATGCTTCTATGAATAAATTTCCCAAAAATAAACCATCAGACTATCGAGTAGAATTAAATCGCCCACTACATTTAGAAGGTGAATGGGAGGTTGGCGTTTCTAGTATTTGCTATGATAGCAATATTCAGAATGTGAATGATTTGGAAGAAATGATATGGACTCCTCGCACCCATGATGGAATAACGATGAATAATGCATTCCAGTTCCCATACAATTTAACATCAGATGGAAAGTGGAACTATGAATGGATTCAGATAAAATCAGATTCTTATGAACCATTTGGGAATGAGAAAATTATTAAGGCATTCAACAGTGGTAATACTTCCATCATGAAGAATAAAAATCAGAAAGCTTATGAGTTTACTATCTATCATTGGAGTGGGAGACAGTTCCTCCGCTTTCATTCTTTTACTAAAGGTCTTACGCTGAGGTTGGATAATGAATTCTATCCACATCTTGGTTTTGGCCATGGACTACATCTAACGTCAATTGATACTGCAAATGTTAAAAAAGTTTATTCAAATCGAATCAACAAATTTCATTATAGATTTAAAATATTTGATGAAGATGTTGTAGAATGTGAAGAACGCATCATTTTGAAAAAGCGTGGTGTTCAACCTTTATCACTTATTGAGTTAGTAAAACGATGGAATGAGACTGTGGGTAAGAAGTATGGAGAGAAAATTATGGCGGACAAAAATAAGTTGGTTATTCAGAAATATAATGACAAACTTACAGTTAATTTCTCTCCAACCTTGCGTCATTTTGTAAGACATTATACACCTTTTATTGGAAGCGGTGTGGTGTATGGTTCTCATGAATATCACACTAAAGCTGATTCAGTTAATGATGAATGGTGGGTGGACATCTATGGTGATCGCATCAAGAAAATTTACCAGTCTTATGAAGAATCTAAAGTTGCTATCAATATAATGCCGCGTCTATATCATACAGTTGAAAGCTTCATTCATGTAGTAAATCCTTATATACAACAGAAGTTGAAGCATGTGATGAAAAGTAAATATGATGTAAAGACACACCACATTTCGTTTTCAATTGAAAATCAACGCGTTGTTCTGAAACTGGGTGATGACATTCAATGTCAATTGAGTAAAAATTTGAAAAAACTCTTTGGTTTTTCAATGCTACAAACTGTGTTTGCTGCTGCGCATACGATTGGTATAGAAACACCAATGACACTTGATAAACATGAACAGCACCTTTACATTCAAAGTGATTTGATTCTACCTATTTCTGTTGGTGAGAAAAAAGAATACATTTTACGTGATTTCATTCATGATAAAGACGCTTCATATGGAATAGTCGAGAAGATGTTTGAATCTATTTTCTATCATCCCGTCGTCAAACAAACTATACCCTCTATTGCTATCAAAATTACCAATGGTTTACAAGAGTGCATCCATGTGAAAGATACTAGATCCCTCGTAACTTTAGTGTTTCGGAAAACAAAGTGAAGTCATTGTGATATGTTTATTGAAATAAAAATATGTATATGAAAAGGTCTTTTCACAGATATAGGGGGAATGAGCTAACTGTAGGCATATATTCACAAGGAAGAAACGATCTCATGCGATACATAAAACAACCATGTATATCTACAAAAAGCAACATCAAAATACTGAGTTAAAGTTGATTATGTCAATACATCTCCTGAATGTGGTAGCGTGAGTTTTATTCTTTTGGGTGGAGGTATGTTTGTGTCAGGATGTCCATGTGGAAGAGATGTGTTATGTCCTATCCAACACCTCTTATCTTCCCATGCTGAAAGTGCTCGTTTCTTGAACGTGTACGTTTTCACAGTATGAACTTGAGATTTTAAGATTGTCATATTGACAAACGTTATAGTTTTATTTTTATAGGCCTTCTTATAGGACCGATGTTTCATTTTGTGAACAATGGATTTTGATATACCTTTAGCACGCTTAATACTATCTGCACATTCTTTTAATTTCATGGAATACATTTTAGGACGGAGGAGAATCATTTCATCTATTTCCTTTCCTGCTGTTTCATCCTTAAAACAACCAAGTTTGGCTTTATTCTGTATGGAATAGAGTGGATGAGTGGGATTGTAGTTAGATGTGTCGAAATATTTTTCTAATGACTTGCCTACTTCATTAAAATTTTAATCTTTTTGAGTGGTAATTCCTAAAAAGAAACTATCTGTATCACCACCCAGCAAGCGAACCTCTTTTACGAGAGGGCATGCTTTTAATATTTTGTAGAAGAGTTGATACATTTCAAGCTTGGAATAATCTAAAACGGCTTGCCCAATATAGATGGGTTTGCACAACTCAACTTCTGATTTTATCATTTTAACACCTACCATATCCTCATCGATGATGTCTCTATCAATGAAGAGAGGTGATGAGGTCAATTTGTGATATTTTTGTTCATCAACGACTAGTTTGTAATTCATACGTTTTCTAACATCCTCCATGGTCTTTCCGAAAAGACTGTTATTCTTATATTTATAAAAATCCTTTTCAAAATTATTTTGGGCGAGTGCACGTTTTTGACTGTTACTATCTATGTAGGGTTTGAGGAAGGCTTTCTGTCTAAATTTGATAATGCGGTGAACTGACTGTAGAAGCATGCCCATTTCTAAATAGAATTTTAGTATGCAGAAGTGTGCGAGATAATTTTTCTTATCATATTGGGTGAGTAAAAGTTTGCGGCATGGTTTGTACCTTGGCTGTCCACACTCTGTTAAGTTATTATGAAATTGTGACATGACTGGTGAAAACATATCTTCAGTCACTTCGCCAGATTCAGGTGCGAGTGGGAAATCAGCAGTTTTATTTTTAATGCTATTTGGATAAATCAAATCCACTTCAAAATAATATCCCCAATCACCTTCATCTGGAATCTTCAGTATGTTTGAAGGGTTGGAGTAATACTCAAGCTCATCTTGATTCAACCAACTAAACTCGGAATGAGGTAGTAGTTTAGACAGTGAACTGCCATATAAATTATTTTGGTCATAGTACTTTAGGTGGATATGATCATCACCTACTGTTTCAGATTTTATATGATGTTTATTTACAAATGTGAGACCACCGCGTATTCCGCGCTCAAATATATTATACATCTCCGGGTCTTGTAAGAGATGAATGGTCTCACCAGTCATTTTAAAGGCTGATTTAAAGGACATGGCTGGTAGACTGACAAAGTGGACAGGATCTAATTTGTCTTCTTCTAATGCCACTCGTCGAAATTCCTGAAAGACATCAGTCAGCAAAATGACATCTAATTCTAAGTAAGCGATCATATAATCGCCAAACGTTTTACATTCAAATTTTAACCATGCCTCTTGAGCATGTTCATAATCTTCTACTGGACGATCTTCACCCGTCAAATCGTTTTGGAATTTGTCAATGGAAGGAAGGGTTGTTTCATTTAGTTTAGACATTGAGCTAAAATACGCATAGGGAAAGACTCCTTTGCGAGTGATTATTTCATCCGTTAAGTTTGGATAGTGTTTCTTCAAAGTTTTACTATGGGGAAGAAACTTGAGATTACGAACGAGAGAAGCTAGTGACGCTGACATGAATTGGAATGAATCGAAAAATTTTATTTCGA
This sequence comes from Prostheceraeus crozeri, assembly GCA_907163375.1. NCBI lineage: Eukaryota > Metazoa > Platyhelminthes > Polycladida > Euryleptidae > Prostheceraeus > Prostheceraeus crozeri. The sequence continues at coordinate 565,985 of CAJQUW010006412.1, read as the reverse complement.
AGAAGATTGTCTTATTTTCTTTAGTTTTATCTACTGGTACTTTTGCTGTCATTGCCATGAATTTTTCTCTCGTTTGTGCTATAACATTGAACTGCCACGATTTCATCTGGCTCAACCCTCCTTTTATGAGCATATGACTGTCATAGCCCTTAAAGTTATGAAAAATGACGGGTAGTACACGACGTCTCAACCTAAGTGAAAAGTTACATTTGGAGCAGAGTGCGTTTCTAAATTTACCAGTGATGTGATCATGATCACGCACTTTCTTAATTTTATCGTCATCAAACGTTTTATGACATTTAGGACAGGATGTGCAACTTTCAAATTTTTGTTTGTCTTCATCTGACATATGTAGTGACTTACGCTGCAATTGGGAATCATATGATTGTTGAAATTTAGCAGCTTTATCGAGAAATTCTAGAAATTTTGAAATGCAATCTTCACCTTGCCAAGTATGCATTTTGTTTTGTCTATTCCTAAAGTGGTCATGCCATACTTCATATCAGGATATGGCTGCTGGCTTGTGGATGATATCATCAATGTAGCATTCTATGTCTGCGTAAATGACACGCAGGGGACTTAATTCGTCACCATTATCCCTATGTGAAAATATTTTATCTTTGGGCATGCGTTCCATTTGTAATTTACCTCGCTTGCACCATTCATAGTGAGTTTCAAATTTATCTTTACTCCAAAAGGAGCGGATGCAGCGGTCGCATACAAAATGTTCACCTCTTTTTGCCCCAAGTGAGTGTACAAGCGAGAGATTTTGGGAATACCACAGTAGTGCCATTCCTCGCTATCATCTTGTTTTAATAATAAGAGGTTGACTACACGTTCATAACAAGTTGAACGTGAATTATAGCGGGCACCCTTCAACCCCTTCTCCCACACGTGAACGACAATTTTAATCTTATTATGTTTTTCGAACGTTTCTACATCTTTGATTTTCATGTTGTTACTATCACAACCTTCAAAGTCTAGTTCATCCTCCCACTGTCTATAGCTATAGGTATGATTTCGATTCGCGTTGATATCATTATAGTGAAGGATGGATAGGACTGCATATTTGAAACACTGTGATTTACAATCGACATTGATGACAGCTTTCTTATTATACAACGTTTTTGGTAGTTTAAATATACCTCGAGCTGCATGACTTTCTAATAGTGAAATTTTGAATATGGCTGAGTCCACACCATCAAAAACGAGAGCGCTGTCGCGTTGATTGAATTTATCTACATTTGATTTTAAACATTGAATGTGAAAATTTAGCCAAGACTCGCAGTCTACAACTTCAGTTGCGGAAGAGGAAGGAACATGAAACTGTATTCTCTCCGTCACTTGACCCGTTTGAAAATCTATCTTAATATATTTTAGTTTAAGGTAGATGAGCGCTTTCATTCTAAAATTGTCTAAATTGTTGAAGAGCGCTTCGATAATGTTAGAATTTTGAAGGAGCCACTCAGGAAAATCTACTATTTGAGTATTGGACTCCATGCAGTAGTCGCGTACTAAATTATTATGTGAAACATTAATGAGGGAGATGGTAGAGGTACCGTTGGTGTAGTGATCATTTGCATGCGTGTGTTGAAGTCTGTGCGAAGATCGCTGAAAGTGACTATCAAAAGAAGAGGGCACAAATCGCAAGGAAAGGAGATGTCATCGTCAGAATCAACTTCACCTCCGGAGATTGCCGCTTTGCGTTGACACACACGTTGTTTGATGTGTCGAAGGAGACTGCTTCCTTGTAAACATATGTCCGCAGTCGGCACATTCCCACTCGTTGCCTTGTCGCGAGAGTCCTGAGCTGGAACTCACATCACCTGAAAGAGAAATCATTCTATCATCTCTGTTCAAGTCTCAGTGTATTGTTACAACCTACTTTGACTCAACAACTCTAAACTTTCCTCGAGAAGGGAGGGCGTTGGTGATGAAGTTGATGCCTGAAATTGAGGAAGATGCTATTAGCCACACGTTTGAGGGAGATGAGTGAAGAAATGTTCAACTTACCATTTCAACGAAATCGAGTTTAAGGTTGATACTTCAACAAGATAGAGACTTCACGAGAGAGCAGTTTACTTGTACGCCTCAAATATAGAATTCGTCAGAGAACACTTCACTTATATGTCACAAAGACAGAGTGAAATGACACGAATGTCACTTCACATATATACTTTCGTATGCATCATTCATTGGCTGTTCATTCTGATTGGTTGCTTGTTGATACTTAAGAATTAGAAAACATTTCAAAGTTATTATTCACAGTCAACATGACAAGCCCTCCGACAACACCAAACACAAAATTCTCTTCTCCACCCTCAACACCAAACGCTCCAACGAAGGTAGAGGTGTCATTACCAGCGGACAACGAAGAGAGTGTATGTGAGAAGGAGTGTCCCGACTTAACAGGCGTGAGGTGGAAGTATCTCCAGTACGATACTGACGATGTGATGGAGATCACCAGCACGAAATTCCTCCACCAAGTATGGGAATGGTACACCCCTAACTCCCAGCCACGAACTATGGCGGAGTGGGAGTATATTGACAAAGTGAGGCTCGCAGTGGAAGAACGATTAAAGCAAGTGAACTGTTTTTGTTATCCATGTGAAGCCAGACTCTGGGATGATATTGACGATGAAGACCTTTTGAAATACATGCCATAATAAATTTTTATTTCGTATTATCTTTGCTTTCATACTGACTTACTTGAATGGGGCTTCAGTGGATGATTTAAGCATGTATACTTTTTCATTTGGAAATAGTAGCACACTTAGTTTAACTTGCAATTCTTATAACATTTCATATGGACGATGATGATAGATGAAATAGTGTCAAATAAAATTAAGATGGCTTACACTTCTGATACAGGGATAGCAATCGACTGCGATCCATGTGTAAAGAGCTTGTTAGACTACGGATGGGCTTAAGTGGATGATTTAACCATGTATACTTTTTCATTTGGAAATAGTAGCACGCTTAGTCTAACTTGTAAATCTTAAAACATTTCATATGGGCGATGATGATAGATGAAATAGTGTCAAATAAAATTAAGATAGCTTACACTTCTGATACAGGGATAGCAATCGACTGCGATCCATGTGTAAAGAGCTTGTTAGACTACGGAAGAGAGAAGTGTGTTATGTTGCGTGTTGCGCGTGAGTGTCCTCTCATTTCATTCCATTCATCAATTCGTCTCATTGATAGAGACAGGTAGAACTCATGGTTCTCATAACGTATGCAATGGAAAGTTTTAGGCAACCTTTGACAGTTGGCTAAATGTCGCCCTGACGCGAATGCATACTACGTTGAGACAGAGGCAATCACTTGCAAACATGACGCAGAGAGGTTAAACAAGATTGACCATTGCCGAATGTCCCTTGCGGTATACATAGCTACGGGTTTCACCGCCGCCCTTTACAGGAACGCCCGTCGAAAGGAAGTATTACACCGAACTTCATTTGCAACGTTCAAGTTGACTGATAGCAGATTCAACTTAATGATAGTATTCGCCAGTCCGAAGACTGCCCAGGGCAAACCGCGTGGAGGTTCTATCATGTCTTGCCCCATGGTGGCCCTTAAGAGAGCCGATGGTTCGTTCTCGGGGGTGTGAATTTAAGTTGACTATTGGCTGGAATAGTCAATGGGTATGACGGTTAGGTTCTCATAGACCCTATACCGCCGAGGTCGTACTGGTGCATCTGGCACCTTTCGGATGCGAGTGGTATTCGGAGTCCACACCTCATCCGTCCAAATGATCTTCTTGATCTTCCCCTTCTTATCATCCTCTTCATCCCACTCGTCGAGGATGACGAACTCGGGAATGGCGTTGTCTTCATCGATGAAGACGGGAATGTTGTTGGTAGATGTCGCTTCCATCGTGACTTCAAATTGAATGAGAAGCGCTACAATCTTCTGGCTTATATAGGGTTTCAACAATGAATTGCTCAACAGCGAATCAGAATGCTTCAGGGATAGCAATCGACTGCATAACGTTCAAGTTGACTGATAGCAGATTCAACTTAATGATAGTATTCGCCAGTCCGAAGACTGCCCAGGGCAAACCGCGAGGAGGTTCTATCAAATCTTGCCCCATGGTGGCCCTTAAGAGAGCCGGTGGTTCGTTCTCGGGAGTAACGTCATCTTACACCCTACCAATTCTGCTGAGAGGGTCTTTGACTCTCTCTTTGGTAGCACTGTCGACTTCCACACTAACTGGTACATGGCTAAAAAGTGGAATGTAGCGCCATTCCGTTGGATTGACAGCAGTTGCTGTCATCGGATTGCCAATCCGAGCAAGATTATTATAAACTCTGTCTTGCTCCTCTAGCCTGACAAACTCCTCAAATAAATTTCGCGGCCTTAACTGCGGTCCGCGAGGAGAGCTGACTTGACTGTTCGGCGTCTGCATGATTGAAATGAAATGAAATGAGAGGCAGTGGTTTATATACCCCTCTAACGCGACGCAACGTTCAAGTTGACTGATAGCAGATTCAACTTAATGATAGTATTCGCCAGTCCGAAGACTGCCCAGGGCAAACCGCGTGGAGGTTCTATCATGTCTTGCCCCTAGGTGGCCCTTAACCCTCCAGGCGGTGGGGGGGGCATATTTATGCCCCCCTTTGTATTTTTCAATCTAATTCATGAAATATGAAACGTATGATTCTGAAATTTTCAGTAGCTTATTTTTTGCGTATTTTTGACAATTTCCTGTAAAATTATTAAAATTGGATCACAGGAACGACCTTTACATGACCTTTATTGAAAAGTACTTTCGAAATTTTATCAAATCAGTGAAATTCTTCAGAAATTTTGTCTATGAATGAATTGCTATTGCTTGGAATCACTCATTACGTATAGAATAACTTATTTGACTATAAATAACTTTATGCTTATCACGATTTACCAATTCAAATTTGAAAATAAGCTGCATATACTACTTACAATGATATTGTAAGTGCTTTATAGAGTAATATTAGTTTTTACATCTTTTTATTACTGTTATGTATTGAAAATATATTCACATGTATATGTTATGTATTTTCTACATGTAGGCAATGTATTTTCTACATGTAGGCATGTATATACATGTACTATTTGAACATAAATATATGGAATACTGTTTTCAAAATTTGTAGAAAAAATGCGTTCTAAACACTATAAAAGATTTATTTTTGACAATGTTCACATACACGCATGTTCAAGCAATGTTTTTGGCATACATAATCATTGCAGATGCTACATGGCCCATATTTGGCCATCTTGTTCTTTTCTGTTCTGTGACCGGAAGAGCGTCCACTTTGCAGATCCTGCAGACACATAACGCACCTTCCTCGTGCAGTCGATGAATGTGCTGTTGGTGATGCACGAATCAGACTTTCACCGCTTACCATGGCCAGCGCCTTCAGGGCATCGCCATTCAATCCGATGGGGTTGGTCAGCCGTTCTTGAATGCGAGGTTGCATTAGTTGTGCAGCTAAGGCTAGCCGCATCTGCCTACGATCAATATGTGCTCCTTGATTGAGCCCCAGTATCGTAAATCCATTGATTTGCGAAATGGCGATCATGAAATATAAGACTGCCGTCGGCCAACGTTTGAGGGAAGGCTTTCCAATACATGTCTCTACCATAGAATCCACGACATCAACACCACCTTTCGTAGAATTATAGTATAAAACAATTTCTGGCTTCTTGGAGTTCGAATCAACTTTCGGCGTGTCATGTTGCGTTGATAATGCGAGTACGATCTTTTTGGGCTTCGGACAGTGTGAAACCAACATGATGTTTTCGTGAAATGCAAATATTGAGCTGCTCGGTTCGCGAGTTGACTGTTCTTTCATTTCTGCTGGAATGAACCTTCTGTTTTTGTTCAATGTCCCAACACATGTCAGCCTCTCCGCTGATAACTCTTCGGCAAGAGGTACTGAGGTGTAAAATCTATCCATAGTCACATTTCGACCGGTTCCTTTTACCTCGTTTATCAGGAAATGCACTGTCTCTGAACCCCGCGATTCTTGCGGTGATTCAGGCCTCCCAGAGTAGGGCCAGACTTTCCAAAAGTAGCGGTGGTTCGCATCAGCGACTGTTCGAAATAGTATTCCATATCTTCCTGGCTTGCTGGGGAGGTACATTTTGAAGGGACAGCGTCCTCTAAACTTCAACAGACTCTCGTCAATCGTAACACACTCTGATGGTGAGAAGTGAAGTCGAAGATTGTTCTCAAACTTATCGAAGAGCTCACGAATCAAGCAAAACTTGTCCCTTTTTCTTCTTTCTTCTCTGGTATCTGGGTCGTCGAATGTGATGTACCTCAATATTGAGCCATAACGGGCTCCTCCCATGGCAGCCTTGAATGCAGGTGGTCCAAGCTTGGCGTCGTAAATCTGTTTCAAAGTCAGGTCAGTGAAGAAAGATCTCAAAACACATATGCCTATAAAAGCACGCATTTCAGTTAGTGTCACAGGTTGATAGCGATGTGCATGTTTTTTGAAAGTTGTCTCGGCTACTTTCTCTGCCTTCGTTCGTCTCACGTGTTCCAGCTTTTTGTTTGTTCGCTCAGTAATTTCATTGATGATGTCATCCGTTAGAAACAGTTGAAATGCTTCCAGCTCAGTCTCAACATTTCTTGCGTCGCCAAGAACCCCAACAGCTTCGGTCAAGATATTCTCGGGTCTTCTCCTCCGTCGCGTCGTGTCTGGATTGCTGGTAGTCCAACGGATTGTGGTGTTATTATGCTTGACCTCATAAGGTCCAACGTCAGATGGTGTATAAGCGTCACTGAAATTAGCCATCGTCAAGACTTTCTGTGATTGTGTTAGACGATTGAGACTCTCTCTAGTCGGATGCTGCGGCTCAATATCGATTTCTTCTTCTTCAATTGCTTGATAGATAATATCTTCTTCCAATTCAGATACTTCATCTTCGTCACTTTCATCTTCTGAGTCTGTGTCTTCGATCAATTCGGCAATTTGAGATGCAGTCAATCTTGTGAAGCGTCGAGTCATGTCTCTGAATGAATGATAAGTGTGGAAAGGCAGTGTGGATAGTCTACTGTAGGTCAAAGCAAGTACGCAATTGTTTCACTCTTTTTTCAGACACAGGGAAGCCAGCTCGGAAGAACTGTGATAGGAGGAATATCTATTGTTTCTTGTTGCGCGCGGATTTCGTGATCAGCAAGCAAAATTACGTCAGAGTGTAACAATACAGGTTTTGGCCGTCATCCTAATTTAGGATGTCCAAATGGAAACGAAGCATTGTAGGACATTTCAGATTTCCCTTTTCAACTTACATAATCAGTTGACCGAATAGTCTACAGAATCCTTGTCTGCCTTGGCAGTAGAGGCAATAAGTCTGCGTATCACGTTCAATCGCCTTCCCACTGCATCCTTTCATCACTTACAAACACGCCGAAGGCGCTATTGCGTGACTAATTTGACTGCATTGGAATCGGTAACAGATATCTTCATAATCAGCTCTAACCAAATTTGATCAACTTGAGTTGTATTATACAATGAAAAACATTTGTTTGAATCAAATATGCTTCTATGACATTAACAAAAAGCTCTTTTGATAAGAGTGATAAATGTTTCAATATTTTTAGAGTCCTCTCTGTTGATTATCTAAAAAAAAAACTATATATATAATTTTATTTGATAATAACTAAACAAATAAATTTTCAAAATTTAAAATGCTATTTTTGCATATATTCAAATTTTAAAGCAATGCGAACACCACCATTGTATTCAGAGAACTTGAAACATGTTTGAGTCAATTTTTGCGATAATCTGATGATAAAATTTCGCTAAAAACATAAAAAATACATTTTTCTGAAAAAAAACACATTTTCAAATTTTGAAATGCTATTTATAGCATGAAGACAGTCAAATTAAGTAATGCAAATGGCACCACTGAATTCAGCATGTCCGAAATGTGTAAGGGCCAGCATTTCATAAAATTCGCACACTTAGTTTAGGATATCCTGAGGGGGGGCATAAATATGCCCCCCCACCGCCTGGAAGGTGGCTGAAGGGCCCACCGCCTGGAGGGTTAAGAGAGCCGATGGTTCGTTCTCGGGAGTGTCGTGATGGGGTGGTGAAGGCGGGCAAAGATCTGCAATGAAAATGATATGTATTAGAATAGGATATACTATCTTATTTACTTTTCACTTACCAAGTTAGCCATCCTTTGGCAGTCTCGCGCGCTTCCGAATCGAGAATTTGTGTAAGTGACCGCGCATTCTTAGGCTGGCATGCAGACATTTCTTGGTCGGATGGCCGTTGTAACAAATTATTGACTCGTCGAGATTTTGATTGACGAGTACTTCGCCGGACAAATGATTATCCCGAATAGGGATGTGAAACTCAAACAAACGATCCTCATTCACACGTTCCCACTCATCCCTCATGCGCTCCAACTTCTCATACGCCTGCCTCTCATCACCCCGCCGAGCCACAGTCCTCTCCAACTCAACATTCCTCGCTCTCAACACACTCATCTCCTTCATCATCTCCTCAAACTTCGCTTCTGCATCTCTCATTCTTCTCTCCGCAGCACTCGCCCTCTTCTCACACTCATCATTATTCTCTTCCAACTCTCGCGTCTTATTCTTCAAATCAGTCACACTACGCCTCATTCTAATATTCTCATCCGCTACCTCCTTCGACTTCAGTTCCTTCTTTTTCAACTGATCCAACTCCTTCACAACTTCATCCTTCACCGTCTTCAAACTCTCATACTTATTCACCAACAAATCATGCGCCATCTGCTGCGAAACATGCCTCTTCTCTTCATCCTTCAACCACCTCGCCGACTGCATTCGAATCCCACCACTCTTCACTTTTGGGGAAGATGAGCTCTTCGGGGGGTCGGTGATGACAATGTTTGACACCTCCGACGACGAAGAGCTCAACTTCCTCACACGCTTCCTCACACGCTCCCTATCTAAATCCACATCATCCTCATCATCACTCTCAAGCACTCTCTTTCGCCCAATCTCAGCCTCCAACGACGCAACCGCTCTCGCCAACTCATCATTCTCAACAACATTCTCAACCTTACCCTCTCGCTCGATCGCCAACATTCGCTCCCTCTCTTCCACAATCAACTGCGTGAATCTCAAGTCACTCACCAAACCTCCACTACAGTCAGCATGCACTCTGTAGAAACGCGCCTCATCCTCATCACCCTTCAGCACTCTACACTTCACACACGCAACCCTATTCAGGATAATCATGTGGCCGGTGCCCGCCTTCTTGACATGTGCCTTGGCGTCCGCACTGCGATTTATTCGACCGCACACACACATTTTGATATGATATTTTCTATTCTTGTCATTAGCCATGCCTGATTTTATCGTTAGCTGTAAGATAATGAAATTTGTATAAGTTTGGAATCATGTAGTACAGTCATATTCCTAAAGCATTACACTTAGTCAGGAATGATAGATTTGAGTGTAGTGAGTGGCACTCGATACCGTCGACAGCCCGAAGGCCTTGTACTGATCACTAGGGAAGTGAGAGATCTTCCCCGATACCCGCTCTTTACAGCTGAAGACGTCATTGTCACTGCCCCGAAGTGGTAACAGGAACGCCGAGTCAAAGGTAGTGATCAGTAGCTAGGATCTAACCCCTCAAAGCTGCCTTAGACTTAGTTAAATTTCAAATCTGATAGCAGATTTGAACTCAGCATACTTGAAAACCTTAGTTTACATGTTAAAACTTTGAAAAACTGAAAATTAAGAATTTTAAAAAAATTCCGCATTTTACTACTCATACTACTTTTAAAAAATTTTATCAGTAGTAAAGACACTATCAAACTCTATCATACAAACTTTGAAGTAAGAAGATAGCTTGCCTACTTCAAAAGATAGAGTCCTTTGAAACACCCGATATCGGGAGCTCAGAGCGACGACCGTCGCTTACCTCGTCTTTCGATGAAGTGATCAGACTTACGTTGTCGGGGGTTTATATATGCTCGGAAGAAAACTTAAAATGGCTCTATCTCCGAAAGTATTCATCGTAGCGACATGCGGTTTGTTGCAAACGATTCGTCTCATCATTCTCTATCATATCACACCTGAACCATTCTCATATGACCACGGGAAGTTGGTCCGGCAGCACATGTCCATGTAACATGCCACAAGTGAAAAAATTCCTAAGTGTGAGAGCTCCAGTGTGGTGAAAATTTTGAAAAATTTAAAACTTCCGAATTTCGACCTGGAACCTTTACCAAAACATTTTTCATCAAATTTCACTGACCTCCCCCCTCGATCGGAGAAATTTGATGAAAAATGTTTTGGTAAAGGTCCCAGGTCGAAATTCCACACTTAAAATTTGGAAATTTTTTGAAAAAACCAAGTCACAAAGTCACTGGATTTTTTCAGGTTTTTTCAGGTGACTAAAAACGAAAAAATCTTGTAACAGCTCTAAACGCTGTCCGATTGGTCCGATTGTCTCGCGGCGAAATGTGTCGAGCAGTTTTTTTTTCTTTCTTTCAAACGTTGTAGTGTAAGACAAAATCCGTTTCACTAGAACCAAAGTTTAGAGAGAAGGGGGGGGGGGGGGGGGGGGGTCAGTGAAATTTGATGAAAAATGTTTTGGTGAAGGTCCCAGGTCGAAATTCCACACTTTGGAAAATTTTCAAAATTTTACCCATACACAGCCACTCTGACACTTAGGATTTTTTCAGGTGAGCTACAACAGTCCACCCTCCCAACCTGGCCGGCACACCACGCCAACCTGGCCGGCACACCACGCCAACCTCGACAGCACATCACCGCGCGCTATACGACGGCCGGCCAGGGGGGGACGTCAGCGAACCTTGCGGACTCACTTGGCCGGTACACCACGACACTCTGTCGTTCCAGGGGGGGGGACGTCAGACTCAAAGCACCACGGCGGCCGACCACGAGACTCTGCCGTTCCAGAGGGGGGGGACGTCAGCGACGGCGGCCAGCTTGCGCTATCCAGAAGTGGAGTTTTACTTACTACTGTTGTTGACAGCAAATTACAGGATTTTTATGAAGAGAATTTTAATTGAGATGGCAGCATTGTTTCATGTGAATTAGCCTACTATTTCATGGATTAATATACTGTGTCTATCTGTAGCAGTCATTGACAACTGTTTTCCAATTTTTCAATGCTGGAATGCGAATCAAAAATTGGTTCAGAGTCATAATCGAATGTGGTCGATGTACTGGTTGTAAGAATATCTCAAGAATTCAAAGATAAAAATTCTATGTATTGGATAATTTCTCCTTCTAACTGTTCAGAAACCTAGCGCTTTGTGGAATAAACACATTGAAAGCTGCTTTACCGACAATCATTTCTCAGATAAATGAAATGTCACTGGATCCTTTCTATTAATCACTAAATGACTTATGTGATATAGTGTGATGATATTTTGGAAGCTCATTTTCGAAAGCATGCTAAAGATTTTGAAAATTTTTCAAATATATTGAACAGGGGAATGCTTTTAAGGAAATGAATACTCTGAGATTTCTTGGCCTCTGATTTCAAGCTGGAGCAATGTATGCTCTGTAAATCGACATTGCAAGTTGCGTATGTGTCTGATTATACTCTTGATTGATTATGGGAGTGATATTTCAAAATGATGAACGTACAGAACGTTCAAAAGGATTTCTTTCTTTGTCATCCTGTCGCCGCAGTATTTCATAAATTCATTATTGCTTTTGTGCACATGATCTTTGGACAAGAGGCAACAATCCAGATCACAAATTGGCTTGATAAATATAAATGCCAATCAGAAAACTTGGAAACCAGCTCGCACAATTTGCATTTTGCCCCAACTAAGTTCCCCCGGCGTGTGCCATAATTTTCATGCAATTTCCATTCTAGGACTTTCTATGGTATTGTTAATTTCTATGGATATTCTACACTGGAAATCATGTTGATATGACTATGGGATAAGACTTACACAGAACGCTTACAAAATTCAGAAACCAGCATAGAAATTTTATTCCATGATATTTTTTGAACCTTAACATAGGTATGTACACGGTGCGTCGGAAAAAAATTTTGCCAAAAAAATTGTCCATCAAATTTGAATCATGCATTTTGATATATGGATCATGTGAAGTGAAAAAATCCCTGATTTAAAATATTTCATCGAGGGCTTTTTTTGCTACGCCTATTTAAATATCATATGATATTTCAGGTACGAAATGAGCTGATATCGTAAGTTCAAGACACGATTACTTGCTACAAATATGTTTTTAACTAAATTTTCAAAAGACAAATGTACCGAAATAATATTGACGAAGGATAATATTTGTGTATGAAATCGGCTACATACATAGTATGCTTATAAGTAGTATTTATAGTAATAATATATTTTTTTAATTTTAGAACATAATTTTGTTTCAAACAAAATCTTCAACTAATTGATTGATTAGGCTATATATGTAATACATGGAAATCATACCATCTCAATGTACTACGCCCCCCGGCTTATATATAGCATCACTTTGAAGTACTTATTGAAAGATTCAATCCTCGTCAATAATCCTGATCTTGTCGCCGTTTGCAGATTATAAGACATGATGTGGAGGAAGAGATTTCTATTCTAATTCGAATTAGTTGATAATATATCAATATCAATAAGAAATTCAATTAACAATTACAAGCATTTTAACTCAATTCAATTGAAAACACGATCGAAGCATGATTGATACTCAAATTTGTACTATGTTTATCACACTATCAACCTCCTGTGAGCTTTTCTATGTAAAATCTCGAATCTTTTGAATATCGATATAAACCGAATTTCTACTATCCGCCAATGTTGTTATCATAGAGATACTGGACATTTCACTTGCAAGCCATTTTAGATCAAAAAATATAAACTGCTTTCAATTTCAAATCAGCTGAGTATCAAAAATGTAAAAAACACTGTTTGTCCATTTATTTCAAACTTTCCGTGTTGGAAATTGAAATGTCTTGTACATATCCATCTCTATGATTCTATTTCGATATTGTTAACATTTCGGTTGATAATTACGTGATAGATCCTCTCGACTTTAATTTCAAACTTTTAAATGTACACTGATTTAACAAAAGTAGAACGTTTGGAAGATCTACGTTATTCTGCATGATAATGCCTCACGTCGCACGAACACATGATGAGTGCCGCAGCCTCTTGTGCATCATTTGTTTTGAAAAATCTAAAGACATTCGACCACTCACTGAAAATCTGCATTCCTTGATACAGGAATATTTGATCGCCGGTTATGATAAAAACGACGACCGACTACCAACTGGGATTTGTGGGACCTGCAGAATTGTCTTGGCGGAATATAGCAAAGGAATTTTTACTCGAGACGTTAAGTCGTTTGATCATTCGCAAATCAGTTCATCCTACCAAGCGAGATCAAAATCTCAACAAAAATGCGAATGCCTCGTATGTCAACGAGCAAGATGCACCATCACTAACTTGGTTGGTGGCAAGATCAAAGGGTCACCTGGTAGACCTCGAACAAACTCGGTCGGATTGGATGGTGGGGGTGGATTCCTTAATTTTGTCTGAACATTTTCCTCTTACTGCAACTGGGAAGGACAAATATTTCAAAGATTCAGGAGTCAAGAAACTCATAATTATTGTCGTACCTAATGTTTAGGAGAATTATCCAAACCTTCGAAAGTTATGGATTTCCTTAGGACTTCATCGAATCAGTACCGACTTCACCATATCGACTGATCTTAAATTGTGCAACCTTCTCCTTGGCATAATGGCTCATGGATCCAGCCATCCCTGTTGCTGGTGCTCCGCAAGCAGAGACCATCTGAACCAGTTGGGTGCTACCAGAAACAAGCTTCGGAACAAGCATTGGAAACAAGCTTCTGGAATTATTACGACAAATGTGCCGTTCGAAAGAACGCAAAGATGTTCGAGAATGTCGTGCATCCATCAATCGTGTCTAAAGAAGACAAATCCGTTCCAGTCATCCGCTTTGTCCCACTACCGGAACTGCACCTCTTCACTGGAACGGTCAATTCCATATACAAAGGATTAGCAGCTGAGTGGAGGGGAGCTGTGTTCTGGCTGGAAGCATGCCAAGTACAGCGAGAGCTCACTCATGGCGGCAGCTTCACCGGCAACACTTGAAAAATTCTGCTTTCCAAAATTGACCAGCTTCAAGCGATGAGTCCACTATGCTGCCTCAAGTATTGCAAGGGCTTCCGAAGCTTTTCAAAGGTAAGCGCAAATGATTAAGTAGAAATTAATTACACTATCAAAAAATTATGAATGTATATATATATATATTCTCAAATGTAATGCACTTTTAATAGTGACAATTTTTAATTAATTGCACTTTTTCATTTAATCTAATGCGAATATGGAACATGTTAATGATAATATTACAAAAAGCACCAATTTAGAATTGTAATTTATTATTTAACAATATAGTATGAATAATGTCGTGATAATATTACAAAAAGCACCAATTTAGAATTGTAATTTATTATTTAACAATATAGTATGAATAATGTCGTGATAATATTACAAAAAGCATCCATTTGACCCTGACTATGAGGCACTCATACAACAATTCCATCAAGATTACGACGACCTTCAAATCGGCACAACACCGAAGGTTCATGCAGTGATATTTCAAGTTCAGGAGTTTTGTAAATTTACGAATAGAGGTCTTGGTCACTGGTAAAAGCACGCCTCAGAAGCAGTGCATCATGACTTTCTTGAGATATGGGATCATTACAAAGTTAAGAACATTGATCATCCTGATTTTAGAGAACGAATTCTGAGAGCAGTGTGCTCTTACAATGGCAGACATATGTAGCAATTTTTGCATTTACGAGTACTATGTGTTTTTCTCAAATTAATGGAGCATGCAAATACAATAATAGCAATGCATGTAATAAAATATATTTCTCGCCATCCAGTTGTTTTATTGCAATTCGTATTTCTGAATGTTGCTGACGCAGTCACATCAGCCATGCGACGACAGTTTTTTCTAAGTAAAAAATTCATCTTATATTTGTATACATTACTTATTGGAGTAAGACAAGGAGAGATTGACAGGTGAGTATCATACATGCATATTGTTGATATGATATGATTTTCCTACATCTAATGAATCAGGAAATTAATTAATCAATCAATCGGTTAATTAGTTCGAGTGTTGTTAAGACAAAAATTATGTTCTAAAATTAAAAAAATATATTATTAACCTATAAATACTACTTATAAGCATACTATGTATGTAGCCGATTTCATACACAAATATTATCCTTCGTCAATATTATTTCGGTACATTTGTCTTTTGAAAATTTAGTTAAAAACATATTTGTAGCAAGTAATCGTGTCTTGAACTTACGATATCAGCTCATTTCGTACCTGAAATATCATATGATATTTAAATAGGCCTGGCAAAAAAAGCCCCCGATGAAATATTTTAAATCAGGGATTTTTTCACTTCACATGATCCATATATCAAAATGCATGATTCAAATTTGATGGACAATTTTTTGGCAAAATTTTTTTCCGACGCACCGTGTGTACCTCTCATTCAAAAGTAATCGTACACAGATTATTCTATCTGTGGTAGTGTAAAAGACTTATTGGGCGCACCACGTAGCTATAAGATGTGATGATTCATTTTCCAGATTACGTACATGGACTATTTGTCGGGTGACATCTAACTGAGCCGCGTTTGCCCCATCTAATTGAGCCGCGTAATGAATTCAGTGTATCACTGAGTCGCGGATCACCTTTGCATAAACAGACGCGACGTGGACCTACAAAAGAAGTTTTTGAGAAATATACTCTATGACATTAAAAACGATCCACTTGATATAGAAAATCTCAATGGAAGTGGACGACTTTTATTTTTATACTGCACTGACCAGGATGTCTATGCATCAAATTTGTCATGCTAATATAAAGCAGCTGTCCATTGTCGATATCTTTGGCATAGTTGATGCATTTCAAATTCGACCTTTTATCACTATCAAGCAATTCTTTCTGACTAAATTTTGAAGCAAAAATGTCGCAATCAGAGTTTGTAAAAGGAATCGCTGTTGGAATGCTACGATGTGGAAAGAGTTGTAGGTTTGTTGGA
This sequence comes from Prostheceraeus crozeri, assembly GCA_907163375.1. NCBI lineage: Eukaryota > Metazoa > Platyhelminthes > Polycladida > Euryleptidae > Prostheceraeus > Prostheceraeus crozeri. Next base: position 549,889 of record CAJQUW010006412.1, on the reverse strand, counting down.
CGGAAGTTGGGTGTGTCACACTCCACTGTGAGCAGGTGGTGGAGTCGATGGAACAATGATGGAAATGTTAAAAGAAGGAAAGGATCAGGGAGACCGAGATTGACAAACAATGCTACCGATAGGAAGTTGGTTATCTCAGCAAAGCGCAATCGCTTTAAGAGTGCTCCTCGACTGGCCATCAGCTGGAAAGCTGCAGCAGGAATTGCATGCAGTATACGAACAGCATGTCGACGTCTAGCAGAAGTGTACCTGAGGTAATACCGACCTGTTGTAAGAATTCCTCTAAGTAAGTAATGCGAGATTTTCACACAATGACATTGTTTCACTGCCAAATTCTTTCTCCGCAGCTCTCGAACACAAGCGAAAGCGTGTGGAATGGTGTGAGCAGCATCTGTCGTGGAGCACAGAGGAATGGCGTCAAGTGATGTGGACGGATGAATCCCGTTTCACTTTGGATTTTCACGATGGTCGCATTAGAGTGCATCGAATGGTTGGTGAGAGGTATTCACCCCTGCTGCATATCTGAGCGCTATGGTGGTGGTAGAGTGATGATCTGGGCCGGTATCTGGTACGGAGGTCGAACTGTCGCAGTCATTGTGAATGGGAACTTGAACGGAGAGCAATATTTATCGAATATCACATCTCCAATCGTCATCCCAATGGTAAATGAACTCAACCTCATATTCCAGGATGACAACGCTCGACCACACAGAGCTCATTGTGTAACAACAGCGATAGTGAGATCTGGAATTCGCATCCTCCATTGGACTTCACGCTCCCCCGACCTGTCTCCGATCGAACATGCTTGGGGTGAACTTGGTCGGAAAGTGAGAGATGCATATGATCATCCGCCATCAACACTGACAGCTCTTTCAGAGAGACTCATCGATCAATGGTCATTGCTGGATCAGGAACGGCTTGATCATCTTTCCGACTCGATGCCGATGAGACTTCAAAGCTGCATTTCAGTGCGGGGAGGACATACTCGGTACTGATGTCTCCCATTTATTCAAATATAATGTTTTATATAAAATGCTATCTTATAATTCATGAGTGTGAGTGGAATAAAGTTCATATTTTTGATTGGAGCATTTTTGAAGTCAGGCAGTATAGATGAAACACTGCTGTTGACACACAACAGTCCTACGCTTCTATATCATCATCTTCCAGCATTGTTTTGATATTCTGTGGTGTTAAGTCATATTGGCATACTGGCGACACTGCTTCGCGGAAGATGCATCCGAGCATCCGAGTGTTCACTTCAGAATCTTGCACTTGAGCTTCAGCATCTTGGTGGCAAGTTGTAAGCTTTTCCGACTTCAACGTATTCGAAGTTCATTTTGCAGCGGCAGATGAAGCTGTAATCAAAGAAAGACAGCATTATATGTGAGACTGTAAGACGGGTGCTTCTACCAATTAAATGTTTTCGACGATTATCATCTTATGAGTTGAATATTTTCTAATAATCTTCTTAAGCTCAAATGTAATTGATGCAATGATTCCTATGAACTTTGTCTGACACCAGATCTAGAATAGACTATCAAGTAATTTATAAGCATCGACCATTTTACAGTATTCGCTTAAACTTACCAAATTAGTTTGACAGGAGATGAGAATACAAATTTGCTGCTGGTTTTTTGATGGACGCGGCTGCGTGAGTCGACGACACACAACTTCGTGAGAGCGCGAATACTATGTTTAGAGGCATCTATTTAATCTTCACAATCAGGACCAAAACGCGACTCTTTGAGACTTAGCTCAGTTAGATGCAGCGTCGCGAATTTAAGTCGGTTAGTTGTTTAATCGACTTTTTGATGTCCGTCAATTGCAAACATCTCAGGAGCGTAAATATTTAAGATGGTATGGTAAGAGTGTCATCTCGGATCATGTTGTCTAACGTCTTTCAAAGCCACCTCTCAGAAGAGGATTTTGATGTCGATGTCCAACCTCGTAATGAATCCAGCTCATGCAAAGATGGCTGAAGCGAATTACATCAGGGACCTTGAATCGGAAATACATTACTATTCAGATTCATTATTCGGGACGCCATGTATGAACCCCTTTGTGTCATTTGCAGGTTTGTTATTCTAGGAGTCAATAGCAGACGAAACATCTGTTATTAATCTCATTACTTCATCACTTATTTTGATTTTGCAATCGCCATGACACACCGGGAGAGTTTTCTTCCCATTCTCTCATGGGAAAAGTCATGGAGAAAAGTGATTTCCTCCCATACATCCCGTGCAAAGGCAATGAATGGCGATTTAGTCTTAAAGTTCTCGCTCTTTCAGTCACTACTTATGGGGAAATCGATCGTTAAGGAGGTATACAAATGACAAATATAGACGCTCATTTGTGCATCAGGGATGGTCCGATGTGACAAAATGTGACAATTTAGGAATCTCGAAAAAACGTGACAAAATGTGACAAATTGTGACAAAATGAAATTCTACTGAGTATTTGTCGACACTTGCTCAGGTCTACTTACATCTGATGACATTATGAATTAATTTCTTGAAACTTTGACATATTTCAGATAAGATGGACCTTTACAGATAAATGAGATGACCTTATTTTGTTGAATGTTCTTTGAGAATGTATCTATTTTTTTATGAATATGTAGATAAATGACAATAGGCCTTGGGTTGAAATTTTATTGTTTGCTTGTTTTCCAAAGGTGAACACGTTTCTAGAACGCTTTAAGATACTCATTCGTACACAATCAATCTGTTATGAATCTACACATATGTTTAGAAAGAGCTAGGAAGTACTGTTATCGATCTGTTGACTATTGAACCGAATCACTGTAATTGATTTCTGCCATTATCCTTGACACTCAATTCATCAAAGGAATCTTTCTTTGTACATAAATTAGTAGTTTCAATATTTCGGCATCTAAACATCGAAGTCGGTAGGTTGGGTTTATGAGTGTTGAGGAATTTTAAGTTGGAGAATGTTTTTTGTGATTCGCTAGAATTTAGGAGGATATGTATTAAAATCCATACGAGTTACTATTATCCTCTCTCTTTCCAAATAATGCATGTATTTTGAGTAGCGGATACATTTTCAAGATATGGATAATTAATTCATTCTTGATTACATTTTTTGATCATTTTTTTTCTATATGTAATACTGTCTTCTCTTTGCATATTATGTCAGTGATGCAATTTGTTTATAAAGTTGTTATTTTTTTGCTTTTACATTGTGGTCAACGAAGTACAATCAAATTAGAAAAGACGACATACGCTTGTAGATGCTCTCTTGGATTTTTTTGTTATTCCAATTTTTGTAAATATAGATGCGTTGTGAATTACTCTACTGTTGATATCAGCCTTTTGATCATGTACACTAGTTGGGATGGGATTGTGTACTACCTTTGATGTACACAATACGCAGGTACTATTCTTAATGATATGAAATTCATTGCAGAGGTTAAGTGAAAAGAGCTTTTCCGTCGCTGTAGCATTTAGACTGTAGAATGAGTCGATCGATGTCTATATTTTAAGCTCCAGGTACCAAATACCAGAGATAAAGAAATAAAGGAATAGGGTTGCGCTGTGGAACTGCATTGCGCGCCTAGGATGTATTTTCACATGTCAAAATTGAATTTTGGTATGTGACAGAATGTGACAATTTGTCATTTCCGAAATGTGACAAAATGTGACACAAGCCCTGAAGTTGTCCCTGGCGCATTGTCAGACATACTCAGAGTTCGCTAATTAACACTGCTTTTTCATCATGTCTACCTTGAAGTATGCAGTATAATCATTTTTCATTCTTTTTAGAGAGCTATACGATAGTGAGCTGGCGGACAATGTTGATTCGGTATTATGTTTACCAGTTGTTATCAATGACGAGTAAGTTTTCTATGTGCACATTTTTAAGCACGCATTTTAAGCATTTCTGTGAAGTGTTTGGGAAAGTTGGAAAATCTTCGTTGATGTTAGCTGTTTCTGAAAATAATTCTGATTAATGTTTATTCATATATGTTCCTCTAGAGTACGAATCTGATGGCCAAAAATTCATTCATCAAAGGATTTTTGAGGAATAGCCAAGTATGAAAAATGGCGGACCGTGAGCCGAAACTATACTGCACAAAAAATTTCCTAAAAGAAAAAAATCCTTTGCTGGATACGATGGTTAAAAATCATCCATCGAGGGCTTCTGGAGAAAAGTCAATAATTAGAGAATGTGATTCAACTTTTAATGACTGTAGCCTACTATTTATGTGAATTAGAAGTAGAAGTGGAAGCACTTATTCAGCGTATCCATTCATAGATCTTTGGACAGTGAGCATACAGAAATATTGCAAACGATGAAAAAAACAATGGGGTTTGGGTGTAATTCAAATCATTTTGAATGCATGTCAACTTGACTTTTCAATGTATTTGCAATACTTTTCATCCAGCCAGATCTTAATCAAAACAAGCACTAACCACCTGGTTGCGTCTTTAAAAGTCTTTAAAATTTTCAATTGTTGTCATTGGTCAACATTTTTCAAGAGCTTTCGCTCGCTGCTGCCATTGAGTGGTCCTCCTCGATATTGATCTTTTTAAATGACAGCCCTCAGCCAATTTCCGGAGAACATTTTCTTGTTTGCTGAATATTAGGTAAGAAATCTGATCAATTGCAATTATGGCCGGTAGTGATCTTGTCCACCCTTTAACATGTAAGGCAGAGCTTCTTTGTATTTGATAGGAAATCAAAACTACGATGGCCGAAAAGAAGCAGCTTTAAAACGAGCAAACGAATGCAAGAAGAAAAAGAAAATGAAGCTATGCGTACGGTTAGAAAAGGGAAAAATCAATAATGAAGAGATAATTTCGAAGACCGACAGCTATAACCACAGAGAGAGGAGGATGATGCCTTGAAAGCGCTCCAATCAATTTGAAAATTGTTAAGCCAGAACTGAAACAACTTCAATGACATCTACCTACCTTTCAGCTTCACCATACATTAATTTAGGCTTTAAGGAAAGGAAGCTCGAGTGGGAAACTGAAAACCATCAAATAAAAGATGGCGCTCACAGGCACAGAAAAATCCAATCCGATCGAAAAAGCTATTGAAGGGGAAAAACATAAAGCATTAAATCTCAACCGACAATCAAAAAGTCAAGTGCTAAAATTCTTTATTCACAAATGCAGAACAAGTTACTATCGCCTAAAAACATTTTACAGAGACATTTAAATGATGTTGCATTTTACTTGTATACCGCTGCAAAACGTCACAAATGTTCACATATGGTGATATACATTACACCTGCCATATATTGCTGTATGGGCGGTCGAGGGCAATTCGATGCAGTCTTTCGCTAGTATGCGCAGGCGCACTGTTTTCGAAGATACCATGGAATAGCTCCCAGGACCTAGAGGGTTGATCACCCGGATTTTGATCGGATGGTATCCATGCAAATCATATTGGAAAGGGCGTCTTGGCAATTAAACACCATGGCAAAAAGGAACGAAAGCGCACGAAACCACTTTTACTATGCACTAGAAGAGTTGCATTTGGTGGGAGGCGATCTGCGGCAAACAGAACGGTGAGTAACTCTGCATGGGTTTGAAATATCGTAGGGATTTGAACCACTGCAAGTTGACGAGGTGGCCACCGCGAGAGATCCCGGAGTAGCGTCGGAAGCCGCAAGATCCCCGAAAGGAGAGACGTAGCAAGGCCCCAGCAATTTGACTGTAAAGTCTTAGACAAGCATAGACACAGGAAGGAAACTGTATACGAAGAAATCAGCACAGGAGAAATCGTCATATATTACATAAAAGGCGTATGCGAAAAAAGCCAAGCCCACGTTTTATGGAATTTTAAACGCCATAGAGAGAGAAAATGGCTCGAACAATGTTGGTCTAATGGGCCGAGGTCAGAGATTTGGAACCTTGCTTAAGATTGCAGTTAACTCGTAGAAAAGTGAAACGTCTAGCAGGAGTAAGCATATACACGAAAGCCTACCGCGGATAACCGAGCACGAGCTCGAGCAAGAATACTGTTCTTTCTGCAATAATTTCTTTCCTGTCTATAAGAAGAATGTCATTAAGGGAAGCGCATTGCAACTTGGACTTCAAAACTTCAAGGACTACTTTTTGAAGGATTGCTCGCGAGGGGAAATCCCCTTAGGCAGACGACTAAAAGCAAGCTGTTTATTATTGAATTGGAATAGAGTAACATATCTGGCTTTAGGATTAATAGGAAAAAATCATTAACAGGAAAAAAAACTCATGCTGGAGAAAGCATGAGCAAGTTCGATGGTTACAACACATTGAAATTTGGAGAATTGAGAATTCTTGCGACTTCTAGTAAAAGGTGACAATGACATTACCGCTTTAGTTATTCTATCAGATAAGTGTGAGCAGTGAACAATAAAACGTGTATTGAGAGAATCTGTCATTTTAACCAAAAACGGATAAGACAAAAACACCAAGTACTTGCGAACACGAGATATGATACCATTTTTGACATACCTTCCTAGTGTGATTCAATTTACATAGATTTATCAGATTGATAAGTACGTTTGCAGCCAACGCTGTCTTTGCAGCGCGGTAAATTGAGAAAACCACTAGATATCTTTTCACAATAAGTACCGAAGTCTGCATGCAGTGACATCATCATAAGATTGAACTTCGCAATTACTAAAATTTCGGAAGATTTTAGAAGTTCTATCTTGCTTGAAAAATACACCGCTAGCGTCGCATTCTACCGGAAAATCCTCATCAAGGTCATCATAATCGTAATTATCAAAATACCAACCAATGTCAATTAGCATGCTGCCAATAGAGATCATGAACAAAAGCAGTAAGTAGATAAGATCAGAATTGAGATTTCTTAACACATTACCAGGTTCACCGGTACACCAGGGTCATCCGGGGGAAACTCTTGATCGGAAAATTCAGGATCGGGTTCGATCCAGGTTTCGTTAGCGACTGGGCCCCCCAGGCGGCGGCCTATGAGAAGACAGCAGTTCACTTGTGGCTTGAGGTAAAGAAGGTGGAGTGCAGGATTTGGACATTGTTGGCTCGTCAAAATCCATTTCTTGCTCAGGATCAGGGTCTCGTTCATTTGTTTCCATCTCGCTAGGTTGATGGTTAGCGGTTAGTTGATAATATTGTTATAATGATACTGCTTTGATCATTCCCAATTTTCTTGAATAATAATTTTTTTAAGTAGGTGTGAGCACGTGACACTTTTGCATCGCATCACCTTTCATCCTTTCCGCTTTTTCTGTAACTCAGATGAATTACAAAAGCATATGGCAGTCGACGATTTCCGATTAAAATAGCATCGCTGGTAATAGATATCCCATTATCATAATCATCAGAGGGAAATCAATGTGTTATCTAGCTAGCTATCCAGTTTTAATCCGGTGATTTCCCCGTGTCCGAGGGTGGCCGGATGTACCTTATCGTGCCGCAATCGCCTTCACACCTCGTCTCCATTTCCCTCTGTCCAATGCGTCCTTTTTCGTCAGGCCTATCCTGTGACATTCCTCCTCCACTTGCGTCTTCCACATTTTCTTGAGTCGTCCTCGCTTTCTTTTACCCCCAACTTCAAAATTCAGCGCTCTACTCAAAGCACTGCCTTCATCCCTCCTCAAAACGTAGCCATACCATCTCACTCCATTTGCCCTGAATACAGTATCAGTACCCTCATTCAACCGAAGCAAGCGTATCAGCTCTTCAGTGTTCCTCTTATCCATAATCGTCTTATTCCGCCAGTCTCCTCGTCACCCTCTTCATCTTGGCACATCTTCCATGAATCCATTTCTCACACTACTTACAGCAAACTGAATTCTTCATCATCCTTCGTCTGCACATGCCACACGTATCAACTCTGCTGGTAAAAGTCTCTCGGTTCGATCCGCACTCCACCACCTTTGTCTTTCCGATGTTAACTCTCATCCCTTCTCGTTCGAGCGACTCTTTCCATCTCTGAAATTTGCATCTCAAGTCTTCAATGCTATCACTCATCAGGACCAGATCATCCGCATACAAAATCTCCATCAATAATCCCTCTCTTGCATTTTCCGTAATCACATCCATCACTATAGCGAAAAGCAAAGGCGATAGCACAGACCCTTGATGTACACCAAACCTCACCGGAAACTCATCAGATAACTTTGTTCCGACACGAACTCTGGTCCTTGCTCCTTCATATAGACTCATCACAACCTTCACAAGTTTCTCAGGTAGACCCTTTTTCATCATTGCCCATTCCATCACCTTTCTTCGGACTCTATCAAGCGCCTTCTCCAGATCGACAAAACATACGAAAGGGCTTTTCTCCTTGTTGCGGCATTCTTCTTGCAGTCTCCTCAGGATGAAGATGGCATCTGTATTCCCCTTTCCATGCATAAATCCGCACTGCATTTCATCGATCTCGACGCGCGACCTTATTCTTTTCTCCAAAACTGTCTCAACGATCTTCATCTCATGATCCAGCAGCTTTACTCCTCGATAGGAGCCACAGCTCATTGCATCACCTTTACCTTTGAAGATTGGGATCACCACACTAGTCTTCCATTCAGTTGGCATCCCCTCTCCATCCACTACACGCTGACAAATCTCCCTCATTACTTCCACTCCCTTTTCTCCACTCGCACGAATCATTTCCACCGTTACTTCAGATAGGGCAGGTGCTTTCCCAGATTTCATCTCTTTCATTACCTGTGTAATTTCTCCTCGTGAAATTCTCTCGACTGGTCCTTCTGTCACATCGATTTCTACGCTTTAGTCCCACTCATTTTCCTCGTTCATGATCTTCTCCATATGTTCTTTCCATATTTTTCCTCTGTCTTCTTCATTGAATCCAAGTTTTCCATCCTTTCCTCTGATACACCTGTCACCTTTCACGTCTTTCCCTTCTCCTTTTAAAGTCTTCATGAACTATCATGGAACTATCATTGGAGCTATTTTCCAGCATTACTAGCTAATGCTCAGCTTCACGTTTCATTACTTTCGCAACTACTTTTTTCGACCGGTTTTTCGATCGCTTGTAATTGGCTACATTTTCATCAGATCTGTTTCTGCACATCTTTTTGTATGCGTCTTTCTTCTCGCCAATCACTTTCTTTACCTCGTCATTCCACTCGTCATTGTATCTCCTCGGTTCTTCCGGCCTGTCTTCTTTCCACACACTTGCACACACGCTTGGAGTAAACCTTTGCTGTAAGACCCCATAAATTTGAATAATCATTCTCAGTGAGTTCTTCAACTCTTCTACGAAATGTTCCCTCCCATCATTTTCTTTCAGCTTCCATAGTCGTCTTCTTACTATCCGCTCTTTTGTCACTATCTTCTTCATTTTCATTTTGTCGAGGTCAGCAATAACCAGTCGGTGCTGTAGCTCACCCGGGATAGTCTTTACATTTTTCAAATTTTTTTAGTTTTTCTTTACTAACGAGAACGAAGTCAATCTCTGTCTCATTTCGAGAAGCACCAAAAGTCACCTTCCTTCTATCCTCCTTTCTAAACCAGGTATCCGCTACGCACAAGTTCTTTTCGTCACAGAATTCGAGCAGTCTCCTGCCATCAGCATTTCTTTCTCCAACACCATATCCTCCATGCACTCCTCCAAAGCCATCGACGTGTATCCTAACATGACCATTGAAGTCACCAAGACCCAAGACCGTCTCCGTGTCACTTCCCACCCTCCATTCGCGGTCTAACTCATAGAATTTTTCCTTCTCCAATTCAGATAGCTCGCTTTGTGGTGCATACGCATAAATCATTCTCATTACGTTCTCCTCAAACGCTAACACCATAGCAATTACTCTGTCACTTTTCCTGCGAATCTCAATAAGCTTTTGCACAACCCCTCTTTCACTGATATTCCCACTCTTTCCGTTCCACCATCATTTCCTGACCACCAAAGTTTAAATATCCTGCCTTTAACTCATAAACATCGAGTCCCTTGCCCTCTCCACCGAACCACCTGGAGGCAGCAGACGTCCACTTAATAAAACTACAAATTAAAGATTCACAAAATGTGTCTTTTCCTCTTGGTCTAGGTTCCAGTGAGACTACTATAATAGTAGCCTCGACGCCGTAAGGCCACTGTTGCATTCGATTATAACAGTTTGACATTCGATTATAATGTGTATCATATCAAATTTATTTTTATTGGCTGATATTTTATTTGTTTCGTAAACCGTTGTTTGTCCTATTTTTTCGAAAAGAATCTCGTTTTTTCGAACAAGCGTCCTATCATGTCCAATTTTTTTCTAAATTTTTATGCACTTGACACCATGAAGTGGCGCTTTTGTCGAAAAGCTTTCGATGGATGATTCTTCAACATTCCTGAAGTCAAGTTACATAGGCATCAGTAAAAAATCTTTAATGATTTCTTGTAGAAGTATGTGCAGCATGATTTCAGTTTAAATTTTGAATATTTGCCTATTTTCTCGAAAAGCACGCGATGGAGGATTTTTTAATCATCATACTCATCATAAATAATCCAGATGTTAATATGCATAGATATGAGTAAAACGTTTTTCAGGAAATATCACAAATGAAACCGTACTCTCCATGACACTGTGATTAAGAAAAGTTAATCCTGAATGTATGTATGTTTGTATGCAATTACATGCTTATCACCGAGTTAGCTCGCGTTCAGCATCAACTGCTCTTACAGCTCGCCATTTCGTGTTATCACCTGCTCCAGTTGACTTTCGCGCATTATTTTGAGTGACCGATCTTCAATCACCAGGAACCACAGAGCACAACTTTCTAAAAGGATTTCAGCAGAGAATTTTCTGTAAATACCGTAATTTGCGTTAATCGACAGAAATTTTGTTGGGTCAGGCAGTTCGTCCTAAAATTGAAATAGGTAGCTAGGGAGTAGGGTATCAAGTTTTTCTAAGTGGCATGGAAGTAGAGACTCATCAATTTCCTGCAAGTTGTTTCTTAGTGAACTTGGTTTAACAAACATTCTAAAAACTTATATACCAGGTGAAAGTTCCTTATTCTAACACATTAACCTTTCTTATTATCTGCTTTTATCATCAAAGCTGTCCTTGATCAAAGCAGTTATAAAATAATACGATAAAGGTAGTACGTGAGTGCAGTCAGTCATCTTAATTGCTTGACAAGGATTCGAGTGTAAACAGTGCACCCACAAAAAACATAAAGCATTTTAAAGCATCGAAAAGAGTAAGGAGACGACAACACAGCAAAAAATATCATGTACTTCAAAACCCCTTTCCTCTCCGACAGTGGTGATCGGAAAATCAAACATGCTTTCAAAAAAGAAGGGATTGACATTCAATTACCTCATAAGACGGACAATCTAAAAAACGCTCTATCAAAAAAGAAAATCTGTACAATCTTGCAAATATGTCATCATGCATATTAGAAGTGAATTATGCAATAGGAAGAACGTTGTATATGAAGTCAATTGTCTACATTGCAACAACGTGTACATTGGGAGCACCATCCGACCCCTTCATACCAGAATTAAAGAACATTTGACGCAAAATACCTCGTCAGTTTTCAAACATTTCCAAGCATGCAACGCAGAACAACGCATTTCAGTTTCAATCATCACAGGTGACAGAGACAACGCAAATTTGAGGCTGAAAGAGTCAATGACAATACAGAAGCGCCGGCCTAACATTGACTCAAAGGAAGAAGCCGAAGACTGATAAGTTCATGATAAGTTCTGATAAGTTCATTTTTCTTAAACTCATAACATCTTTCGGGTCTGGTTCCCACTGATGCCGCCGGCGGCTTTGATGGCTTTTTCCTCATCATTTTTCTCAGTGGTTTGCTAGAGAGTGCATGGCTGGCTTACCTGATCTGGAAATTGAGCTATCATGTCTGCTGGGAACCGCTTTTGCAGTGCTATGATCATTACTTGTGCTACCAATTCTGCCATAGACTTTTTAGTAATTTTGAAATTCATACGAACTAAGATCTTGTAAACCTTTGCTACCCTGAAGCTGGCCGTGACAGCCGAAATATTGGGTGAATATAGAAAAAAATGTATATGATAATTTACAACATATATTGCAGCTTTGGCTCTCCTTCTATCATTATAGTACACACACAATTTATTCATGCACTCAATGTTTCTTTAAATAGAAATGGTGACGATCGGTATGACGTTCCATTTAAATATATCGCCTGTATATCATAATTATTCAATGTTTATACTCACCTGTATAAAAATTTGCAGATTATATTATTGTTTACATCATATACATTAATGTATGCATGATATAATTTTCACACTATGTTTCATACGTATCATGTTGCATGGTATTTTCATGCGAATGAATTGCTCATTCCCTTCGTTGGCTGTGACATACGTGTTCTCTAGCTAGCTGCTAAAATGCTGCGCCATTTCGTGTTTTCAATGCTGTCACCTATTCCATTGGACTTACGCTAGTAGTGAAAACTGTGCCCTACTTGCGACGGATAGGTACATGGATAGGTACATGTAAAGTTTAGTGTTATCAATAGGTACATGGATAGGTACATGTAAAGTTTAGTGTTATCAATAGGTACATGGATAGGTACATGTATAATTTAGTTATCGATAGGCACATGGATAGGTACATGTATAATTCAGTGTTATGAATAGGAACTTGTATGAGATCTGTTTTACTGGATAGGTACATGTGTTTGGTACACTCAGTTGAGTACACTGTGTTTGGGAACGTCTATGATCGAACTTGTGTGGTTTGGTTCTGAGCACTTGGGTACGTACCGATAGACGTCCGTTGTTTGATTTTGAATGGGTTTGCTCAATTGCGACTATTGTGACTATTGCAACCATTGTAATCAAGATGACACATTGATTTTCCTTTTACGTAGACAAACTATGCTATAAATATGAGATAGTTTTTGATGACATACATAATGATGACTAGTATCCCAACGTCGTGGGTTGTCGCAAGAGACCTTGGATATTCGTTCAAAGCCATAGAAACTGTAACAAATCTGAGTGAAAATATCAACGCTGGTGATTTAGTTGATCGACTAATGGATCTAGATGAGCATGCTATGAATCACAATTTGGATCGTAGGTGGATAGAGGATTTCTCCATGCTACACTGCAATGATAGTGAAATTAGGAGGATCAAATTGGAACGATATGGAAAGAAGGAGACATCTGACAGTGTTTTAATAAAAAGTTCTCCCAATAAAAGTGACTTCAGAAGGAAATTAGAACAAGAGACATTTAAATTATTATGTGAACGGAACTGCGTTAAATGTTTTAAACAGGAACGATCCCTTCTCTTTTTGCCATGTTCTCATAGCGTTATGTGTTCTACATGTTATGTACCCTTTGAAACTTCATCTTGTCCCCTTTGCGATGAAGAAATATCTTCAACAGTCACTGTATATCGTGCATGATGAGTCATCATGCAGGTCTGTGATTGGTCACTATTGTGTCTTTGTGTGACTTTTCTATATAAGGAGGACATTGTACCGTTCTATTTCAAGCATAATTTGAGGCTAATACAATGTCAATCAGCATGTCGTTCACTACCAACATTCCCATTTCAATAATTTACCGAAGTCAACTCTTCACGGGCAATATATTTTATTCTGCCGTGAATATAACTGGCTATAAAGCGGATTTGGTGGATCTGATGGAGGAAATAGTGAAGTATTTCCGCTGCGGAGAGGACGTTGTGGTGCAGAGAATGTTGATGAGAGTCGTGAACAACGCTCTTACACGAGTTGCAAGATTCGGGCTCAATGAAGTATTTCACTCACTATCTCAAACGGAGATTGTACCGGAATACTCTCGCTGTTGGTGCAGCAGTATCCAACGGAAACTCAACACATGTCTCCATGACATTATCACCTCCAGCTACTATGACGAGAAGGGTGAGAAGTGCAAACTGGACTTGTTCAGTGGACCGCCATCAGTAAGCATCAATGTGGCTGCTCAAGGACATTCTGAGGTGATCAGTTTGCGGGCATACTATGCCAATATTTTAAAGACTTTCCATTTAAAGCCTTGCTGTATGTGCTGTCCTATTTCAAAACATCTAATGAAAGACATTGAGCAGCTCATAACTGCTACAAATGAGACTCTAGCCGATGTGAGTGTATATCAGTTTCCCTCTACAACTTGTTAAGTGTTTTATACGTACCAGCAACAAACTCTGTGTGAATGCTTGTAAACTTTTGTATATAATGTTGTAAGTACTAAGCAAAAATTGTAATTGTATTATCTATTTCCATATTAGAATAAAAATGTCTGTAAAACGGAAGGCATCTTCTCGTCAATCGAAACGGTCCTTCAAACCTTCAAGTCAGTTTAAAAAGGCGTTGCGAAAGTTAAACAGGATACATGATAATAAGAAGTGTAAATTGATTCAAAATTCAAGTGATGATTTCATTCGTGATTTAGCTTTTGCAATACACAAATGTCTACCTATTTACAAGCCTCTGTTGAATGCTGGCTCTTTGAATAGCATAAAAAAGTTTTCAAATCCAAGGAGTAGTGATAAGAAAAGGCGAAACTTAATTCAGCGCGGTGGTGGTGGGTTTCTAAGTATGTTAAATGATATTGGAAACAGTATTAATGGTGTAATCAATAGTCCGCTTGGAAGGATTGCAGCAACTGCTGCAATGTTAATATAAGGTTAGCGAATCATAAAGTGACACGTCATCACTTTGATTGATGAGTCATATATAGGTGTATATAAGGAAGACGCTTTAATGATATTTTACCACTTTCAAGTGACAATTCATTTGCGCTGGTTGAAAGCTCCGAATTAGTACTTGTTGAAACATGACTCAGAAAATGTATACAATCAGAGAGGAAGGTGACGCTTTTGAGCAAGATCTCTTGAAGCTTCGTCCGACACGAAAGGTGCAAGGGATTGGAAATACGTTCTACTTTCAAACCTTGAATTATGGTGATGATGGCTTTTATCTTCAAGTTCCATTCTTCCACAGTAATGGTATGTCTACATCAGGGTATAGCAATATGAGACAAATGCGAGTGACTTTTCCAAAATGGCAACAGGTGATTCTTAAAACTATTGACTCTTTCGCGAAAGAATGTGTTGAGCTGCCTGAAAGTGCTCCCACTCATTGGAGAAAGGCATTAGAGGAAGGAGTTGGTTATAAGGAATTGCCGGAATTCGATACACTGTTTTTAAAACTATCGGATCATTTTCAAGCATTCGATCTCTTTACAAACGTGATGGAATGTGAGGATCTCAAACGGGGTCGCTATATAGGCTTAGTGCACGTTACCGGACTTTATATTGGCTCACATGGTTCGACTGGTAAAGTCGCATCTTTACAAATGAAGGTTCTTCAACTAGTCTATGAACCACTACCAATTGATAAATGTTTAATTAACATTGATAAGACTGCTTCAAGTGATGGGAAGGAAGAGAGCAAAAAGCGAGGTCGGAAATCTAAAGATGGGAATCCTAAATTGAAGTTGAAGCGCCAAGATGCTGACTTGAAAACTTTCTATAATCCTAATTGTGATGAGGAAACACAAATGTTTTAATTTGTAAATGTTTTAATTTGTAAATGTAACTTGAAAGTTTCTATTCTGAATGTAAATAAACTTGATCTGGAACATGTGTCTGTTTTGTTGTTCTAAGCAAAATTAGCGGGATGATGAGTTTAATGTAAATGGAATTATAAGATGACAGATTTTCGTCTATTCACTGATCGCACAATGTGTGTCGCTGGACCAAGTCAGTCCGGTAAAACTACATTTGTAACTGAATTGCTACAATATAGAAATGAAATGTTTAACAAGGAAATTAAGAGAGTCAAATGGTATTATGGAATATTTCAACCACAACTACATTCTGCACTTCGTCAGAAAGGTTATCAGGTGAAGCAAGGGTTGCCATCAACTGAGGATATCAAAGCAGGTGACTTACTAGTATTAGATGATCTATTACGAGAAAGCAAATCTTCAAAGGATGTAACTGAAATGTTCATTCAAACTGCACATCATAGGGAAGCTTTTATTATCTACATCACCCAAAACATCTTCGATGGAGGGAAAGAGCAAAGAACTAGAAGTTTGAATACACATTATTTGGCAATATTTAAAAATCCAAGAGATAGCAGTCAGATACATCATCTCAGTAGACAGATATTACCTCAACAACCTAAAGTACTTTCACAAATATATGAAGATGTAACAAAGAAACCACATGGTTATCTATTTATTGATCTAACCCAGGAATGTCCGGAACGACTTCGATTTCGAACAAATATCATACCTAATTCCGCTGAACCAATGACAGCTTTCTCGGTTCACAGTTAGTTTTAAGCAATGTACTTTGTTGCCTTATTATTTTCAAACATGTCGTATTCAAAGATGGTAGTCATTCCTCAAGAGGAGTATGTACAATTGACTACATTACAAAGTGCACAGGAAGTCAAAAATATAGATCAACCTATTACGAATCAACTTAAGGAACTAACACAAAAGGATATGGAAATTCAGAAGATTAAGGATCCCTATCGACGAATGCAGTTAGCAGCTGAAAACATTGACGAGAGGCGACAGATTCGTGACAAGTTGCGACGATTTATAACCTTGTCAACACCTCGACCATATCGTGTGCGCGCTGAGCGATTATTTGACTTCATTGATCCACATGTGAAGTTCAATGAGTGAGGGGAGATAATAGATGAAACAACTGGTGATGTTATTAGAAATAGTCACATAGATGACCTTCTACAATATGCTGTCAGAGATGTAAGGCGAAAACTAGGTGCACCACAAGGGTGGTCATATTTTCAGAAAATTTTATCTGATCAAAATGTACCTCACAATATTATTGGAGGACCGACTGTGAATGAATTGGATAAGGGTCACTTACAAGATGGATCAAAGAGTAAAACACCCACGATGGCGGTCAAGCGAGAGCTTGCAGATCCCGATGATCTGCAGCCAAAAAGAGCTACTAGGCGCTCAATGCGTGTTGCGAAGGAGTATAGTAAATATTAAGCAAATATGAATTAAGCCTTGCCTCTCTCATATCATGTCGTTACAAAAATTTTGCTGTTGTTTGAAATCTGCGCTCGAAGGTAAAGCAGAAGAGGGCATAGAGGTTGATATCAATTGTGTTAGCAGTTGCTGTGCGAGTAATACGCGTGCAAATCAGAACAAAGACGATGAGTACAGCAGTGAAACTCAGAAAGATTTATTACGACTTAAATCATCCCGCAAGTTTCAGTCGTCCTGAGGTTCTAGCTCGTGCAGCAGGTGTGGGAATAGAGAAAGTCAAGAAGGGGTTGAGGAGTCAACCGACTTACACTCTTCACAAAAATGCGAGAAAGCGGTTTCCAACAAGAAAATATGTTGTTAACAATATAGATAGTCAATGGCAAGCGGACTTGGCTGACATGCAACAGATATCACAGTACAATGATGGCAATAAATACATCTTAACCGTAATATATATTTTATCTCGCTATGCTTGGGCACGTGCGCTGAAATCTAAACGAGGACCAGAAGTTGAAGCGGCTTTTCAGAGCATTTTCGATGAGGGGCGTGTTCCGCAAAGAATACAGACCGATCAAGGGAAGGAATTCGAAAACTCTCATGTTCGAAGTCTCCTTAAAAGTCATAATGTGGAATTGTTTAGTGTCAAAAGTGCTTATAAAGCTGCCATGGTTGAGAGGTTCAATCGCACACTGAAGACAAAAATATGGCGCTATTTCACTGCAAAAAATACACATGTTTGGGTAGGTGAGCTGCAGAAATTTGTTAAGAATTACAATGAAAGCTACCATCGAATCATTAAGATGAAACCAGTTGATGTTACCCCAGATAATGCGATGGATGTATGGCTTCGATTGTATGATAAGAAAGCGAAAAACATTTCCAATGAAAAGAAAATTAATGTTGGTGATAGAGTTCGGATTTCAAAGGTTAAGTCTACATTTGAGAAGGGGTATCTACCTAATTGGACTGAAGAAGAGTTTTTTGTGGATGAAGTAAATACAAAATTTAGACCCACCATGTATAAATTAATAGATTACCATGGCAATCCAATTGAAGGAAAATTTTACTCTTATGAATTGCAAGTAGTAGACAGAAGTGAAGAGGTGTATATGATTGATAAAATAATTAGGAGGAAAGGTCATGGCAATCAAAGGAAATATCTAGTTAAATGGAAAGGATATCCTGATTCATTCAATAGCTGGATAACGCACCAGGATCTACAAAATGTGGAGATGGGAGACACTCGTAACTTTTAAGCTAATATAGCATGTGACTTCTTCCATATATGACTTTAACATGTCTACTAACTTCAATATCATTCTTCCAAGCAATAGCAACCCCAAGATATTCCCAAGTAACAAACCATCTCTCTACTCTGTTGAATTCGCTAATCCAATTACTCTGCATGGACCCCATGAAGTTGCTCTAACTGAAATTACTTATTACAACGATATCAGTTTGCTAAAGAACAACTATTTTGAATTACATAAAGAAGTGCGAGAGAAGGATGATTGGTTTCGCATATTTCAAAATAGTCTACATGGTACATGGGCTTTTCATCATCTAACTTAACATCCTTTTTCAACATCTTTACCATCTGTCCAAAACATGATTAAAATTCAAAAGGCATTTGCAACGTCAACTTTTGATTCTAAGGTTCCCACAATGAGCTTGCAAGATACAGAAAAGGAAATCGGTAGAATGTTTGAACGAATAAATGATCTCTTCAAGCTGACTTTGAATAAATTCTACAAACCAGTCATAAAGGGGTCAACAAAATTGATGAAGGAAGGGAAGCATGTTCTTCTTGTATTAGGTAAGGATTTGAGTCATACTTTTGGGTATTCCAGAACAACTTTCTCATCAAGGTTTTGGTACAATGGACGTGGGTGGAATTCGGAGAGGAAAGTCACTGATTTTCAATGTAGAATTGTACCATTGTATGCATTACAAAAAAGGAGCATCCGAGTAAAAAATAAATTTGAGGTCATTAGAAGTGTTGAAGACTTTGCAAGAAAGTTTCAAGGATCAGTGCCAGAAACGTTAATGACTTGTGAATATAAGAAAGAGAAAGTAACTTTATTTACTGTTGAAACGGAGGCAGAATTTATTGTTTTTACTAAAAAGACACCATTGGAAAAGTCTGAGTCCGCTGTTATTGAATTCGGATCTGAAATGATTGGGATGTTTAAGGGCCTTGAAAGCGCACCTTGGTTGACAGAATTAAATGATACATTCAAGGTTCAATTGTCCTCTTCTAAACTCAAAGCATCAACAAATGCTTCATGGGATATCCACGTATACAGCGAAGACATATTGGGTGATGAATTGTCTACTTCCAGTGAACTTGTAAAAAGAGTTAATTTGAACATTGAAAGCTTGAAAACGCCATCTGAATTGTGTACAAAGTTAAATGAGTTTGGTGTAGATTACCTTGATGCAGATGAATATCACTTTTCTTATGACCCACATAAGAAACGCATGATTCTAAAGGTAGGGAAGAACTCTCTCATCAAGCTGGATAGCGTGTTAACGACCACATTGGGATTCTCAAAATCAACTATTTATGAAGGCACATCAATAGGCGATACAGCCCCATCACTAGAGCGTGATATAAGTAACTTATACGTCTATTGTAACATTATTGAATATACAAGGGTTGGCGACATTGAGGCCCCACTTCTGCGCACATTTCCTCTCTCATCCGTAAGGAAGCAACTAATCAATCGAGAATTTTTTAACACAATGTATCTACCAATCAGCTGAAATTTCATCAATAGAATTGACATATCAATTCATGATGACACAGGAGAAGTAGTACCGTTCTGTGGTGGTGTTACTGTTTTGACCCTACATATTAGGTCACGAGAATAAGGCTTTACGCTATTGTGACTTCCATAGTTATTCAATAGTCATAATGACAGGCATTTACAGTAGACCATCATATCAGAGCGGTTATCCCGTGTTTGTTGGAGGTAGACGACAAGTTGGAGGAGGCATATTTGGTGCACTAAGACGTATGGTTCTTCCAACACTCAAAAAGTATGGCGTACCAATCATGAAGCGTGTTGGAAGCAGGGCTTTAGATTTTGGTGCAAATGTTGCAGCTGATGCGCTTCAAGGTGAGGATATCGGTGAATCTATGAAAATGCGCGCGCAGCAATCTGCCATAGACGCATTAGATGATTTAACAAAGACGAGACGTACAGTTCGGAAGAAGCGTAGGAAGTCAAGACAAGTTGGATCAGGCCGAGTTACTAAGCAAAGACGCAGGAAAAGTAAAAAGCCGACTAGAGCATCACGTTCTAAATCTAGACGTCGAGTGAAAACAAGAAAGCGCAAACGAAATTCCACAGCTACTAGAAACAAGTCAAAACGAAGGAAGACAACATATTTGTAGAGCTAATACGATGCAGAGTATCAATTCGGCTTTGTGTTTCTTCGATTCTCCCCCTCATCAGACAGACATCATCTCCTCAACAATTGTAGACATAGTCCCCACAACAAATATCGATGGTAACCAGCAGCCTATTCAGTTTGATATACCTGCCAATCCTCAAGATTATATTGACTGTCAATCCATTGATTTAGAGTTGTGTATACAAATTAAGAAGACTGATGGTACAAATATCGATTCATCCAAGGATAAAGTGGGATTAGCAAATCTTCCTATTGCCAGTCTGTTCTCAGATGTGTATCTAATATTGAATGACAAACAGATTGAAGGAGGGGATCGAGCATATCCATATGGAGCATATATACATACAATGACTCAATTTCAAAAGCAAGCTAAACAGTCACACTTGCAAGTTTCTGGGTGGTATGAGGATCAGCAAGGGAAATTTGATGATGTCTCAAATACAGGGTTGAAAAGACGAATGGATTTAACAGCGGATTCAAAGGAATTATACTTGAAAGGACCCGTCTATCTTGATTTCCTTCGTCAATCTAGATATCTGCTATCACAGGTTAAAATGCAAATAAAATTTATTCGTGCAAATCCTGAGTTCGCGTTAATGGCTTTTGGAGCTACAAACTATCAAGTCAACATAAGTAATGCCGTGCTCAATGTAAGGCGAGTAACAATGAACCCGTCAGTCATCAACGAGCATGCGACAGGATTGAGGAAAAACAATGCAATATATCCAGTTAATCACAGTGTGTTGACAAACTTCACAATTGGTGCGGGATCATCCTCACATGCCTACCCAAATCTTTTTCCCACTGCAATGCCAAAGGCGGTGTATATCACATTTGTGGAAAATGAGGCATTCATTGGTGCTTTTGAAAAGAATCCATTCAATTTCCAACACTTTAATGTTAGCAAACTAGCACTCTATCAGGATGGGAAATTTGTATCTTGCAAAGCATATGAGCCTAATTTCAAAGATTGCAAATTCGCACGTGAATATGGTTCTATTTTCACCGCCCTCAACATGTTTAATACAGACGATTCAAATGGAATTACAATGGATATGTACAAGAATTGCTACTTCTTCATTATGTACAACCTCACAGCAGATGCAGATCTAGGTGGTGAAAGCGTAGGAGTTACAAAGCCTGGAAATCTACGACTGGAGGTATCATTTGAGTCACCTTTGAAGAAAACAATTACTTGTCTCATTTATGCTATCTATGATAGCAAAGTTGAGATAACAAGAATGAGAGACGTCACTGTCAGCTATCAGAGATGAGTAACTTTAGCAACATAGAAATCTTGAGGAAAATGAGGAAAGCTCATCCCTACTCCAAGACAATATTTCTCAATGTCTTTTCTAGAGATAATTTTCCTGATTCAATTCCTTTCTATCCTTGTTCACTTATCATCAATACGGATACCAACAATCTTCCCGGAAAACATTGGATTGCTGTATACATCAATCGTTATAGAGTTGCCGAATATTTTGACTCTCTTAATCAACCTCGTTTACATGATATCGCATTATGGATGAACAGGTTTTCCTGGACTGTTAGGAAAGTGACATCGTTCCCACTTCAAAGTAATACATCTCTAATGTGCGGTGGCTATGTACTCTATTTTGTCAACGAGAGACCATTGAAAAATAACTGTAAAAGTGCTTTAGAACTATTTTCAAAAAACTGTGATAAAAATGATGTAATTCTTACTAAATATGTTGAAACAGTTTTGAAATAAAGTTTTATGTTGTATCATTAACTTGCTCTCTTTTTTCCAAAACAAGGGTTTATAAGGAAAACAAAAACATGCTCATATTTCATTATCTATTACATATATACAAAAAACATGTTTCACATTTCATTATCTATCACATATATACAAAATCTACAATTTGGTTTTCATGAAACATTTTTTCAAATCACATATGATGGGAGGCACATCACTTATGTCTTTAATGCCGGTTATCACAATCTTTCCATTATGGAACACATGAACATGATATGGATGCCAGTTAGTCAATTGAGCTGCTGGAAATAACTCCACTTCATAAGTTAGATGATGTGATGATGTAACTTTACGGAAATCATAGTGATAGTGTAATTCACATAACACGGTCATTGTCTTCACTTTCCAATCAGATAATGAATCACCAAGTAAATGTTCCAAAGTTAAGTGTAGATATGAGAGATCACCCTCCATGACCCTTCCAATACATTGGATTGTTCCATTTGGAAAGAATAGGATAGTGAGAGATCTATCCTTCCTCTGAATCCTCCATGTTAACATTGAGGGTCTTCCAAGATGTAAGCTCGTTGTCGGCTTCAATTTGCGTTTTATCAGTAACCATTGTTTTCAGTTGCGTATATTCCTCTCGATCTCTTGTAGATTGAGTTTTGACTTTGGTTTTGTAGTTAACATCCGATTTACAACTTCCAACCGTTTGATGTCCTCCATCTTTAATGAATGACGTTATCTGTGGTAGTATCTCCCTTGTAAAGGTTTCCCATGTGACGTCACTGAAACGAAAAAATCGATATTCAACATCTTCACGTTTTGGTGAACAGACGTATAGTTTGACTGATGAATCACACTTTATCCATACCTTGTCATCGAGAGGAATCTTGATCCGAGTCTTATGGTTGTCAATGAGATCCGCAAAGTCTTTCAGTGAAGGCAATGAGTCAATACTAATGCAAACGCCACGATGTTTTCGATCACTATTTGCTATTGAATGACGAAATGCTATTCTTTTAGAATTTGTTATGTGAACGTTTTGAACGTCACTAAGTTTCCATGTTCTAATGTAATGAGGCATGTTCCGAAAGCTATGTTTCAAATTTAGGTTTAATGTTTGCCTAAAGTTTGTTATTTTATTAGCTCAACATATCGGAATGATGTTGAGTACAAATTCTTCACATATTCATTCACATTAGGACTACCTATTTATTAGTAATCATTTCTACATATCGGAAAGATGTAGAAATTTCAATTTTAGTAAGACTACTTATGTATTAGTAAGTGTTGCTACATGTCGGAAGATGCAGTAATCGCAAGATCTATTACAAGTGGAATATTATATTGTTTTTATTTAGACTTATTCTACATCACCTGTGACAGGAAGGCATCTCCTTCTCTTCGACGGTGGGGGAAGACCTAGGCTATAGTGTCCATATGGTAATGATAAATTTTTATCCAGCCAACAGCGCTTATCCTCCCAAAGTGAAAGACCTCGCTTCCTAAATGATTTTGTGCTAACTATGTGATTTTTTGAATTTATAATTGTCATATCTTCAGTTGTATCATTCTCACTATAATAGACACTCCTATAGTCATCATGTTTCAATTTTTTAACTGCTGCTCTCTGAATTCCTTTTGCACGTTTGATGCTATGATTCGTAGAGTCTAGATATTTCATTGAATACATTTTCGGTTTTAGTAGGATCATTTCCTCAAGCAACTTTCCAGCACACTCATCCTTAAAACAACCTAATCTAGCTTTGTTTGTAGTTGAGTATAGTCGGTGATGACTGTCATAGTTTGAAGAGTCAAACTTTTCACCGAAGTATAGAAGTATATCTTCCAGACGGACAGATGGTGATGTGTATAAACATAGGAAGAAACTGTCGGTATCACCTCCACAAAGCCGCGTTCTATTTATCAGTGGACATCCTTTTAGATCATTGTAATATAATTGATACATTTCCAACTTACTATAGTCAAGTACTGCTTGACCAACATATATTAATTTATTTAAAACTATTGAAGGTTTGTACATTTCCATACCAACCAGATCTTCATCAAATATTTTGTGTTGAACATAGAGAGGATGATTTGACAATTTCAGTAGTTGTTTCTCATTGTTGACTAGTTTAAATGTTTTCCTTCTCCTTACATTTTCCATTGTTTTACCATATAAAGAATTATTTTTCAATTTGTAGAATGACTTTTCGAAGTCAGTGTTTGATTGAGCCCTCTTTTGAGAGTTCATATCAATGTATGTTTTTAACCAAGGCTTTTGTGTGAATTTTATGCCACTATGAATCTTCTTGATTCTCATGCCCATGGTCAAGTAAAATTTTAAAATTGAATAGTGGACTACATAATTTTCCCTATCAAATTGATGGAGCAGAAGTTTCTTGATAGAAGAAAAATGTGTATTTGGTCTTACTTTTTCATATAGATTTTTCATATAGTGTGAAAACATTCTCTTTTCAATCATCTGCATTTCTGGAGCTAATGGGAAATCGGCAGTGTCAAGTAATGGGCAAAAGACCGTTCCAGGACACCTAAAATTCAAAAAAATAGTATCTTTAAAAACGACATAAATTCATGAATTTAGTCCCTTTTTCAGGTTTTTAAGACCTAAATACATGAATTTAGTCCATTCAAAAAGTACCATTTTTCAAAAATGGTACTTTTTAAAAACGACATAAATTCATGAATTTGAACCCTTTTAAGGTTATGAAGACCTAAATTCACAAATTTGGGCGTTTTTAAAAATACCCAATTTTTCAAATTTTTCAAAATCTCAAAATTTGAGAATTACAATTTTCACCCTCGCTTAAATCATGACCGTTCCAGGACACCGAAAATCATAAAAGTTAAGAATCTCAAATTTGTGATTATGACATTTTTCATTGCTCAAATCATGACCGTTCTAGGACACCGAAAATTAGTATTTTTAAAAACGTCTTTTAAATCCATTTTTCAGGTTTTTAAAATATATCATGTGACTAAAAATATTTCTTTAAAAATGGAAGAAACAAAAGTGGAAGGAACTTCAGAAATGGAAGGAACCTCAAGAATATATCCTTCGTTATCATATGAACGTAGTTCTACTTTAATGGACATTGAAAAGATTAACATTGAAAAAATGAATAAAGAAAAACACAAAGATAGAGTTAGGTATATGAAAGATAAGGAATCTCAATTATTATTAAGATTAGAGCATTATAAAAAATTAAGAAAGAGATGGACTAAAGTTAAGAATGTAACACAAGGAATTGGCATATTCTTAACAATAAGTTTAGGTGCTTTGACAATTGTTATATCTTCAGGTGTTTTAGTAATTCCAGTAGTTGCTACAGCTTTAACAGGTACGGGTGTTTTTGCAACTTCACTTGTTACAATGTTAGATAAATCTTTAATAACTAAGAAACGAAAATCATTAAAAACTAAGCATTTACATATTAAAGAAGTCTATGATAAACTACATTGCTACTTTCAAAGAGTATGTGATGATAATGTTATTACGCTAGATGAGATTGAAAAATTTGATCAAATAGCTAATGAAGTAAATCAAATATCATTTCAATCACAGACAGAAAAAGTTGATGATAAAAATAAAAAGGATGGCAAAATTTCTAGCGATGCTAAAATTTCTAATGAAGAAAATGACAAATTTTTTTTAGAAGAGCTAAAAACTTTAAGCGAAAATTTAAGCAAAACTTTATTAAACAAAACTTAAAACGAGAAAACTTTAACCGAGAAAACTTTAAACGAAAAGATGTCAAACAACAAAGCAATAAAATAATAATTTGTTCAGTAAAATGTTTTTGCTGTATTCCAATGTTACCACAAAATTCAAATATTATATTTTAAAAATGGATAAAATTAGAGCTGATAATTTTAAAAGAATAAAACAATTAGAAGAGTTAATAAAACAAAGAAATATTATGAAAGAAAATCATCTTCAACATAGAATGATAAAAGCTGGTATTCAATCTGATATGTTTGAAAAAATGCAGCAAACCGAGCAAGTAAAAACTGATTTTGAGAAAACTATGAAACCATTTAAAACTCTTGAAAAAGAACTTACAAATAATGATAAACAAATTGATATAACAGATCCAGAGCACAAAACTATATTAGATGACTATGGATTACTAGAATCAAACATTAATAAGAAATTACCAAAATCTATGCAATTTGAACATTCTATTTCATTTATAGATGGAAAAACAATACCTAGATTTTATCTCGGACAAAAAGAAATATTTCCACAACCTTTTCGAGGTATAATTTTTTCACCAGATAAATCTCCTTTTAATTTAGATAGAAATTTTGTTAATCTTTTAAGAGGAGCAGATTTAAATAATTATGCTGTAGAAGATCTCATAAAATATAAAGCTATGTTAGACAGAGTTGGTGCAGTAAAATCTCTTAGACGTTATAAACAATTAGAAAATTTATTATCAACGGGAGTTAAAGTAGGGAAAGGTTTATCTGAAAAACAGAAAACTGAAACAACTGTATTTTTACCAGATGATCCACAAGAATTACTAAATAGATTAAATATTTTAATATCTGCAATAAAAGAAGGACATAATTCTAGTTTCAATGAAATTCATGCTATATTGAAAAGACTGTTAGAAAAGAAGATTCTAAATGAAGAGGATTATAAAAGTATAACCGGTCATCTCTGATGTCCTCCAGGGCTTCGCCCGTAGCTGAAATATGTTGTTGTTTTTAATTTTTTATAAAAAAAATATTTCATAAAAAAATATTTATTTAAAATTTTAACTAAAAAATGTGTTCAGCAGATTTAGACAAAATTAATAATCATTTAGAAAATTTGATAGAGATTTTGGGTTCATCAAAATTTAGTACGACGTTAAAAATTATAACAACTACTTCATCACACACTTGTAATTTAGAACCCATTCTACATTTGGAACAAAATAAAAATTATCAAATTGCATTGACTAGTTTCTCTACATTTAACACTATTCAAAACGTTATCAAAGATGTGAATGATCAATTTAGATATTCTACTGATAAAGGCAAAACATGGAAAATACTAACTTTTCTTCCTGGTTCTTACGAAGTTGAAACAATATCAAATGAAATTAAGAGACATTTAGGTATATCATTTAAAGATAAGAAACAATTACATTTTGCAGTTGAACCGGCAGTTAATAAATTTTCTCTTACTTTAGACGAAAATCATCAAGTTGATTTTAATCATGATAGATCATTGTCAAAGCTATTAGGATTTAATAAACAAACCTATAGTCAAGGTTATCATTTAGGTGAGAAGATTCCAAAAATAACTGAAATAAATTCAATTGTTGTACATTGTGACATTATTGAAGGAGGATATATAAATGGTAAATTATCAAATTTAATATTCAGTTTTCCAGCTTTTACTGTACCCATTGGTTATAGACTAAATGTAATTCCACAAACATTATTATATTTTCCTATTACAAGAAAAACTATTAACAACATTGGCATTAGAATCACTGATGAAAAAGGACAAGAAATAAATTTTGGAGGTGAAGAGATTATGATAGATCTTTTGGTTCGGGAGGTATAAACTCCCACGCGAAGCTAGAGAAGTTTAATTTTCTTCTTCTTTAGAAACAAAAAAAAAAAATAAAAATAAATTTTTTTATTAAAAAATGAGTGAACTACCCCATTAAATAAAAAGAAACTTAAATTTAATCATCATCCAAATTTATCTAATAAAGTTTTGTCAGTTATTTGCGGAAGATCAGGTTGCGGAAAAACGTATCTATTATTTAAAATTTTAACGACTCCAAATTTTTTGGATTATAACAATCTTATAATTTATACAACAACGGCAGAACAACCCGTCTATCAATTTTTAAAATATGGATTTGAAAATAATCTTAAAAAAACAGCAATTGCTTCATTATTCAAAGAATATGAAAAATCTGAAGATGAAGAAGAAATAAGTTCGTGGTGTGAAGAAGCAGCAAAAAATAATCAGTTAGTAGAATCTAATAAAAATAAGCATATAAAAATACAATTAATAGATGATAGTGGTAATATGCAAGATCCTAGTAAACTAGATAAAACAATGAAACATTGTGTAATTTTTGATGATTGTGTTAATGATAGAAATCAGTCAGTTCAGAGAAATTATTTCACAAGAGGTAGACATAATAACTGTAGTGTTTTTTATTTAACACAAAGTATGTATTCATTAGACGGAAGTGTTATTAGAAAGAATGCAAATATATTTATACTATTTGAAATAAATGCAAGAAACTTAAGTGATTTGTTAAGAGATTTATGTGTAAGAAATAAAGATGAATTTAAACAATCGTGTAACAATGCTTGGTCAAAAGATTATGGCTTCATTACAATTAATATTGATAAAAAAATTCATGAAAGAGTTATAGAAAATATTTTCGCGGAGTGATAAAAAATATACAAATATAGTGTTTTAATATTTTATTATTTTTTATTTTATGTATATATCAAATTTGTCTATCTTAGAAATTAGAAAATTAAAAAGGTTCAGTAGTTATTCCATCAGGTAAAATTTTTCTTTTATCATCAAATGGATCTAATGCTAATTTATGTTCTTCTTTTAAATACATGTTATGTTTTTTTGAATTAAGTCTATAATTACATGCTGTTTTTATTTCATTATTAAATAATGCATTTTTATAATCTTGAAATGTTATTTGATTAGCCACTGATGCCTTTGAAATTCCTTTTAATGTTTTATGTGTTTTAATATTATTAGTTGTATCATAACAGTAACATTTAGATTTTAAAAATATAGCTTCTGTTATGAAATCTTCATTTCCTTCTAATTCATCTTTTACTTTACATAAATCAGAAGGATGAATGATATCTTTTATTTTATTAATTTCTTCATCAAGTGTAGAATTATACGGTATTGTTAATTCTAAGAAAACAGAATCGGTATCTGTAAAGTGTAATTTATAGTTTTTGCCATAAGCAGGTGCTAAATAATCATATATAAATCTATACATAAATAGTTTAGCTAATTCTAATATAGTGAAACCAATAAAATTAAACTTATCATGTTTTACGCTAATTCGACGTAAATGTACAGCACATAGTTCATCACTAAATCTAGTAGTTCTTTTATATGTAGGTTTCCTTGTTAAATTTTGAAACCTATCTTTATCATAAACTATTTCAATATTTTGTCTATTACGCACATTTTCTAAAGTCTTACCGTAAAATGCATTATTCATTAATTTGAAGAACACGTTTCCAAAATCATCTTTATTTCTTTTAGCTAATTTACGTTTTTGAATATTGAACTCTATATAATTTTTTAACCACCTAGATTTTGATAAAATAGTTTTCGATGTATTTTGGTGAGAATCATTCCATGATCTAAATACCAATCTAGCATTCTTCCTTCAACAACATACTTTCCTTTATTGCTTTGTGTTAACATAAGTTTTTTTGTTGGTCTGTATTTCTTAGGAATTAAAGATTTTTGATAATCTGAAAAATCTTCTATATTAGGAATTTTGTTTTCGGGACAGAAAGGAAAATATTTTGTTTTATCTTTTATATAATCAGGGTATACTAAATCAACTTCATATATATAACCAAAATTACGATTTCCATCATATGTTTTTTGATAAACAAGATTATTACACCATGTCATTTCACCTGTTGGTAATTCTTGTATCATGCAAGAAGAATATAAGCTATTAAAATCATAATATAATAAATAGTTTTCTCTCATGAATTCATCAATTGCATTTTCACGTTCTACTCCTTCTCGTTTCGTTCGAAAAATTTCTAATATTTTTTCTTTTTCTTCTGGAGATAAAGGTTTCATTATTCCATATTCTTGTGGATTTACTTTCTTATTGTAACATTTAACATATCTATTACCTAAAACTGATGAAACTCCACCTCTAATTCCAGATTCAAAAAATAATAATTTATCATATGTATTTTCTTTATAATGTTTAAGTTTAACACCAGTATGTTTTAATCCTGCTAGCCATGTTAAACCTGGTGTAGAATAACAATAACATGGATCTATTCCGTAATATTCTAAACACATGTCACGAAAGTTTTCGAAAAGATCAGCTAGTATTAATACATCTATCTGAAGATATTTCATTGTATAATCATACATTGTTTTACAATTTAACTCTCTCCAATTCTTTTCAGCTTCTGCATAGTCTTCGTCAGATAATTTTGATTGTTTTAATGTTGATTTAAATTTATTTATTGGAGGAAGTTGTTTTTCTTCCATAATTTTATTCACAGAATTAAAATCAGTCTTCGACTGTGAACCACAGGTTTTATCTCCAGTTATGTACTCATACGGAAATATGCCTTTTAAAGGTTTTAAATTATATTTATTTAATATTTTACATTGTTCAGATTTCAAAGTTTTTCCCATAACATCTAATGAATAAGGAGTAAAAAATCTAAATGCATCTAAAATTCTAATACAACCTAATTGCATTGAAAAATATTCTTCTTCTGTTTTACATAGTACATTTATTTGTTGTTGTTGTAATTTTTCAGATGAAAATAAATCTTTCATTACTAAATGGAAATCATATTTAGAACCATTATAGAAATATAAAGGAACAAAGTTATATTTAAATTTATTAGCATTAAGATTACAAGAATTATGTGCTGCACCTCTATATAATCCATTTAGATGATCATGAGCTTTTACCTTGACGGCAGAGCCGTCGCTTCGCCTATCAATATATCTACCTTTGCCATTTTTATAATTTTTTGTAAATTCTCTTCCACAGTAATAACATTTTGTTTCATTAATAAAATTTAATTTTTCTTTCTCTGTTAATGGCATCATCGGTATATTTGTTTCAAGCAATTGTGAAAAATAATTTTGTAATTCTTCTACTTTCTTTGTAAACATTTCTGAACTATCTTCACCATAGTATTGATAATATTCTGATTTAAATAATTCAGAATAATTTGAATGAATGTACATTCCCCAACATAATGGTTTTTGTTCAAATAAATATTTTTCTTTACTTTGTTCAGATGCACTTTTTTCATAATTAAAAACCGAAGGTTCTAATTGGCCCGTACCATTTTCAGAATTATCATTTTTAGAATCGGGTGAAGCCCTGGAACTTTCCGTTTGATTTTGTGTCATATTAACATCATATGCTTCAAAATCACAATAAATAGTAAAGGGTACTTTATTTTTAAAATACCATTTATTATATTCTAAATAATCATCTTTAGGAAAAGTATTTTGAACTGCTTCGTTTTGTTGACAATTCTCCAAATGTCTATTCATTTCTTCTAAAGTTCTAAAACTTGTCATACATTGAAGACAAGGAAAATTTGTATTATCTGAAGTTTTTGTGAATATAGAAACATCTTTACACAATATAAAATGTCCCTGATAATATAATATATTCGCTTGTGCTGGTTGTTTTGACTGTTCTAATTTTACAAATTTATCTTGATATATTTCATGTGTTTCATTAATTTCTTTTGCAAGATTAAATGTATTTCGATGAAAATTTTGATTTAATATTTGTAGCTGATAACTATATTCTTTATCATATTGTTCTTTATATTGTTGTAGACATTTTTTTAAAGATTCATTTATTTTTTGATTGGTTTCATTTTCTTCATTATTTAATTCTTTATCATTTAATTTTTTATTATTTTCTTCATTTAATTTTTGAATCGTTTCTATCTTATTTTGATATTTATGGTGATATTCTTGTAGTAACATTTTTGTTTGTTGTTGATAATCTATTTTACATTTTTGTAAACTTTCATTTAAATTTTCTAATTTTTGTTGATATTCTGAAGATAAAGATGAATATTTGTAATTATAATCATCAGTACGTCCTTTATAATTATTATGATTAATCATTATTGGTGATAATGTTTTAACAAGTTCAAATTTTTCAGTACATATTATATTTCCTTGGTAAAAAATATTATGATGCATGTAATTTCCTCTATCATTATATACTATTTCTGATTGGCATAAATTTTTATTATTCAAATAAAATTTTTTTGAATCTGGGTAAAGTGGAGTAATTTTACCAATAGAAACATAATTCACATTTAATTCAAAAACATTTACTTCTATTAAATTTTTATTCTTTTTACGAAACTTTTTTAACCTATTATAATCATATGGAAATTCATCTAAGCCATCAGAAAGATCAAATTCATTTATGTATTCTTCTTTATTATAATGACTTAGTCTTTCTTTATGATATTCTGCAGGATGTAAATGTGCTATAATACTCCACAGAAAACAATAATCATCTTCATTTTTTATGTTGATTATTTGTGGTGAACTGAAAGGTAAAGGAACATAACTACCACCAGTATTATTTTTATATTTATCAATTACTATTTTCTTAGATAGTATTTTAACAAATCTCCAACCAGATTCACGTAACTGGGCTTCAATTATACAATTTTCTAATTTAAGTATCATCGATTCAAATATGGGTTGTATATCATTTACATTATGAATTTCTTGTGAATTTGTAAAATGTCCTTGTATTATTTCTTCAGGAATTCCATCAGGTCCATTTTTTGTATAAAGTACTTCTACATTCATATAACATTTGAAAGATTTCTTAAATATATTATAAAAGTTGGTTAGAATATCAGAAAAAGTTTTATCGGTTTCATTATATTCAACGGGCGAAGCCCTGGAACCTTCGGTGCGAACAGACTGATTAAATAAATATTTTATATTTGCTAAGGCTTCATCGTTACGTTCAGCTTCATCAAATTCATCAGTATCGCTAAATAAATATCTTCCATCTGGTACGGGCGAAGCCCTAGAACCTTCGGTTTGTATGGTCTCATCTTCACTATTAAAAACTTTTTTATATTCCGAATGTGAATAATCATCAAACATTTTTTTAACTTTTATATCAGTAGGCAATGTTTCTAGATAGTTTTTATAACTATTTAATTTTAATATATTTCCTTCATCAACTCGTTCTACATTTTGTAAATGCAATTTACTATTTAAATGAGATTGATAACTTCTTTTTGTTTGCAACTTTTTTTTACATAAGACACAATAAAACTTGGTATTTTCCATTTTTTTAATTTTTTTAGAGAAAATTTAAGAAAAAATTTGTGTTTTAATTTTAGATATAAACATTCTAATATCAAGGACTTGAGTGTTATTTTATATTATTATATATTTCACGTTCTTTAGTTATTTTTGCTTTATCATATTAAGTTTTATCATATTAAGTTTCATCATATAATGTTTTATCAAAAGATAATTTAAATTTATTTTCACTAACTATTGATTCTTCATCATAAATTGATTCTTCATCATCATCATAAATTGTTTCTTCATCATCATAAATTACACTTTTTGGTATAGGATGCCCTTCCATGATAGGATACCATTCTCTTATTGGAATATCTAACTCTAAATTACATTTTTTATCTGATAATAATATAATAGAGAAAAATATTGGTCTTTGATCTCTTTTGGAAAATTTAATAACACCACCATAATCTGAATCACTTTTAGTTTTTGTTAAAGATGATAAAATTTTAAATTGATTAGATGTAAATCCTAATTTAAATTTTGTAGACCCGACACATAGTTGTCTAACAGTATCTTCAACTATACCATCATTATTATTTTCAATTGTAAGAAAATGAAATTTAGATAAATTTTTATAATTACTAATATTTTTATAATCTTTTTTACCATTTACACCTTTTTCAGATGTTACAGAATCATCATTATTATCATAAGATTCTTTAAGATCGGGCAAAGCCCTAGAACCTTCAGTTCGTTTATTATGAATATGATTATGGTCATTGTTAATAGTATAAGGTGTAGTCCACATATAAATTTTCTCTTGTTGAGCTAAACCATTTATATAAGATTTTAACAAATTAATATTTAAGTTTGAATATAATCCTATATAAGTATCATCATCATATCTTTGCGGCATTTCTAATGTTTCTTGTTTATAAATTGTGTCTCTATAATAAACTTGACATAATAATTCTTCATTATGTTTTTTACTCTCTATGTGAATGTTATATTGATTTTGATCGTCAACAAATAATCTTATTTTTTCTTTCGAAAAAGATTTTAATTTTTTAACTAATTCTTTAATATTGATATAATTAATAATTTTAGTTTCTATCCAATCAGTATTACTAATTGGTAACACTGCTCTAATAAATCCATAAACATTATTATGACCTATCATAACCATATTTTCTTTATTTAATTCCACATAAGCTACATCATTATATTTACTTACAATCTCCATAAATTTAATAAATGGATCCCCCGGAAATAAACAATAATTAGTTTCTATAGAAGGTAAACCTTTAGTCTGTTCTCTAAATATTTCGGCTTGTAATTGAAATAAAATATTAACATCTATACATGGATTATTATTATTATTATCAAAACATTTATTTTCAAATCCCGTTGATCTCGTCGAATAAGAAGAACAGGATGATGCGGGCGAATATAATTTTTTTAAATTTGGATTTTCCATTTTTTTATTTTTATTAGAAAAAATTTTATTTTTTATTTTTATTAGAAAAAATT
This sequence comes from Prostheceraeus crozeri, assembly GCA_907163375.1. NCBI lineage: Eukaryota > Metazoa > Platyhelminthes > Polycladida > Euryleptidae > Prostheceraeus > Prostheceraeus crozeri. The sequence goes on along the minus strand of CAJQUW010006412.1, from coordinate 515,192 downwards.
TTATTTTTTATTTTTATTAGAAAAAATTTTATTTTTTATTTTAGAAAAAATTTTATTTTTTTGTTAAAAAATGATGTTACCAAATGTTGGTGGAGGTGCATATATCCCGAATAATCGTGAATTAGAAATAGAGATAGAAAATTATATTATGAAAACTGGAGACGTTTTATCTGGTCCATTGCATCTTTCTATTCTTCCACAACAAAATACAGAGTTAACAAATAAACAATATGTTGATACACAAATCAATGATTTAAAGGAAAAATATATAAACGATGTTTTGGTTCCACTGATGAATGAATTAAAGTTGCTAAAACTTAATGACAAATCATTAAACGAAAAATTATTAAAACTTGATAAAAAGGATAGAGAGCTAGAAGCAGATATAGCAAAACTTTTTAAAAAGATTTCTGAACAATCAAAAATTTTAATATTACTTTCTATAAAGTTAAAATCTGCAGTCATTAAAAATAAACATCAGATAAAAATGTTAAAAGAACAATTAGAAGATGAAATAGAAAAACTACCTGAAAGAATTAAAAAAAATTTAAAGCAGTTACAAACTACATTCCAAAAAAGTGTTGATGAATTAAGTTCTAAAATTACTCAACAAATGAAAAAGATGAATAGAATAATAAATGAAGTAAACTCACTTAATGAAAAAGTTGATAAAATGAAAACTCTTAAAATCAATTTAGAAAATGAATTAAAGAAAAATTTACAAGAAAACTCTAAAGAAAATAAAGAACAGTTAGATTCTGTTAAAAGACAATTAGATGTTCTTAAAATTAAGTTAAATGCACTTAAAACGGCGTTGAAGATGAATCAGGAGAAAATGCAAGTTAATAGAAAAGAAATTAAAGTACATCACACGCTGCTTGACGCAATAGATAAAGTGCAACAGTCAATTAATAAAGTTATCTCGAAGTTGTTGTCCATTCACAAACGTAAATCTTAAACGAGTGTTGTAAATATTAACTTAAATATTTTTACCTACAAAAAATAAAAATCATAAAAAATATAAATATAATTTTAAAAATATAAAAATATAAATATAATTTTAAAAATATAAAAGTACAAATATAATTTTTAAAAATGGATAAAATTAGAGCTAATAATTTTAAAAGAATTAAACAATTAGAAGAGTTAATAAAAGAAAGAAATATTATGAAAGAAAATCATAGAATAAAAAGAATGATTGATGCAGGTTTGATTCCTGTTCAAGTTAAACCAAAAACGCAATCTGTAAAAGTTAAGAACAAAAAATAAACATTTTTTATAATTTATTTTTCCCAAAAGTCAAATTTAATCCTAAAAAATGCCTATAATTTATAAACACAATCTTAAACATTTTGCATCAAATCAAAAAATTGCTCATGAACCACGTATGAATCCGGTTTACCATTATGATAATAGAGAAACAGTCGGAACAGAAAAGTTCCTAGGCACCGCAGGTGCCGTCCAAAAAGAAGGGGATGGCATCTTTTCTGGTATTGGTAGTATCGTTAACTTAATTAAAAATAATAAAGATTTGATTACATCTGCTGCAAAAGGAGCAGCTGCTATAGGTAGTACAGCTAGTGCAATATCAAATGCTGTTAAATCACAAAACGAATTAAAACAACTAGAAGCTATTCGTAAACTTAGGAATGATTCTGAAGAACTAAAAAAATTAAAAAAACTTTCAGATGAAACAAAAAACAAAATTGCTAACATTGCTGTTGGGGAAACCTTGAGGAGCGGAGCTCCGTCTGATAGTAAACATAATGAAAAAACAATTGAAGAAATAAGAGGTAATGGCGTGAGCAGCGGAGCTGGTCTAGCAAAATTCTAAAATTATATTTTAGTAAAAATTTTTTTCTATCTGTGAGAAAAACAAAAAGTCAAATTATTTTTTATAAAAATGTCTTCGCTTATCGAAAATAAATTTAGATTAGACGATCCTCCGTTCGTCAGTTATAATCAAAAAAAGAATGACTATATAAGAATTGCTATGAATCCCGGATCTTCCAGTAGAGTAAATACTGGAGGAGATTTAATCTTTGAAGTTGATAATCAGCAGAGTTATTTATATCTACCTGATTCATTTTTACACTGTGAATATTCTTTGTATAGTGATGCCAATTTTACAACACCATTACTAGATAGCGATAATATTGCACTAGAGAATAATTTCTTTCCAAGATTATTTACACAAATGCGTTTAGATGTTGCAACTCAAAATATAGAAACAATAAGTGATTCCCCAGGTGTAATTGATACAATGCTTAGATTTATAACAATTGGTGAAAATAATAAAAAGTATGAAATCGAAGGTTGGTTTCCTGATACTAATGATGGTATAATTATTGATGATTTAACTCACGCTGGAACAGATGCCGCAGGAATTGCGAAAGATGTAGAAAATATTGCAAAACATTCAAATGAAACAAATAATGATGCATATAAAGAAAGACGTGAATTTAACAAAAAAAGTAAACAGACAGTAAATTGGTCATTGTCTCCATTATTCGGATATTTAGATTATGTTAAAATATCATATCAATTAAAATTTACATTAATAATTCATCGTACAGCAAATAATGAATTAATCTTTTTTGGTAAGACTGGGAAAAAAGCATATTTAAAAATTGATAGACTTGAATGGTGGATTAAGCATATTACTCCTAGTTTAGAGGTTGAAACAGCTATTGCAAAAAGATTAAATACTAACAAACCAATTCCAGTAAATTTTCTAAAGCGTACTGCTAGTTCAGTAACTTTTTCCGAACAAAGATTTAACTGGCATTTTACTAGAACTGCGAATACTCCAAGATATTTATTACTAACTTTTCAAAGAAATAATTCTCCAAGTTTTGATAAGAACAATAATATTTTTCATATTAATACAATTCGAAGTTTACAAGTTTCATTAAATCAAACTCGATATCCAATTGATCCATTAAGATTCGATGATACCAATAATCAATTTATGGAAGGATATGATTCTTATCGAAATCTTTGTATAGAATTTGGAGTTGAACCACAATTAACTCCTGGAGATTGGAGACATTTATATCCTGTTTTCTGTTTCGATTTAAGTGCACAATCTGAAGATATTATTAAAAATGGTTGTGATGTAACAATTAATATTGAAAAAAAAGATTCCACAACTTCATTGATGGCTTATGGTTTATTGCTAGAAGATGTAAAATATTCTATTGAAGTTCTTAATGGGAAGATGGTAAGGATAAGTTAATTAAAATTTTTTCATAACTAGAATAGATTAAAAATTCTTAACTTAAAATTTTTTTGGTAACTTGAAATTTTTTGATAACTTAAAATTTTTAATAACTAGAATAGATTAAAATTTTTTGGTAACTTAAAATTTTTTTATTAAAAATGTCGCAAGCGAAAAGTAATAATAATAAAACTGTTGAATTAAAATTACGTAATATTGTTGACAAAAATACCCCTAAAACTATTACGATTAATAAAAAAAAGTATTACATAAGTAAACCAATGATAGAGAATATTCAATTACAAGAAGAAAAGAATGGCGGGATTCTCCCATTAATTCCACTAATAATAGGTGGCATAGCTGCAGCAGGAAGTGTTGCAGGTGGGACAGCTGGTATTGTCCAAGCAGTAAATAAAAATAAATCAGAGAAGGCAGCATTAGAAGAACAAAAACGTCATAACAGAGAGTTAGAGAAAGTTGCTAGGGGTGACGGAATAGTAGATAATTTTATTAGTAAATTAAAATTAGTTGATGAAGGAAAACGAGTTCTTAAAAATATTCTCCACAATGTTGATGATTTAATTGAAATTAAAGAAACTAAAGATGGTTCTGGAATATATCTAAGTCCTAGTATGATTCGGTAAAACATTCATTTTATTTTATCTTTTAAATTTTTTTTATCTTTTAAAATGAATTCTAAAAATTCCGAAAATTTAATTAAATTAAAAATTTCTAATTTAGATTTATTGAATTATCTATTAAACAAAAATAAAAACTCAAATTGTAAAATTTATGAAGGTAACGACGACAAACAAAGTTTGGCTACTACCTACGGTGGTGACATACAAAAAACATTAGAAAACTTTCCTTGATTTATTTGGAGTAAATATTCGAAAGAAAAACATCTTCCTGGTCATTCATATACCGGTCCAGGAACTCGATTAGATATAAGACTAGATGAGAATAATAATCCGAAACCAGGTGAAGAACCGATAAATAGAGTAGATGCCGCAGCTTACAGGCATGATTTAGCTTATCGAAATCATGATCTAAGTTCTCGACATGCAGCTGATAAGAAGATGATTCAAGAATTAGATAGTATTCAGAATCCTACATTTAGAGAAAAAATTGAAAGAATGTTTGTTAAGAAAGCTTTACAAGCTAAAATATTATTCGGCCAGGGTTTAAATGAAACGACAGCAAAGCTGTCTGAGAGCAACGCTCGAACTAATAACTCTGAGAGCAACGCTCGAACCTACGCGTCTGAAATTCATAAAGAATACAGAAGGCCTAAATATTTATTGAAAGTAAAAGTATTTAATAAAGATGATATTTGGAGTGCTGATCTTATTCATATGCCGAATGAAAGGGACTACAAATACGCATTGACCGTTATAGATTTATATACACGATACGCTTGGGTAAAACCTTTAAAAAATAAAAGTGGTCTATCAGTTAAATATGCGTTTGAAGAAATCTTTAAAGAAAGTAATAGAAAGCCAAAAAAATTGTTTGTTGATAAAGGGTCGGAATTTTATAACAGAAACGTTCAGCCACTATTTGAAACAGACGAAAGTCATCGCCAAGGCTCAGTTTATTCAACTGAAAATGCAGGAAAAGCTGTAGTGATAGAAAGATTCAATCGGACGTTCAAAATAAATTATTCAAGAAATTTACTGAGCAAAGAAATCAGAAATGGTTGAAGATATTACCAGGAATTGTAGAAGAGTACAATAATAAAGTTCATTCTGGTATTGAAGAAACTCCAAAGAATGCTTCTGACGACCCTGATCTAGTACGAAAGAAAATATTCGAGAATAATAATTTGAATGAGAGTAATCCGAATTTGCAGAAACTTAATCCGAAATTTAAAATTGGAGATAGAGTTAGAATATTTAAATATAAGAATAAATTTGAAAAAGGCTTTGTTGGCTATTGGACTAAAGAAATATTTGAAGTTTGCAAAATAAATCAAAGTTATCCGATTACTTATGAAATTAAAGATTTAGATAATGAGGATATCAGAGGCCGTTTTTATCAAAATGAATTACAGAAAACAGAGCTGTAGCTTCGCTTGAGTTATAGATTGTTTAACTCTAACATAATATCTAGAAATGGTACTCCTTTTTGTAATTTGTACAAAACGTATAAACATAATTGTCCACAATAGGTAGTGCCTGGTGTTTGAATTTGAAACGTATTGTATGTTCCCGTTCCAAGTAATTCTGTTACTTCATTTGTAGGGGGCAAACCGTATGAATCAAAATAATAGTTCTGCTGATGATTTTTAACGCCTGCTGACCAATGTACGCCTTTTTGGTCTGAAGTGTGAAGATTGGTTACGAAATTTACAGTTATTGATGGAACTTTGTTCCGGGAACTGAAGGTTCCTGTTGGCTTATTTTTTAGGAATTGTAATTCGTCTCTCATTAGAACATGAAAATTCTTTATTCCTAATTCATTTGCGATTTTCTTTAGGTCGAAATTTGTCGTAGTTTGCGTTCCATATAATTTTAAAAACTCATTTATGTTGTTCATTTCATAATAAAAAAATTTCTTAAGGGACCCCTAGAAGTCAGAAGTAGAAGGGAGGGGTAGTAGAACTACGTTCATATGATATTGAAGGATATATTCTTGCGGCTTCTTCCACTTTTGTTTCTTCCACTTTTAAAGAAATATTATTAGTCACATGATATATTTTAAAAACCTGAAAGATGGATAAAATTCATGAATTTGAAATTCTCAACTTTTATGATTTTTGGTGTCCTTGAACGGTCATGATTTAAGCAATGAAAATTGTAATTCTCAAATTTTGAGATTCTTAACTTTTATGATTTTTTCGGTGTCCTGGAACGGTCATGATTTGAGCAATGAAAATTGTAATTCTCAAATTTGAGATTCTTAACTTTTATGATTTTCGGTGTCCTGGAACGGTCATGATTTTGGGGGTGAAAATTGTAATTCTCAAATTTGAGATTCTTAACTTTTATGATTTTCGGTGTCCTGGAACGGTCATGATTTTGGGGGTGAAAATTGTAATTCTCAAATTTGAGATTTTGAAAAATTTGAAAATTGGGTATTTTTAAAAACGCCCAAATTTATGAATTTAGGTCTTCATAACCTGAAAAAAGGTTCAAATTCATGAATTTATGTCGTTTTTAAAAAGTACCATTTTTGAAAAATGGTACTTTTTGAATGGACTAAATTCATGTATTTAGGTCTTAAAAACCTGAAAAAGGGACTAAATTCATGAATTTATGTCGTTTTTAAAGATACTATTTTTTTGAATTTTAGGTGTCCTGGAACGGTCTTTTGCCCATTACTGTGTCATCATGAATGGCTGCAGGATACTCTAAATCTAAATCAAAAATGTAGCCGATTTCACCATCATCATCTATATTTTGAACATTTTCTTCATTTAAAAAATTATCTAATTCACTTTCATTCAACCATTTGAAATTTGAGTGGGGTAGATTTCTCTTGAGTGAAGAACCATAAAGTTTATTAACATCTAAGTAGGTCAAATGTCGACTTTCATGTGTATTATTTCCTAATTCTTCAATGCGTGCACGCGCTCGGTGAATGTTGGTGAAAGTCATACCCCCTCTAATTCCTCGTTCAAATAGATTGTACATATTTTCATCTTGTATGTAGTGTGGGGGATCATTGGAAGAGAAATTTAGTGCTGAGGTAAAGCTAAGATGTGGGAGACTGACAAAATGTACAGGGTCGACTTCATCCTCACGTTGACTCAATGCTCTAAACACTTCAAATATGTCTGCCAACAATAAAACATCTAACTTCAGATATGCCAGCATGTAATCACCAAATGTGCTACAATTAAATTCAATCCACGCCTTGTTAGCGTGTTCATATTCACTATCGGAACAGTGCTCACGAGTAAGATCATTATAGAATTCAAATTGTGGTGGTAGACAGTCTTCCGTCAACGTGTTTAAGTTTTTGAAGTATGAATATGGAAACACTCCCTTCTGATATAAAACATTATCACTTAATTTTGGAAATTCTACCCTTAATGTCTCTACATGCTCATACGTTTGCAAGCCCTTGGCTAATTCACTCAAGGATGCACTTAGAAATTGATATGAGTCTAAGAATTTTAGTTTAAAGTATACTGTCTTCCCTTTGTATTCATTTACAGGGACACTGGCGGATAAAGTTATATATTTTTCAGCAGTTGCTGCTACAACATCTAATTTCCAAGACTTCATTCTTCCAATCGCTTTATAGCAAACGATGTGGCTATCATAATTTTTAAAATTGTGGAAAAATATGGGGAGCTCCCGTCTGTTAAGTCTTAACCGGAGATTGCATTTCCTACATAATGTTTGCCTATATCGTCCGGTGATATGATCATGATCACGAACTTTTATGACTTCATCGCTGAATTTTGATTTACATTTGTTGCAACATTCTGCATTCTCGTGGCGTGCTTTTTCATCCGCTGACAGTGACATTGGCTGCCTAGTTGTTGCACATTGGTTGTCATATAAGTCTTGGGCTACAGTTTCTAAGTGGTGCAAGAAACTAATAATGCAATTTTCTCCCTCAAAGAGGTAATACTTGTTTTCAAATTTTGATTGAAGGGCATTATGCCAGACATGATAAGCTCCAATGGCCGCAGGTTTATGTATTTTATTATCAATGTAGCACTCTATATCTGCATAAATTACTAAAGGAGGACTTAGTTGATATTCCATGCTACTTGTTAGTACTTTTAGATCCGATGGCATTTTTTCTATTTGTGCTTTTCCTCGAATACAAAACTGGAAGTGTCGTTCTAGTGTTGTTTTATATGTGAATGACTGAGTGCATCTTTCGCAGAAGTATTTATGTCTTTTTAAAGTTCTCCTATACAATCTTGACAGCTTTGGAATTCCACAATAGTGTGCTGCTCCATTGTTTAGAATTAGCAAAATATTAACCGTTTGCCTACCAGTAAAGTTACTATTGTAACGAACACCTTTGAGTCCATTTTCATAAAAGTGAATGTTAATTTTAATATCATTATTTTTCTCAAATTTTGGAATATCTTTGATTGATACTGGTGTGGAAATGCCTTCCCTATTTAAAAATAAATAAAAAAATAATTATAAAAAATAATAAATAAAATATAATTAAATAAATATAAAATAAAATAAATAATAAATATTAATAAAAAATTAAAAATAAAATAATAATAAATATAAATAATAAAAAAATTATAATAAATAATAATAAATAAATAAAAAAAATAAATAAAAAAAATAAAATAATATATAAAAATAATAAAATAAAAATAAAAAAATAAAAATAATAAATAAAAAAAATAATATAAAAATAATAAAAAAATAATAAAAATAAATAAAAATAAATAAAAAAAATAATATAATAAAAAAAAATAAAAATATCAAAAAAAATAAATAAAAATATAATATAATAAATAAATAATATAAAATAAATATAAAATAATAAAAATAAATAAATAATAAATAAAAAAATAATAATAAAATAATAAAATAATAAAAATATAAAAAAAAATATAAAATAATAAATAAAAAATAATATAAATAAAAAATAAAAATAATAAAAAAAAAAAATAAAATAAGAAAAAAAAAATAAAAAATAATAAATAAAAATAATAAAAAATAATATAAAAAATAAAATAAAATAAAATAATATAAAAAATATAATATAAAAATATAAAATAATATATAATAATAAATAAATAATAATATAAAAATAAATATAATAATAAAATAAAATAATATAAATATAAAAAAATAATAATAAAATAATAATAAATATATAATAAAATAAATATAAAATAAAAAATAAATATATAATATAATAATATAAAAAAATAAAATAAATAATAAATAATATAAAATAATATAATATAAATATAAATAATAATAAAAATATAAAAAATATAAATAATATAATAAAAAATATAAAAATATAAATATAAAATAAAAATAATAAATAAAAAATAATAATAAAAATTATAAAAATAATATAAATTAAAATAATAATATAAAAATAATAATATAAAATAAAAAATATAATAAATAAATAATAAATAATAAATAAAATATAAAAATAATTAAAATAATAAAAAAATAATATAAATATAAAAATAATAAATAAAAATATAAATAAATAAATATAATATAAAATAATAAAAAAAAAAAATAAATAAATATAATAAAAAAAAAAATAATAAAATAAAAAATAATAAATATATAAAAAAAAAATAATAAAAAAATAAAAAAATAAAATAAAAAATAATAAATAAAAATATAATAAATAATAATAAAAATAAAAATATAATAAATAATAAATAAAAAATAATAAAAATAAAAAAAATAAATAAAAATATAAATATAAAAATAAAATAATATAAAATAATAAAAAATAAAAATAATAATAAATAAATAAAATAAAAAAATAAAAAAATAATAAAATAATAAATAAAATAAAAATATAAATATAATAAAAAAAAAAAATAAAAAAATAAAATAAAAAAATTATAAAAATAATAAATAAATAAAAAATATAATAAAATAATAAAAATAAAAAAAATAATAAATAATAAAAAAATATAATATAAAAAATAAAAAATAAATAAAAAAAAAAATAATAAATAAAAAATAAATAATAATAAAAAAAAATAAAAAAATAATAAAAATAAAAATAATAAAATATAAAAAAAATAAAATAATAAATAAAAAAATAAAAAAAAAAAAATAAAAATAATAAATAAAAAAATAAATAAAATAATAAAAAAAACAAAAAAATAAATAATAAAATAAAAAATAAATAAAATAAAAAAAATATAAAAATAAATAAATATAAATATAATAAAAAATATAATAATAAATATAAATAAAATAAATAATAAAATAAATAATAAATAAAAAAAAAAATAATAAATAAAAAATAAATAATAAATATAAATAAATAAAAAATATTAAAAATAAAATATAAAAATAAAAATATAAAAAAAATAAATTAAAATATAATAATATATAAATAAAATAAATAATAAAATATAATAAAAAAATAATAAAAAAAATAAAATAAAAAATAAATAATAAAAAAAATAAAAAAATAAATAAAATAAAAATAAAAAAATAATAAAAAATAAAATAAAATAAATAAAATAAAAAATAATAATAAATAAAAATAAAAATAAAAAATAAAATAAAAATAATAAAATAAATATAATAAAAATAATAAAAAAATAATAAAAAATAAATAATATAAAAAATATAAATAAAAAAAATATTAAATAATAATAATAAATAATAAAAATAAAAAATAATAAAAAAAAAATAAATAATTAAAAAAAAAAATAAAAAATAAATAAAATATAAAATAAATAAAATAAAAATATAAATATAAAATAAATAATTAAAATAAATTAAAAAATAATAAAATATAAAAATAATAAAAAAATAATAATAAAAAAATATAATAAAAAATAAATAAATATATAATAAAAATAATAAATAAAAATAAAAAAAATAAAATATAAAAAATAAAATAAAATAAATAAAAATAATATAAAAATAAATAATAATATAAATAAAAATAAAAAAATAATAAAATATAATAATAATTAATAATATAATAAATAATAAATAATAAAATATAAAATAATATAAAAAATAATATAATAAATAATAATAAAATATAATAATAAAAATAAAAAATATAATAAATATAATAAAATAATAAAATATAATAAATAATAATAAAATTAAAATAAAAAAAATAAATATATAAAATATAATAAAATAATATAATATAAATAATAAAATAAAATAATAAAATATTAATAAATAAAAATAATAAATAATATATATAAAAAATAATAAAATAAAATAATATAATAAAAATATATAATAAAAATATAAATATAATATAAAATTAAAAATAATAAAATATAAAAATAAAATAAATATAAAATATAATAAAATTATAATATAAAAAAATATAATAAATAATATAAAATAAATATAAAAAATAATATAAAATAAAATATAAAATAAAAAATAAATATAATAATAAAATAATATAATAAAATAAATATAAAATAAATAAAAAAAATAATATAAAAAAATATAAAATATAAAATAATAAATAAAATAATAAAAAATAAAAATAATATAATAATAAATATAAAAATAAAATAAAAAAATATAAATAATAAATATTAAATAAAATATAAAATAAATATAAAAAATAAATAATTAATAAATAAATAATAATATAAAAATAATAAAATATAAAATAAATATAATAATAATAAAAAAATAAATTATAAATATAAAAAAATAAATAATATAAATAATAATATAAAATAAAAATTAAATATATAAATATAAATAAAAATAATAAAATAAATAATAAAAAAATAAATAAATATAATAAATAAAAAAAATAATAAATATTAATATAAAAAATAAAATATAAATAAATAAAATAAATAAAAAATTAATATATAAAATAATAAAAATAAATAAATAATATAAAAAATAATAAAAATATATTATATAATCATAAAATTAAATAAAAAAAAAATAATAAAAATATAAATAAATTAATATAAATAATAAAATAAATAAAAAATAAAAATATATAAAATATAAATAAATATATTAAAATAATAATTAAATATAAAATAAAATAATATAAAAAAATAAAATATAATATAATAAATAAATAAAATAATAATATATAAAATAAATAAAAAAAAATAATAATAATAATAAAAATAATATAAATATAATTAAAAATAAATAAAATTAATTAATAAAAAATAAAAATAATAATATATAATAAATATATAAATAATAATAATAAATATAAATAATAAATATAATAAAAATAATTAAAATAAATAATAAATATAAAATAAAAAAAAAAATTAAAATAAATATATAAATAATAATAAAATAAAAAAATATAAATATAATATAAAAAATAAATATAATATAAATAATATAAAAATATAAATATAAATAAAATAATATATAATTAAATAAATAATATAATAAATATAATATAAAATAAAAAAATAATAATATTAATAATAAATAAAAATAATAAATAAAATATAAATAAAATAAATAAAATAATAAATATAAATTATAAAAATATTAAAATATAATATAAATAATAATATAATAATTAATAAAAATAAAATAAAATTAAATAATATATAAAATAAAAATAAAATATATAAATATAAAAATAAAATAATAAAAAAATTAATAATAATAAAAATATAAAATAAATTAAATAATAAAAATAAATATAATTAAATAATATAATATAAAAATAAATTATATAAAATATTATAATAAATAATAAAAAATAATATAAATAATATAATAAAATAATAATATAAATAAAAAATAAAAATAATAAATAATAAAAAATATAAAATATAAAATAAATAATAAATATAAATTATAATAAAAATAATAAATAATAAAAAAAATAAAATAATAATAATAAATATAATATAAAATATATAAAAAAATAATAATAAATAAATAAATAATATAAAAAATAAATAATAATATAAATAAAAAAAATACAAAAATATAAAAAAATAATAAAAAATAAAATAAATAAATAAAAATAAATAAAAAATAAAAAAATTAAATAAAATATAAAATAAATAATAATATAAATAAATAAAAAAATAAAAAAATAAATAAAATAAATAATAAAAATAAAAAATTAAAATAATAAAATAAAATATAAATAATAAAAAAATAAAATAAAAAAAAAATAATAAAAATAAAAAAAAATAATATAAATAAATATAAAAAATAAATAAAAATAAAATAATAAATAATAAAAAATAATAAAATAAAAAAAATAATAATAAATAAAAAAAAATAAACAAAAAAAAAAAAATAAATATAAAAATATATAAAAAAATAAATAAAAATAAATAAAAAAAAATAAAATAAATATAAAAAAAAAATAATATAAATAAATAAAAATAAATAAATATAAAATAAAATAAATTAAATAATAATTAAAAAAAAAATAAATAAAAATAAAATAAAAAATATAAAATAAATAAAAATAAAAATAATAATAAAATAAAATAAAATAATAAATAAAAATAAAAATAAAATATAAAAAAATAAAAATAAAAAATAAATAAAATAAAAAAATAAAAAATAAATAAATAAAAAAAAATAATAAATAAAAATAAAAAAAATAAAAAAAAAAATAATAAAAAATAAAAAATAAATAAAATAATAAAAAAAAATAAAAATAAAAAATAAAATAAAAATAAATAATAAAAAAAAATAATTAAATAAATAATAAAATAATATAATAATAATAAAAAAAAAATAAAATATTAAAAAAATAATAATAAATATTAATATAATAAATAATTAAAAAAATATAATAATATAAAAATATTAAAATAAAATATAAAAATAAATTATAAAAAAATATAAAATAAAATTAAAATAAAAATATAAATAAATAAAATAATTAATAAAAATAAAAATAATATATAAATAAAATATAATAAAATAATAAAAATAAAATAAAAAATAATAAAAAAATAATAAAATAATTAAATAATAATATAATTAAAAAAATTAAAATAAAATAATTAATAAAATAAAAAATAATATAATATAAATATATAATAAATAATAAAATATAAATAAAATTAAAAATAATAAAAATAATTAATATAAAAAAATATAATAAATATAAATAAATAATTAAAAAAAATAATAAAAAATATATATAATAAAAAATAAAATAAATAATATTAAAAAAATAAAAAATAATAATAAATATAAAATATAATATAATAATAAATAAAAAAATATAAAATATATAAAAAATAATTAAAATAATATAATAAAATAAATAAAATAAATAATAAATATAAAATAAATAATAAAAAAAATATAATATTAAAATAAATAAAAATAAAAATATAAAAATAATAAAAATAAAATAAATATAATTATAAAAAAATATAATAATAAATAATAAAAATAATATAATAAATAAATAAAAATATTAAAATAAAAATAATTAAAAATAAAATAAAAATAAATAATAAAATAATATTAAAATAATAAAATAAAAAATAAATAAATATAAATAATAAAATAATAAATAATATAATAAAATAAATATAAATAATAATAAAAATAAATAAATATATAATATAAAAATATATAAAATAAAATAAAAATAATAATAAAATAATAATAAATATTAAAATAATATAAAATAAAAAAAATATATAAATAAAATATAAAAAAAAATAAAATAAATATATATAATAAAAAAATATTAAATAATATAATAAAAATAATAATAATAATAAATAAATAAAAATATAATTAATAATAAATATAAATATAAAAATATAAAATAATAAATAAAAATAATAAAATAAAAATATAATAAATATTAATAAATAATAAAAAATAAATAAAATATAATATAAAATATAATAAAATAATAAAAAAAATAAAATAAATATAATAAAATAATAATATATATAATTAAAATAAATATATAATAAATATAATAATAAAATAAAAAATTAAATAAAAAAAAATAATAAATAAAAATAAAAATATATAAATAAAATATAATAATAAAAAATTATATAATAAAATAAAATAATATAAAATATAAATAATAAAATAATATAAAAAATAATAATATAAAATATTAAATAATATAAATAATAATATTAAATAAAATAATAAATAATATAATATAATATAAATAATAAAAATAATAAAATAATATAATAATATAAATAAAAAATATAAATAATATAATAAAAATAATAAATAAAATTAATAAAAATATAAAAAATAAAAATAAAAAATATAATATAAAAATAAATAAATAAAATAATAAAAAAATAATAAATAATAAATATATAAAAATAATAAATATAAATAAATAAAATAAAAAAAATAAATAAATAAATATATAAATATATAAATAAAAAATATAAATAAAAAGCTCAGATGTCCACTCACTATATGATTTTACTTCATTCCTTGAATAAGGTACTTCATTATAATGCAATATTGATAAAACTGCATATAGGAAGCAATCATTTGCATTTGAATTAACATTAATGACAGCTTTAGAGTTCTTTAACTTCTTTGGTAGAGGAAATGATTGTCCACCTGACAGTATTGGACTTGTTATTACATTGAACTCTATATTTTGTACATCATCTATAATCCAATTGCTACCCTTTTTTGTGAAGGCTTCAATATGATTTATTAGACTATTTAGATGATCCTGAAACCAAGCATCATAGTCATAAATATAGTTTGAGGATGATGAGGTAAAGTGTGCGAGAAAAGTTTCTTCTTCTTGATGATTAGAACGGACATAACGAATTTGTGCAATCAGACGACCGCGCAATTGATAGCTCCTTAGTAAGTCAGACACTAAATTCCCTAACATGGAACGCATGCTTTCTAAGAATGATGTTATGTCCACAGTAGGTGTTGTTGGCGTGATATCATACACACGTGCATGGCCATTGAGTGCGCTTTCACTGAGACTAACAGTTCCATAGTTATTATGCATATTCATCTCACTATTTGTGTTATGTACATTCATATGCTGTCGAAATCTACTTATAGAGTTATACGTTTTGCCACACCGAGAGCAGTATTGCATAAAGTTTTGTATGTTAGTTGAAGCGCTGGTTGTTGGCTTAGAAGTAGATCTATTTTGATTATTTGAATTTGACTCTGTTATGCTATCATTCGGTTTATTATTGCATACAAGTTTATGCCCTTTAAGATTATCCATCCTATTCGTCTTATATGGACACTTGCTACATTGATATGTTTTTCCTAACTTACAAAATTTTTCATGTCGTTGCAAATTGCCTATGAGAGTGAACACTTTTCCACACTTGGTACAGACAACCATGATTATTGATGAGGATTGAAATTAGCAAGCCCTTATATACATCTACCATCTAATGTTGTCAGCGTCATCACCAGCCAATACCATATGTTCCGATCTGTTGCAAAGAGAAAACATAAAATTTAAAGCAATCTATTTTTTTTTCAAAAGTAAAAATAAGTTACAACTTCACGCATTTCACGATGCCACTGTGATACAACTTCAAGTGGCTACAGCTTTCACTGCAGCCACCCAAATCGTCCATCCGCGTCAGTCTTAGCCTACGGATGGTGTTATTGCTACACTCGACGTGGACTAAGGTCTCTTTGTCGTGTCGTTGGCTATTTGTTACTTGTGAGGCCAACAGGAGGTTTGATTGAGTTATATTTTGTAAGGACTCAACCAAACCTCTGTTGTCCTCCATTAACTGAGCCTCGCGAGCCTCGGACTGTTTTAATCGCTCTTGACACCGCCGTAACTTGCTTACGATGTCCTCCTCCTCCGTCGTTGCGTCAAGGTCTACGTTGTACTCACGTACTGGGAGAGGAGCCTTAGGAACTGCGGCTGGGATAGGAGGTGTTTGAGAGGAAGGAGCTGCGGCTGGGATAGGAGGTGTTGGAGAGGAAGGAGCTGCGGCTGGGATAGGTGTTGGAGGTGAAGGAGCTGGGACTGGGATATCAGCTGCTGAGGATGGGACCAATGTCATCATCGGCGACAATGGTAGGTGGACATTCCAGCTAGGAGACGCCCGGATGTTGGAGAATGAGATCTCCGCTTGAGACGCAAACATCACGGAGTCCTGTAATTGAAAGGAACAATTGTTTATCATCCATTTACCATTTTTTTTAACATTAATTAGATACAAATGTGAATTCCTCTTACCTCCTGCTGGATTGCGGTTTCTTGATCGGATCCACTCGCCTTGTTAGGAGTCACCGAATCATTCTGAAAGATGAATTAATCAATTGTAGACGAATATATTAATAATAAAGTGTGTTTTAAAATAAATTTTAATGAAAACAATTCTGTACACATGCAGTTAACCAGTCATATACTTACATGTACATCAGAATCATCATCCTCGTCGGAAGAGGACGTCGGAGATGAAGTCGCTGAAGTAGTGGCTTCATCCTCGGATGAGGAGTCCGAATCCTCCGATGACTCGCGAATTGAGTACGGTTTCTCCTCATTGTCCTCTACCGACGTTGTTGTCGCCGGCGTAGACAAGAAGCTTCTGTGGTGCTTCTTCAGCGACAGAGATCGCATAGACTGCAACGAAAAATATGATGACATGTTTGCAACTCATTGACGAAGTATGTATGTTTTTAAAAATACTCGATGCATTTTCAGTTATTGTTGACTGAGACCTATGTAATGACACTTACGGGACTCGAAGGTAGTCTGCTCCTCGGTGAAGATAAGCGCGGAATTTTCGGGCAGCTTTGAACACTAGGAAACAGCTGAAAGTAGGAAAAATTCATGTTTAATTTCACATTGAGAACTAATAAATAACTGAAATGCTTACATTTCGCAATTTTTCGGCCACTACATCCTCATTAGTCTTTGTCGGGTGAGGTAGCTCACTCTGAAATGTTTAAGCAATGTTGATTTACTTTATGTATAGAAATAATTAAATTAGTCAATAAATACTTACATCTTTAGCGAACAGTTTCTTCTGAACCAACACCTTGGCTCTCTTCGGTGGGGGCATCAGTACATCCTGAAATGTTTTACAACATATAATCATTTCATACATAATGAAGTAGTATTTTTTTATTTTTCTGCTGTGAGCCAGTTATCCGTTGAAACTAGCATGTAGAATTGATGGCACTCACCTCACAATCACTAAAAGTCTCATCGATGAACTCCCGAGACTTAGGAACTTTCCTCTTAGGAACTCGCGACTTTTGAGGCTTATCCTTTGGAGCAGGTTCATCCAACTGGGAAAGCACGCCTTCAGTCGGTCGATCCTTCCCAAAAAGACGCTCCAACTTCTTCTCAACTTTGGAGGTTAAGTTAATCCCCCATTCTCCCATTTAGTTGAGCACAAGGGGTGTGCTTGGCAATGAATGCTTTCGCGGAGTCACTATTCACCTTTGCATCGCTCTTTTCATACCTCTTACACGTGAGGCAGTAGAGGTAGGTGCAGTCCTCTCGGAAGGAGCATTCCTTATGCCCGCTTTTGTTCGCATGTCGAACGGGCAGTTGGCAAGTCTCACAGAAATGGAAGATGAGACGTTGCCGTGCGATGCTTTCTTGTCGAACCATTTCTGTAGAGGATAAAAAATTTTTATTATAATTTAATCTCCTTTTAAATGAGAAATCATTTATGTACCATCTTCAAACCTTTATTAAGTACTAGATTAATATTTGACAAATCTTAAGAAGAAATAAAATTAGAAGTTGAAATTGAAACCGAAAGTCGAAAATTAGATATTTATTCGAAAAGGGTTTGTTCATAAAAAGACATAAAATTTGGAAGCAGCTGATTAATCATTATTTAATCTTTTCGAAATAATAACAGAATGAAAATGAGATTTCGAAAATTTGAACCACTTCTCAATTGGTTTAATTAAACAAGCTTGAATTTTATACATCTGTTAGCAGATGACAGACTGAATATTTAAAATGGATGAAGGCTTTATTTAGGTATCTTTTTATTTATTTACAAACTGTGAAAATCTTGTTGATTCAAATACACTTACATTTAAACTGATACATTCATGTCTCTCGCTCAGTGACTTAATATAGGATGAAAAATTTAAAAAAAAACATGGTTAATAATATAACATAAAGTGTTCCTATCCTAAAAACCCAAGCTTCTATATTTAAAGCTATTTGGTTATAAAAACTTAATAATGTTCCTACTCCCGAATATCCTATAAAGTAGCACAACATGACAATGAAACTCACTTCAGAATTGTAATAAAAACCGGAGAACGGAGGAACGAAGAACGACGTCTGTTATGGACACTGAATAATTTGAAAATGAGTGAAAATTCGTTGTGTGCAACTTCTTTATATATGAAATTGACAAAGCAACTATGAACAAAGACCTTATGACATCACATCCTGGAATTGGTACGGTTAAACAAAATTGATAACTCAAACAAGAATTGGAACAGCTGGTTTATTTTTAACCTTAGAAATGGAAGTGCCATCATATGTGTTGAAAGATTTCTACATGTAAACAGTAGAGTGAATTCAAAGTAATATGAACTGATGGACTTATGTATTATTTGATATACATGTTATTATTAATAGTCATATAATGATTCATATTTGAAGATATAAAACGTGTGGTTTGAATAGAACATTAAAATTTGAATTAAGCGCTAAATTTCGAAAATTCAAATTTCGCGCCAAAATTCGAATAATCAAATTTAAAGACTTTTTCGAAAATTTGAATTTCGCGCCAAAATTCAAATAATCAAATTAAAATACTAGGTTAGGGTTAAGGTTAAGGTTAGGGTTAGGGAAGCAAGAAGAGTATCTATGGCACCCGGAACCCATGGGTAAATAAATTTTCGAGTGCGCGAAGCGCACTCGAAAATTTATTTACCCTATAATCCGAAAAATTTCGAGGGCGCGAAGCGCCCGAGATATTTAGAGGCCCCCCCCCCGCCGTGTATGAAGTGTAAAGTATAAAGGTCAAGTTCAGGTCTAAGGTCAAGGTCAAGTGTAGAGGTTTGTATATTATGGTCATTTTTGGTCACACTAAATGTCATCAAGGTAAGGAAAGGGTACAAGTTTTTTCAAGTCCACTTGCACATGGATCCTGGTCTTCTTGGGCGCACAGGGACAGCGACGTGGTGTGTCAAGGTCGATGACCGAAAATTCGAGAGCGGTTGTGAGGTTCCGCTCGTTCGGCTCCATCCTGATGAACACCCGTTTGGTGTGGTACTTTTTCGGGGCGTTCTTGACTTTGACCGTGACCCGTCCATAAAGTGGCGTTCGCATGGACTTCTTATTCATGTGACGCATCGTCTCGATTGATACGTCACTATCTTCATCACTCGAGTAGTCGGGCGATGCAGGGGCTTGGGTGAACACCACCGGCTCGTTTGGTGTTGTCGATCGCTCCATCGGAGATTGGGGAGGTGTATTGGTACGTTCCACTGGCGAAGTGGTACGATCAGCAGTACCGTTCTCAACTGCGGCTTTCTGTTTGCGATCCATTATGACTTGTAGATTTAAAATAATTGTAACTTGTAAACGTGAGGATTAGAACCTTTGATAAGAATTGGTACAAACCTCGGACTTATATACTTTTTAAACAAAGGAAATCCTAACAGCCAATCAGAGAGGTACCGAACTTCCCTAAAGAATATATATAACTATATAAAGGATGTCATTGTTCCAAACTGTTAAGTACTTATCCTCAACGTTCCATAACAAGAAGCATGTCCTCAAAACCACTATTTTATTTTCAAAATGACAGCCAAGTCATTATGGGAGGTCAGTTGGACATGACCATGCATCTCTCTTGCGGCTGCAAAGTGGCCCTTTGGAAAACCTTGACTGTGTCATCACTTCAAAGGCGGAGTGGACTACCGGTGAAGTGTCCGGTACACGAGTGTGACCATGACTTTAGTAAAAATCAGACATTTCATGAGTGGTGTGATGACTTCCCTAAGATCATGGAGTCGCCTGAGGGACGTGATTTGCACCCGTCATTTATTTTTCACGCTTAAATTAAACTTACATTGTAAATCTCTTGTCTTTTCATTTTAAACATAGTTCTGGAATTGGTTTTCTTATTGGGGAGCAACTAAATCATAACTGCACATTAAAGTTTCACATCTAAATAGTGCTACATTTAAAATAATTGTCACAATAGTCGCAATTGAGCAAACCCATTCAAAATCAAACAACGGACGTCTATCGGTACGTACCCAAGTGCTCAGAACCAAACCACACAAGTTCGATCATAGACGTTCCCAAACACAGTGTACTCAACTGAGTGTACCAAACACATGTACCTATCCAGTAAAACAGATCTCATACAAGTTCCTATTCATAACACTGAATTATACATGTACCTATCCATGTGCCTATCGATAACTAAATTATACATGTACCTATCCATGTACCTATTGATAACACTAAACTTTACATGTACCTATCCGTCGCAAGTAGGGCACATTTTTCACTACTTACGCTCATTACTTTGAGTGATCGATTTTCTATCACCTGGAGAGAACAGAGCTCAATTTTCTAGAAGAATTACAATTGAAAATGTTAATAATTTTCAATGAAGAGTGAAGCATTTGATAAGTTTCTTTCGGATTTCTAATCAAGCACCAGGTTACTGTCCATTGTAGGTCGGACAGCAATAGATATCGGTACTAGCTATATCTTACTTATTCCATGATGAGCAATGAACGATGATAACTCGAGCCATGTGCATTGAAGATTACAGCTTCTGCTTACCGAAGATAACATTTCCTGCATCGTTTTGGATGATTTTTGTTCTGTCCTGTGATCTTTCAAATTTCACAGATGCTGCTTTCTCATTCAAGACAGCTACAAATCCTTTGTCCATCATCTAAATCTTCAACAGACATCAACTTTTTTGAATTTTGAAACGATTTTGAATATTTTAACTGAAAAAAGCTACAAACTCACACTGTTAAATGCATCCATAGATGCGAAATACTTTAAATATTAGAAAACGAAGACAGACCGAAAGTGCTTGTAGATGTACATAAACAGTATCCGAGTAGTTACATCCATGATTACACACAGCAAGTCACTGTATGTTTCCTAGTAATCCCTGAGTCAGCAAAGAGAATCTCATTGAAATATTGAGTATTCTTTCATTGAAATTTCTTTGTTCACCTTGAAAAACATGAAATACAGGCATGTTATAGTCACATTGATCAATCATTCCGAAAGCATGAATCATCGTTGTAATAAAGGCGATATGCGAAATAAAGTGGATATTGTTGTTTGAGGAATTCATTCGCCTCGCGTAAATTCTCAAAGCGGACATTCAGCTATAAAGAAATTAGACAAATTGTGGACCTGACTCAGATATTTTCTTCTGTAAGAAGTTGCAATCACAGATTTGTTTCAACAAACATTCTTTTCAAAGCAATGAAATAAATCAGATGCGTGCATGACATCGAGAAAAGAATATGATAGAAGAGCTTTATTCCTGTGCGACATTGTAGTACATGCATTCTAGGAAAAGAAAAATTACAAACTGATTTATCGGTTAATCAGAAAAATATGTGAAGTTTTGAACAATTACTTATCTGATGAAAGATTACTTGAAACTTGTTGTCAGAGAAAAAGGGTGGCATGATGATCTATGAATTTCTAATGATGTTTTGATTAAGTCTTATATTCATCCATTTTTTAATATTAGTAGGTAAATAATCACTGATAGTGTTTCTGGAATGGCGTCGTTAGTCACAATATAATTTTTTGTTTGGTAAAATATTTGTAATGATATATTAATCGCATTTCAGAACGGTCAGTGTTATTCAATTGATAAATCATGAAGATGGAAATTTCACAAATATACATCTAAAACATTTGAAGATTTTTGGTATTTATTGCGCGCTTGTCTTAAAAGCTGCAAAAGTAAGTCAAAGTTGTAACGTATCATTTAGAATCGGCAGACATATGACATATGACAATTGATAGTTTAATTTTAAATTGATAATCCAAGATCCCATGACACATAATATTTCTTCCAACTGATGAGCTATGAAATCAAATAACTCAAATAATTCCCACTTGGACAACGGACATTCTGTGTTTTAAAATTGAAAACAGGATTTGCAACTCAACAAATCTACTACTATGAGGTCTTTAAGTGGTTGCAAGGAGCAGAGTGGGGAGGGATGCAAGCTTCACCGCATCACTTAATGATGTGCTGATCGAAATACCTATATGTCCATTAAAAGTTCCATAATGCGTGTACAGTGCTCATGTATTTTGATAGTTCTAATAGAATTGTCTCTTTTCGACTCTACTTCATAATGACGAACAAGTGCATATCCTCTACTGATGGTTGAAATTCTCAATCAAGTAATCAAGAAGTACATGTCACGAAAGCGGATTAGCTCATCTCCGGGAAATGGCTTAACCAGGCTTAAACTCAACATGAGCGAAAAGTATTAAAGTGACACTTAATCTACTGATTTGAGTCACTAGCGACAGGTGAAGATGCGATAATTCACGTCATCGACTACGTTGCTATCGATCAATCAAATACAAGCCCAATAATTCAGCATGTGTGTGTAAACCGTGCAAATGAAGTGAGTGGGGAGGGTGGTTGTGCCGAAGTGGCGAGGAGATAAAGCTCAAAGGGAAACATTTTAAGTGACGCAAAATCCAAGGTTGCCTAGAACATTAAGAATTAATGCAGGGGAAGAATTGAGAACATTTTAGAGTCCAATAAGGGCACCTGTCTCTGTTGAACCTTGAAGGAATAAGCATAACCTCGAACACTCGCTCCTCGCACAAATAAATGAAAAGCTAATCATTGATTAAATTGAGCACCTGCATAAAATTGACCTGGAAAATTCAGTCGAATAGCACGCTATTCAGCGCTAGCACCGCTGCGGGGATGAGGGGTCTGATCTGCGCGTGCGCGGAACCTGCGCGGATGAAGGTCTCAGAAAAATATTCTTTTATTTGGGGTTATAAAATCAAAATAGCTGTTTTTTGAAGCATCGGTAACTTATTTCTTGTAAATATGCAATTAAACATTTTTTTCTATAAGAGCTATCATTTTGACTGTATTTAATATGATTCAACTACTAGGGTATCGATGAATATATAGGTAGGCTTATAGCTGAAAGTGACTTTGATCTAATGTCCGAATTTTATAACTAGTGTTTGTGAGTTAGGCCTATATCGATTGGGATGTTTTGTTAGGGTTGAAGAAAACGTATTTTCATTTACTTACGATAAAAATGATAACAACTTAGGTTAAGCTCAAAACACATAGGCGCGGAGCCTGTTATCGATGTGGTTCAGCTAAAATGAAATAAAATTCGTATCAATGAACTCAAAAGAATTAAATAGTTAGAATAATGAATTCGTGAAAGCTTTCATTCATTATCTACCCTTTGGTCAACGGTTGATACGATCTGTTTAGCTCATTGATCCTTCGAGAAAGAGTGATGAGTGAAAGAGTAAAGAAACTAAGTGTCAAATGTGACTCAGACACTGACAGGCTTGTCCTCGAAAATGTTAAAAAGAGACTCGCGATGCTTTTGGCTTCTTCAAAACACCTGATCTTACGAGAAATCGACCAACGCGCTATGATGTTGCCATACGGCAATTCGGATACCAAAAGAGTCATAAACTGGTTGAAATCCATTCCAACTGAAGATAGAGATCGTCTTCAAAACACTTCCATTAATGGTCTTATGTCAGTGAAGTCGTGTATGATATCTCGGGGTATCAACAGCGCTATTTTCGAAATAAATGCTGAATTGCGCGTCAAATGCAGGAATGCGGAAGTGTCATATGATACTCATTTGCGACATCAGAAAGAAAGGGAGGAAGAAAGGAAGGCCCAGAATGAGAACGAGCAAGCAAAAGCAAAAAAAGAAGCACTGAGGTGGAAAGAAGAAGAACAAAAAACTGCTGAAGAATTAGCATCCAAGAAAATGAAATTAGCTGAAGACTATCTTGCAGAAGCATGAAAATTGATGACAGAAGCATCAGCAATTTCGCATAACTCTTCAGTGTAATACTACCTTGCAAGAGTAAGTAGAAGTCGATTTTCTTGTGGAGTGATCACAGTAGAACTATAGTTATTTAATTCAACAACATTTAATCATCGTAGCTACCGCCAATAATTTTTTAAGTACGACCTGAACTAAATAAGTGCTCAACCGAAAATCGAATTAATATTTTCAAATAGCCCTGATTGATTTTTCTATTTTCTCGTTATTGTAATGTTTATTGATATGTCTGTTATGACATTTTATATCAGCTCCTATGTTTTAATCATCGTATAGAGCATCACAATTAGACGTCAAATTATTCACAACTTATCATAGTATTGAGATCTTATTTGACACGAATAGTCTAAAGCGTGTGAAATTCATCTTGCATATACGAGGCACTTTGTATACTGTCCTTTTTATAATAAGATGACATAATCCGTAAAAATTGTTACTGCTGAATTTTGCTTTTTATTTCTATAACATGTACTTTTAGCAGTTGCGACATTTAATGTACAGTTTGATCAGTTTATTGAAAATCGAATCTTCGTTTCGTAAACATTTTCCATGAAACAAATTACCAATCCACTGCTTAGTAGATTGTTTCCAGGAACAACGGATATGTTCCCTAAAGGAAGTTCTCACGGATACAATTTCCTAGTGCATCATAGGCTTCAGTTTGTACCTTCATTTATACTACCCTGCATCGATCCATTATCTGCACGGATGGGGTCTCGAGCGGCAACGCTGGTAATTGAAGTTCCGAAAGCTGGAATATGGTCGATCTATTGCTGCAGTGAAAATGAGATGCTGCCTGATACCACATGATGAACTTGAGTATTTTTCTAGTATGAAGCTTCCTTCATGTGTACTTGTAACAAGCATGTTTACGAGTGCAAATCGAAAACTGAAACACTCAATCACTAACAGGCATACATTCCAAGAGTGAGTCCATGACAAAATCAAGTGCAAAATGTGCAACGATGAGTCATCATGCTGACTCAGACCCCCCTCTGGAAGGAAGGAAGGAGGAACTCTCCTGTGAGGCAAGGGTAGGAATCTCCGAAAAACGACAGAGTTAGAAAAAGGTAGGTTTTGGACGGTTTGGGGTGAGAAAGGCCCTGTTTCGGCATGAAGGAGGGCTCGGATGGACAAACGGAGGGCAGATTCGGATTCTAAGTGAAATTTTGGGTTAGGGAAGTTGTTTCCAGCTCAATCGGAGAGAAAAAGTTCTGACTGCCCTCCTCTGGACGAGACTTCCAACTTTGGTTCTAGAGATCGTAGAAAGTCGTGTGATAGCGCGTTTGAAAGCTAAGAGTGAGAAAAATGAAGTGGAAAGCATCATATGTCCACGTTTTCCTGGGTTTAGAGTGGAAAATGACTTTTAAAAAATGGCAGGAATCTCCGAAAAACTAAGAAAGCTAAGAGTGAGACAAATTCAGTGGAAGAAACGGCGTGTCTCTACGTTCGTTCGTTGAGGTGTGAGAGTGACTTTAAGATTTTTGACCACCGAAAAACGATAGAGTTAGAATTTTTATGAAAATGGCTCTAGCGGGTGAACGAAGCATCATATGAGAATACTGAGCGTGACATTTTACACCTGAATAGATGGGTTTCGAGGGTCGTGGGAGTGACATAAATACGCAAACATAAACATCTTCGATAGCAAACAATCTCTTCTCATGAAAATACGCGACAAACGTTCAACATTGGACAGTGTTTCATTCTAAACGACTGCAAAATCTTGTTAGAACTGTGTCATTCATGCTATGTCTCCGAAGTGATAGGAAGAAAGATGACAGATGCAGTAGAGTTTACGAATGAATTTTGTTCACTACGTTTTCATCGACAAAGTCTTCGTGGTGTGATTAGGGACTACATCATCTCATTTCATCATGAAAAGGCGGACTTAGAATTTGCTATCGCTAAAGGTTACTTCGATTTCCAACAGCTCATGGACAGTTTGATGAATAAAGATGTGAAAGGACGATTAGTTGCAGAGATTGAATTTGAGAAAGTGACTGATGAACATGCGGGCGAACGTGTAGTGTTTCATTTTGCACCCTATTCTGCAGAGACGATACATGATCCTAAATATTTCTATCAGCGACACATGGCGAAAATTGCATCTCGACTAGAATCATTTCATGAGCATGGATCCAACTTGCTCTTATGTTGCATAAAACATATTCATATTCAAATCAATGTGCTAAACTGGATTTGACTACAAGATTTGGGAAAAGCATTCATGAGTCAGTCGTCTGCGTGCGTCCTTTTTCCCTGCCGCAACGAAGTCAGGGGAGAAACGGAGGTCTCTGATTGGCTCACATGGTGTCAAATGTTGATTCGCGGGAGACTATAAAAGCAGACGTCTCCCCATTTTCTCTTCATTTCATTTTCTTGACTTGGAAAGCTTGTGTGACTTGCTCAAGCCATTCTCCGTCTCAATTTTGTCTGATTCAATCCTGTTTGCAAATTTGCAAGTGAGTGTCATGACTGCGTGGCCTAAACCTTACCAGCATTTTAGAAGAGAGACGCAGGACAGTGTGTGACCGATGATTGTACAAGCCTATTTTGTTGAACCATCACCACCGCCGCCTCCACCACCTAGACGCTTTACCTTTAAGTCCTTTAAGGAATTGAAAGTTAATTCGGGTCCTAATCCCAAGACATTTAATTTACTGGACGATGACGAAGACTTAGACTTTAAATCATGTGAACGCTCCAAAAGGTCCTCTTAAGGGCCACCTCATATGTCACTGCTAAGCTAACGATTTACTTTTCTCTGATAATCATGAATGTACTTAGTGGTATTCTTTCGTTACAGACTGCTATGGCCATGAATCCTACTCCTACTTCTGCATCACTCAATCCTCAACATCTCGAGCTGTGGAATCCGAAAATTGAAAAGGTAATTCACGGCTGTCCTACCTACAAACAACAAGTGCGCTACAACGGTGTTCGACTCTATCTTCAAACGCCGGCGGTATACTTACCAAAAGTGGATACGCAAGTAAATCGTTGCGGTCAAAACCTGAGTAAACGTATTGATAATTGGATGCGTCAGCAGGTCGACATTTTAGAAGACGTTGTGAGGCAAAAGGCTCTTATTCCTACTGAACTATTACAGTTATGGCCAGAAAAGAAAACTTCTTATTATAAACCTTTGTATCGCGGCACTTGCTATATTTTACAAAGTATTGTAAAGTCACTTCAGGAGTGACAGTTGAACAGTCAGTTGAAACAGAATTGTCATCGCTAGGTGCAAGCTTATATTTCTTTCATATCGAGGTGCCTGCTGTTTATGCTGGACCTCATCAATCTGACGGGAATTTGATTACTCTCAATTTGCGCATTGCTGAAATTCATCATCAACCTGAGTTAACAGAGAGTCACATTGAGAAAGTCATTGATTCTTGTGTCAAAGAGTATCAAGTACCTGTCACCAAACCTAAACGTCGTCGCACATCAAAGATGGTGTTACCACCAAAGAGAAATCTTAAGTATTGTAATCAGTTAGTATGTAGTGAATGTGGAAAACGCGGTCTGGCGGGTTATGTTCAATTAAATCATTGTAATCATGTTGTATGTATCTTCTGTTATGTAAAGGACA
Organism: Prostheceraeus crozeri; assembly: GCA_907163375.1. Taxonomy (NCBI): domain Eukaryota; kingdom Metazoa; phylum Platyhelminthes; order Polycladida; family Euryleptidae; genus Prostheceraeus; species Prostheceraeus crozeri. The sequence continues at coordinate 486,709 of CAJQUW010006412.1, read as the reverse complement.
GACTTCCTTGTAAAGTTCCTGCTCAATGTATTATCTTCTAATGAAGTCTTTTTAATATTGTAGGTTGTCATCTTCATAGACAGTGAGGGAACACCCATGCAGGAATTGAGTGCTATTGCAATGAGAGAAAGTGATCAAACTGTTGTTAGTGTATATCATAGATTTGCCTACTGTCCTCCACACAAAGACGAATGAATGGTCACGACGTCATGTGCATGGACTTGATCCTTCTATTTTGATTCATATTGTATTTGTAAATGAAACGTATTTGATAAGTGATTTCAAACGGTGGCTGTCAGGTTTTCATATTGTTGAAAAAGAAATATTAGGAAATGATTCTGAACGAGAAGCAGCAGCACTTCAGTTGCACATTGATAATTTATATTTACCATGTTGGGTAGATCGTGTAAGACAAGACTATCATATGCATTGTGATCAAAAGAAGTTTAGAGATGAAATGATTTTTGATATGGCTATATGTTTCGGTGAGAGACATCACCTTTACAGACCACCATCCCATTGTAATACTAGAAATAAAGCCACCTACATTGCCGAACTCTCTTCACACTGGCATTGTAGTCTCTATGATGTTTATGAACTGTTTCTGTATTATTGTCAACAGCATGGGTATATGTAAAACATGTTTTTACTCCTTGTGAATGAGTGATGATCTTTTCATGAAGTGTATTCTGTACTTGTGAATTTTGACTGATGTTGAATAAATTTACAGTGGAACATGATTGTTATGTTTTTTTCATAGTGGAAGTCATTGAAGCAATGTGAAATCTATATTCACAACGTTTATGATGACGCATCGTACCTTAAGTAACCCACATGACACTTGATCAACAAGGATTCGAAGGACTCCTAGTGATCAATTTTATGTACGTCATATGGAGAAAATTATGGAGAGAATAGAGAGACGATGGAAGGAAATGTGTACGTTGTTAAACATATCATAATTCAACTGAGTGTTTTTACATCCACTACTTTGTTTGATGGTCGACATGTTGTGTAGATGCAATAAAGATTTCTTTTAACTGAGTATTTTGTAATGGTGTATAGAGCAACATGAGTCATTGCGCTTTGTTAGATGAATGAATGCGTCTTTGTTCGAGAAAAAGGGCGTATCACAAAATGAGTCATTGCGCGTTGTGCATTACTATCAGGCTCTTTGTTAGATAAATGAATGCGTCTTTGTTCGAGAAAAGGGGCGTATCACAAAATGAGTCATTGCGCGTTGTGCATTACTATCAGGCTCTTTGTTAGATGAATGAATGCGTCTTTGTTCGCTAGAAGGGGTGTGGCACTAAAGTCTTTGTGAGGGCTAGGACGACTTTGCAAGAGGGCAGTCAGTCATAGAGAAGGTTTCCACCCACGCAGTCAAAAGTTCACGTGTGATAACTCTTTATCACATAACAAAGACAAGGAAAACATGAAAAGGGAAACGCACGTGATTGGAGCTAGGTCTGGTTATAAAACGGGCGATTGAGCTCATGGCAATCATTTCCGTCCTTGCGCTAACCATGAAGTTCCTCGAAGCCATCAACTCCTCTGCTCTCGCACTGGATACACTGAGTTCCCATCATGGAAAGAAGATATATGTATGTTCATATGGATAGACACTGTCTCATCATCCATGAAAAGGAGGGCAGCGAATTCGACTTACTCAATTGCAAACCTCTACTCCTTTGAAATTAAAATTCAAATCATCTACATGGGTCTGCGCAGGGACGGAAGGTTGTTTACGTTGAATCCCTATCTTGTCTCCATAACCTTCAAAAATGATGTCCATGTTGATGATGATGATCAACTACAGTAACACGCTTCACACACAGAACGCACCATCGGTCTTTGAGACCAAGGCCTAACGGCCACCTTATCAAGAAAGAAAAATGTACACTCACCATGCCACACATGAACATTACTCTATCCTTCTTTCTTAGGCATTACATTCTTCACTCAGGTTTGAATCATGATCATGTGGAAATTATCAGCATGGCTCCATGTATCATGGAAAAGTCAGTGTGTTTCATTTCATGATTTGAAACGTCAACTTCAGATAACTCTAGAACGCTTTCAACTATTCAACTACGAAGGTTGCATCGCGCTATCCTATCCAACTCTTGCCGTGTCATCAGCGTAGGAGACGGCATTGTATTTATTCACATTCAAGAGATGATTCTACATAATGATCACTGCTACATCGTGATTCCAAAACCCTCATGGGAAAAGTATAAAAGGGAAGTTCACTCAACCCTCATGTCATTTGTGAGTCATGCTCCCCATCCGCATCATCAACGCCATGCGCGAAATGAATCTCAGAAGTGACATCGATTTAGAACAGTTGCATACCTATCTTCCCGATTCCGTGTATCATCGCGGTCGTCCACAAATGTTGGTCATTCGCATGAGCAACGGTCGAAATCTTCAAATCTTTCGCTGCGGCAAAATCCAAGTCCTAGGAAACCTTTCTCATTTCGTGATGCAGTCCATGTGTTACGAAGTCGTCAAGAAAATGCGAACACTCATGCCTCATCTCCGCCTCAGTCCCCTGACATTGAAGAATATAGTAGTGTCTGTTCAATTGAAGAAGTTAGTGAATCTAGCAAACATTAAAACCAGTAATCATTGTATATTTTATGAAACTGAACTCTTTCCTGCTGCTCTGATTCGGAAGTGGGATCCTGTACATATTGCAGTGTTTCACAACGGACATTGTATCATGACTGGTTTACGTGTTATCAGTAAAGTAGCTGACTTTGTTAAATCTTTAATGCGTTATCTGTATGAGTCACAGTTAATAGAATCGTGTTAATCACATGATGCGTTTTGAATGAGTCATCGCAATGAACTATTGCCCACGTGTCGGTGAAAAGGTCATCAACAAGGTTCTTCGCTTTATGAGTCAGTGCCATTTATAGACATGAAATGATGTCCATACACTTGTCGGTGAAAAGGTCATCAACAAGGTTCTTCGCTTTATGATGAGTCAGCGCTATTTATAGACATGAAATGATATCCATACACGTGTCGGTGAAAAGGTCACGCTGTCTGACGTGAGGCGCCATCGCATCGCTTTGTCTGAAAAATAACGCCCACACACACACACACGTCGGTCAAAAGGTCACGCTGTCTGAGGGGAGGCGCAATCGATGTTGAATGACACGTCCACACACGTGTCGGTGAAAAGGTTGAACAAGACTGATTAGATTCTTATCTAACTGACTGGCGCCTTACCACCTCATGAGTCAGAGCTATTTATAGACATGAGTCAGCAAAGTGATTGATGTTTCCTAAGTCGAAGAAATTTTCATGATGTTGCATTCGTTGGAAACTTGAGGATGTTAACTTTTTAACTTACAGACTCTGACATGTTATGACTTTATTTTATACTTTACCTATCTTGCAAACATTGAAATGCTTGTCACTTTATTTTACACTTTACCTATAAATTGCTAAAGTCCATAATCAAGGGGGGATAAGGTTACCTACGGCTGGATTCCGGGATTTAGTGTTTTATATAACACAAGTAAATGTTAGCCGTTAGTCTTCATTATTTGTGAATAACGTTTTTCCTGACATTACAGACAACTACTTTATTTCTAACCCTACCCATCATACAAAATGATGAAACTTTTTACTTCTGTCTATTGAGTGAGAATCCCATCTTTATGTCAAAAGAAAAACGAGACAGTCTGTACATGATATGTTACTGAATGAAAGACATTCATCACAGTCACACATAGTTAATACTATACACGGAGAAAACAATGTCGCTCATGTACGGGGAGAAACCAAAGTCAGCAAAAGCACTGGATTCCCTATCGACGATATGTTGTGATCAGGAGTTAGACGCATGTTACAAGGCACTCACTTACAACATTCCATAGAAAACGCTATGGAGAGAAAAGGAAAACATCAACCACAACAGAGAGGAAGCATGCATCATCATACATCGGCGGACGGAGGAAGAGAAAGTTTCTGTTTCTTGGGTGGAGGTAGATGTGTGTCTGGATGGCCATACGGTAATGAACTGTTAGGACTTATGCAGCATCGCTTGTCTTCCCAAGCAGAGAGCGCCCGTTTCCTAAACGTTGTTTTCGTGACTTCGTGTACCTTTGATTTTAAAATCGTCATATTGACTAAACTTATTTTAGTTGAATTTATAGCATCTCCATAGTGTCTATGTGTCATTTTCCTAACGATGGACTTCGAGATGCCTTTCGCCCGTTTTATGGAAGGCTCTGTTGATTTCAACTTCATAGAGTACATCTTGGGGCGAAGCAGGATCCTCTCCTATCCTATTGCCGGCGCATTCATATTTGACGCAACCGAGCTTTGCTTTATTTAGGGTCGAGTAAAGCGGATGGTCTGTGGGATGGTTGGAGCTGTCAAAGTGTGGCTTTAGCTGGTGCAGAATATCATCCCTACTGACTCCTTTCCTAGTGGTGAGTGCGAGGAAAAAGCTATCAGTGTCCCCGGCTACCAATTCTGCATGATGGATGAGTGGGCATGATTTCATCGTGGGGTAGTGCAGGTTGTACATATCAAGCTTGGAGTGATCTAAAACGGCTTAACCTATGTAGATGGGTTTGCACAACTCTACTTTGGGTTTTATCATCTTAATGCCGACCAGATCTTCGGTAATGGCATCAGCATATACAGAGTGGCGAACGATGCATTTTTTTAGTTACCTCAGGATCAGTCACCAATTTTTAATTGATGCGTTTTCTTACATCCTCAATGGTTTTACCGAAGAGGGAATTGTTCTTAAATTTGAAGAAATCCTTTTCAAAAGGATTCATGGAGGCAGCATGTTTCTGGCTATTAAAATCTATGTAAGGCTTCAAAAAGGCCTTTTGATGAAATTGAATACCTCTATGCACTTTTTGTAACTGCATGCCGATCCTTAAATAAAATTTGAGAATTTTGTAATGAACAATGTAATGTTCTTTATCATACTGGGTGAGCAGCAGCTTTCTAGCAGGATGATATTTCATTTTATTTTCTCCTTCATACTTAGATTTTAGTTTCTCCATGAAGGGAGAATACATATCTTCAGTCACTATACCAGACTCCGGAGCAAGAGGAAATTTTGATGTCTTGTTCTTAATGCTGTCTGGATAGGTGTGGTCAACTTCAAACAAATGACCTATGTCGGCGTCATCTTCCAGTCCTAAAATGTGCTGGGGTTGGAAAAGTGTTGAACCTCATGGGGTTCAAGCCAAGCAAAGTGGAATTGTGGCAAAGGTTTCGACAGTGCACTTCCATATAAATTATTTTGGTCGATGTACAACAGGTGGGTGTCAAATTCATCATCGACTTTTTCATTGACAACATGCTTGTTGACAAACGTCAGTCCACCTCGGATCCCGCGTTCAAACATGGTGTACATTTCGAGATCGTCTAACAAGTGTATTTTTTCCCTAGTCATTTTAAAAGCTGACTGGTTGGACAACCCAGGTAAACTTATGTAATGGACGGGGTCCAACGCGTCCTGCTCCAGTGTAACTTTCCTAAAAGCCTCGTAGACATCGGCTAAGAGCAAAACATCTAGTTTAAGTAGGCAAGCATATAGTCACTAAACGAGTGACAACCTAATTCTTGCCATGCCTGCTGTGCATGCCTATAGTTATCAGGCGAACAGTCCTCACCCGTCAAATCGTTCTTAAGTTTATCGATGGACGGAAGGGATGCTTCTTTCAATGTGTTCATTGAACTAAAATAACTATAAGGAACCACCCCTTTCCGTCGCATGAGACTGTCACTGATAGTAGGATAGTCTTCCTTTAAATGTTGTGTGAGGCGAAGTGAGTTAAAATTATTAGCCAAAGTGGCTAAGGAAGAAGACATAAAGTGGAAACTATCCATAAACTTGACATCATAAAAGACAAGTTTCCCCTCCTCCGTCTTGTCAACATGGACTTTGGCTGAGAGAGATGAAGTTTTCCTTATTTTGCGCTATGACGTTCATCGACCATGACTTCATATGTCCTAGACCATGGCGAAGAAGAATATGCGCATCATAACATTTAAAGTTATGAAAGATGACGGGGAGCGTTCGCCGTTTGAGCCTGAGTTTCATGTTACATTTACTGCACAAGGCAGACCTAAATTTGCCACTGAGATGGCAATGGTCCCTCACTTTCTTATGCTGCTTCTCATCAAAGGATGAACAGCAGCGCGGACATTCTGTGGTCCTATCAAATTTTAATTTATCAACTTCTGTGAAGCACATGGTTTTCCTAGTGAGCTCCGTTTCATAGCGCTGATGAAAACGGGCTTTTTTATCTAAAAATTTTAAAAATTCTAAGATGCAGTCTTCACCTTGCCACACATCCAGTTTATTTTGGTTCCTATAGTAAGAATGCCAAACTTCATAACAGGCAATGGCTGCAGGTTGATGAGTCTGATCTTCACTATCAATATAGCATTCAATGTCTGCATAAATGACACAAATGGTACTCAGCTCATTGCCTTTTTCTTCATACCTATAAAATTTATCTTTGGGCATCACTTCCATTTGAAGCTTATCCTGAGAGCACCACTCGTAATGCTGTTCAAAAAAATGGTTTTGACCTAAAGCGCCGTGTGCAGCGATCACAGTAATAATGTTTGTTATCACAACTTTGTTGGTGGCGATACAACTTTGAAATTTTAGGAATGCCACAATAATGCCATTCTGGGTGTTTGTCGCTATAGACTAGGAGAAGATTGACAATCTGGTCGAAGTTACTTTGGCGGTTGTTATACCTAATGCCCTTCAGACCTTTTTCGCAGAGATGGACGACTTGGTGAATCTTTGACGATGCATACCTACATCATTATAGTGAAGAATGGAGAGGATGGCATACTTGAAACACTGGGACTGACACTCTACATTGATGACAGCCTTTTTTTCAGCCAGTGCTTTGGGGAGGGTGAAACAACCGCTCCCTTGTAAATTTTCTGAGATAGATTTTGATGTCTACTTTCTCGATCCCATCAAAGACCAGACCGCTGTCTCTTTCATTACATTTATTTAAGTTGCTGACGAGATAGGTCGCATGTCTCTCTATCCACTCGTTTACATCACCTATGAGATCAGCAGCACAGGAGGCTATCCTAATGGTCACAGTGGACTCTACTTCTCCCGTGCTAGTGTCTACCTTATTGAAACGAGCAGTGAGATAGAACATGCCTTTGAGTAAAAATCTATCTAAACTCGCCAACATTTGATGAATTAAACCTACACTATTTGACAGGAATGGATGAATATCCTGTATAGGTTCAGAGCTTTCCATCTCATAGTCACGAACGAGCCTCTCAAGGGAGAACTTGCTCAGCCTTAGACGTTTTTACGTTGTTGTCAGTGTAAAGCTCAGTAGAATGTGTGTGACAGAGTGTGTGCGAAGAGAGAACAAATTCTGTGGGAAAGGTCTTCTGACACGAAGAACAGGAAATGCCGACGGGTGGTGAGGGATGCTTCCTACCTGTTGTTGTCGGTGGTTGCCTCACATTGCCACAGGAACCGCCTTCGATGTGGACTCGCAAGTTGGTGTTGTTGTAGGACGTGCGTCCACAACCTTCACACTTGGATCGCTGAGGGATCGGTCGGCGCTTTCCTCCCCTGCAGGCATGGCCAGCGGTGTGACGTCTCACATTGTGGGCTGAGGCGAAGACCCTGTCACACCGCTGGCATCGAAAGTCCTTCTTTTCGACTTCAATCATCCTCTCCTCTCCGACTATCTCCAACTCCTCCTGCTCCAACAGTCTCTCCACCGACTTGACGGAGAGGAGAGGGAGGTCGACCGCTGCAGGTGGTGGTGGCGAAGCTGGGTTCATGATGGGACGGGAGGGAACGTCGCCGTCCAGGAGGTAGGCCGCCAGATCTGTTGAGAAAAAGAAAAGAGATTAGTAACATGACCATATTTTCAAGTTTGAAATGAGTTTTAGTTGAGTCTTAGCACCCCTATTTCCCAATCACGTTTGCTTACCATATAAGGACTTGATCTCCGGCAACACCGATGGTCGAGGAGGAGGCAGGAGTGGAACACGAGCCGAAGGTGGAAGGGTCCTGGGCTTGGGTGTTGGAGGGACGTGGTGGCGGGGAGCAGGGAGTGGAGCAGGCGGTGGAGGTGGGGCGATGACGATGCCCGAGAAAGAGAGAGAGAGATTTGTTTATTCAAGTTAATGAAGATCAGTCATATACATATCATAGGATCATATATACATAGGTAAGTCAGACATAAAATCATCACTTGTATAATTACGTTTACAGCAGTTTACAAATTGATGCATCGATTGTGTGCTATGGTGCAGAACGGGATGAAGGATGACCGTCGAGCGCACGTACGACAGAGAGGTGCAAGTAGCATTTCACTATGACGCGATCGTTGAAGTTTTGGTGGTAATAGTGAGTGTAGCAGATTTTTAGAATCCTGAATATCGCGAAAGACTTATTGCGGAAGCGTTTCTTCTTAAGCTGATTGGCATGAAATGGTCACATTGGCAATCAACACCACAGATTATTCGATGAGCACGTCGTCCCACCTTTTCGATTCTCTCTGAGCATTTCTTGTTCATTCCGATGAGTAATGCATTATTATATTTTAATATTGATAACACAGTCGCATTGTATATTAGTATGAGTTCTTATTCAGATACATTTTGAGACGTTTCAGAATAGAAAGTCGTTGACTTGCTTTCTTGCTTTTTTTTTGTGGTCAAGTCGGCACTATAAAAAACACCAAGTATCTTAAGGTGGCAGTCAAATTGGATATCTGAGGGTGGTATTATCACAGATCTTCTTCTTGTGACAAACATAGTTTGGGTCTTCTGACAATTCAAAGACAAACCGTGAGACTGACACCATTGATCAACATTGTTAATTTCTTGTTTGATTGTGTCCTCAAGATTCAGAGTTGAAGTCATAGGCAACACCACAACAATATCATCTGCATATTTTGACATAAAACTGTTAGAGTGAAGAGGTTTCAGTGAGCGCATATGTGTCCCAAATAAAAAGAGGGACACCTTTCCACCTTGTGGCACTCCCGAATCAACTGGTACGGTTGATCTTATTTCGGTCCTCGGTTTTACCCGCTGTCGTCTGCTCTGTAAGTAATCACAGCACCAATAGATGAATTTTGATGGAAGCTTTGAGTCAATGAGAGATGTAATCAGGTGAAGGTGGTTTAGCCGGTCGAAGGGTTTCGCCATGTCAAAAGCAATAACAACTGCGCCAACATAGTCGGAATCATCCATTGTGGTAGTTATAAAATCATGTAGAAATATATTGGCATGTAGAGTTGAATAGCCTTCACGAAAACCAAATTGATTCTCACCGTAGGCTTCAATAAGTGATGACTTTGATGATTTGACCACGTATTCCTCGAGAATCTTTGAGAATACTGGCAGAACCGAAATTGGTTTCATATCGCATGCGCTTGGATTCTTGCACTTCGGTATCGGCGTAACATTTGCCAATTTCCACTGATAAGGAACTTTCTGATTCGAGATTGATGGAGCAATTAAATGGGATAGTGGACCACAAAGCTCTTCACATGCAGCTTTAGCCAAGACTGGAGGAAAATCATCACTCCCGGCGGCTTTGGAAGTATTCAAATGCTGAAAATATTCTTTGGTTTTCTCAAGAGATACGTCTACAATCCAGTCTAAATGAGCGTCATTGATGGCATGAACTGCTACGGATGTTGAAGTGAAAGCGTTTAATAGTGTATCTTTTGTTTTCAGGACTTTCCATATATCATTAGGTTTCTGTCGAAGTTTCTGGATCCATGCAACCTTGGCGCCATCAATTTCTTTTCTTATTTTCTCACGAAAATGATAGTATTTCGAGAAGGTTCCTTGATGATACGCAGCGTACCGTTCATTTACCATCGTCTTTAGTTTTGTTGAAAACCAAGGCTTTTCCTTGTCACTCATTTTTACATAATTGAATGGAATTGTGTCGTGAGCTTTCTGGATATATTGGTAAAATATTCTGCACTTTTCATCCAATGATGCATTGAGCTTGTAGAAGTTATGCCATGGAAGCGCGGATAAGAAGTCTTCGAAATTGTCGATGTGTCATCTGTTGTATCATCAGTACGTACATTTGGCTTTAAATGTACAACACGGTAATCCGAATTGCCAACTGGAGGGTCGATGGATACAGGGGAATTAGAATTGGCCTTTCCAACGTTGCTATCAGTGTAACATGAAAAATAAAGATAATCAGTGATGAGAATCTTATCCAAAATAGAGTCCTTCCTGGTGGGTAAATCAACAACTTGAACCAAATGTAAGGATTGTTCCAAATCAGTTGTTGTCAAATGATTCAAATCACCTGCAATTATGATATTTGAAAATGACGAAATGTCACATTAGTCTATCACAACGTCAATGATTTGTTAGCAATGGAAAGATAATGATGAAAGGAGTCGGACTTTCAGCTGAGGTAGATGGGCGGGAAGGTAGGGCCGGAAATTCAGTATTGAATCTCCGCCTCGCGGCTTCTTCCCACTTCTTCATCTTTGCCATATCTGTAGGGAGGAAAAAGAGATGAGATTAGAGGTTGCGGAGACAATAATGATAGAGATGATGATGAGTGAGCTATACGGATACAGAAGTGCTAAAACATGACATTCCAACTCTCAGTTCTCATAGGTGATGGTACTTACACTTTCCGAGCCGCTCATAGGCTTCCCCGATTGCTCCTTGGGGGACGGGTTCCCCATTATGAATGCATTCATGCACTGAAAAAGAATGACAGCAAAGATAAGCAGAGCTAAAATTTGGATTCTGTTTAAACATGAACAAAATAAGGGAGGGGCTCTTGGTTTTAATTAGGATGTCTACCCTAATGATGTTAGTAATAGAGTCAACCTTGATACAAATACTTACATTGCTCGATGGTGGCCTTCTCCATCTCGACAGCAATGGGGTAATTTTCAATTTTTGCGAATTCCATGACGAATAGTTCATTTGTCTAGTCAGCGTTTATCATGGGAACAATCATTGAAGTGATATCTAATGAATTACATTTCACTCTACTCCATATCATAAAGACTAACCTTTGTCGAATGGCTGAAGTACTCTGACCTGGCGAGAGAAAGCGTCACGTTGAGTATGAAGTCGAACGCCCAACATGAGCAACGGCTCAGAGGTTTCGGTCTAACAAACGACGAACAACCCGTGCAACGCAATCCCTCTACGGCAGCACCCGCCGTCCCGAAGGAACGCTCGAGCAAAGGAGGTATTACAGCGATGACATGTTTTATGAGCAGAAGTGAATCTCTTGATAGCAAGAGACTATTCAGCTTGATAGCAAGTCAAAGCAATCTGATAGCAGGAGCTCACCGACACTCACCTTGTGAAAGATAAATGTGAAGAGCAGAGCTGGTGCACTGCCTTTTATATAAGATTTTCCTAAGCGGTGAATGGATGAGACCTCTCGTCCAATCACAGACGAGCTAGAGTTCCCGATGTGCGCACGCACATTTGTAACAAGTTATTGAAATCGTCTTAGGCAAAAATGATGTTTAGCAATAGACTCAACCATGACACCTGAAGTCAATACACTGAAACATGATGATTGCACGATTCGTTTTCATCAAGAGAACTTCGGAGGCTTAATACAAGATTACATCCTTGAGTTTCAAAGGGAGGAGACAGAATTAGCTGCATGTTTTGGACTACACACGAGAAATATTTGCGGAGTTGATATCTTATTTCAAAGACAGTCTCATCAAGGCTCACTTAATTGCAAATGTCAATTACATTCATTTTCCACAAGGTGAAGAAGTGGAAAGTGTTGACTTTCAATTTCGTTCCTACGGACAAGAATATGTTACTTATGCTTCTGAGTTTTATACACGACATCTGCGGAAGATTATTTCTCGGATGGACAACTTTCATGGTTGCGGTGATCATTTGCTTCTGAATAAAATAAACCATATTGTCATTGCTATTAGTAAAACGGGTTTCAATGATGTTGAATCAAAGACCAAATAAAGTATTTTTTCATGACGACTTTTTGCTAACTATACTTTAGAGGTAACGAACCTCGACTGATACCATGTAGTTGATTTCCATGAACGGTAGACTTGTTACCCTTCGTGGTAGCAGTATTCATCAATGGTTTATCATGTTGAGTTCAATCTTCGGAATAAGTATATTTGGAACATCACATACCCTGTTTTTTCTGCTGATTTTAGTAGCTTACGTTTTCTTCAATACTTGTATAGCAATCGACTGTGATACAGTAAAGTAACTTGTGCGTTCAGAGCTTGTTCACTGCCGAAGAGAGAAGTCTGTGATGTGGTGCAAGGTTGGCCTCCCATTTCATCATTTATTCTTCCCGTCTGCATTCCATATCCGATGATGTGTGGCGGGCTTGGGACCGCTTTAGCTGCATTAGAAGGTGGCCCTTAAGAGGGCTCATGGGGCGTTCTCCGTCCACCGACACTACTACTGTCACTTCCACGATTACTGAAAGAACTCTGAAAAGAAAAGACAGTGAATGAGAGGCGATTTAGAGTAGATGACTTTAGAAGGACTTACTCGGCTTTTTCTTTATGACTTTCCGTACGACAAAGTCTTCCAAATCGCCATTCATTTTAATTGAGAAATGAAGACATCTCACACCTTCCCCTTCATAACAACTGTGTCGCATTTTGATCGTCCGTGAGGGTCGGCACATCGCAAATATTGTTTTCAAAGAGGGGAAGGACATACTCTCTCTTCCTCTTCTCTCAACCTCTCGCAGCTTTTCCACTTCACTCCCCAACTGTCTGTTAATCACCTTCGTCTCTTCGACTTCCTTCACCACACCTCGCATCCACTCTACTTCATTCTTCTCACACATCAACTCCGACTCTAGGCGCTCAACTGCCTTCACTCGCTTCATCATTCCACTCCTTTCCTTCAACCACTCCTGCTCCTTCACTCGCATCTCCTCCAACTCCTCTCATTACCTTTATACCATCAACCTTAGCCTTCAGCTCTTCATTCTCCTTCAAAACTTTTCTATTCACACTCTCCATACCCATCATGCGATCCTTCAACCTCACAAACGCCTCTGTATCATGCACCTCTTTCCTCTTCCTAGTCTCATCACTCGCTCGCTCAATCACTCCTCCTACCTCTACTTCCTCTTCACTCACCACTGCCTCCTGTTCCTTCGCCTTAATTATTTCACTCATCCACATACGAAACGGCAGCGCACCAATGTTTCCGGATGGGCAAGATTCATGGGCCTTCCGGTAACCCTCAACATCATCCTCATCACGCACCACCTTATGATAAACGCAGACCTAAAAAACATGCACTCTCTCATGTTGGTCCAGCGTCCCCTCTTTGATGTGTTTTCGGTATTCGCTACCCCTTGTCAATCTGCCGCAGGAGCATTGAGTGATGATAAATCGTGGAGTTTTAGTCATTGTAAAGATTCTGTAAAGATAGGTAAAATTTGATAGCAAGTGTTTATAGGATGCTACTTGCTGATATGCATAGAAAGAACCAAACATTTGATAGCAAACGTTGGAATAAAATCGTCAACCAGATTTAGAGAGTATGATTCCTAGCTTTATCCTAAAACCCAAAGTTTGATGGCAAACCTTGTCAGAGCACTCACCGTTCGTCTTGCAAATGAAACAGGAATGAAGTTGAGAGAGAAGACGCGGTTTATATACCCAGTGAGCATAAAGCCCTGATTCAGACATTCCTTATTTGGCCATGCGTTTGGCATGACAACAGCGGTTTTACCAACTATGGGCATCGGCAGTCACCATGCTTTCAGTAACCAACTCCCAACACAAAGACTAGTTACCCTATGACGCGAAAAGGTTTGACGTCAATGCCTGCAGTAACCCTCTCATTTTTACCAAGTTACAATGACAAACGATAGACGTTGCCAACCCTGAGTTACTGAGGCTAGACGAGATTTCACAAAGGCCTGATAGCAAGCCAGAAACCCTTTAGGTGTTAAGCTCTTGAATCCGTTACAGGCATTACTCATCCCAGCTCCAAGGCCTCGACCCACAAGTCCAACCTCGGGCGGACAGAGTGTGCGTCATGTCACTGTGTTGGTATCCGGGCCCCGATTTTGACATAAAAACCGGTGGGGTTGTTTGCAAGAGGAAACATTCCAAGTCGTTGCTTTGATCATCTTGATAGCAAGCCGTAGAGAGTGATGGCAAGCCGTGATTCACAAGCGTTTTGCAATGGAGATGTTTAGAGGCCACCCATCACAAGATAGCTAAGACTCAACCGATTGGCGTTCAAAGTGCTACGTTGAGAACTGTCAAATGCCCAACATGAGTTGCCCCAGAGGTTTCAGTCTAAAATATAACACACTCACTTGCCACACTTATCACTACGGCATCATCCGCCGTCCCGAAGGAACACCATGTCATTGGAATATTGCAGCAAACTCTGCGTGCCATGCTCGCTTTCAGTGAAAAGCCGCTTGTATCATATAAAGACATGAGAAGACTGGCTCAGACATCATGACAAATGCTGTAGTTGACTTCAGCAGGGTGGAAAACCCCAGAAAACTTCCAAAAATAATGAAATTAAAATTTTCAGTATTTTGTCCTAATTATAAAATTTATTAAGTAGTCTGTAAATATAGGTCTGATCAATAGCTATCGAACCTTTTTTGAATCAAGTCAAAAGGACTTGTAGAAGCAAAGTTACAAACCTTTAAAGTTTTGGAATCTTTTATGGCCTGGATCCCCTCCTCCTGGACCCCCTCCCATCTCCTGGCTAACCTTTAAGTCTGACACCTTCGCTGATATCAGCAATGAAATTTTCTAGGTCTGATTTTGGAATTTCCGATGCTATCTTCGGAGCTCAGGAGAGACGACCTACCTTTGACAATCTCTCGTCTTAATGAAATGTCTTATTCGGTTCCCAGCTTATATAGTGTGTGGCGATCAGCTGATGATCTCATTCATCCAAAACACTTCTGTCTCCGGTTCTAGTACTCCGATTCACTTGAAACTCACCCTCTAAATGCAGAATTGCACGCTGATAGCTCTGCAGAATAGGATGCAAAATGAAACACTACACGTTCGCGCGCATGTTCATCAGTCACTTTCTCAAATTCAATCTCTGCAACTAATCGTCCTTTCACATCTTTATTCATCAAACTGTCCATGAGCTGTTGGAAATCGAAGTAACCTTTAGCGATAGCAAATTCTAAATCTGACTTTTCATGATGAAATGAGATGATGTAGTCCCTAATCACACCACGAAGACTTTGTCGATGAAAACGTAGTGAACAAAATTCATTCGTAAACTCTACTGCATCTGTCATCTTTCTTCCTATCACTTCGGAGACATAGCATGAATGACACAGTTCTAACAAGATTTTGCAGTCGTTTAGAATGAAACACTGTCCAATGTTGAACGTTTCATGAGAATTTTCATATTTTCATGAGAAGAGATTGTTTGCTATCGAAGATGTTTATGTTTGCGTATTTATGTCACTCCCACGACCCTCGAAACCCATCTATTCAGGTGTAAAATGTCACGCTCAGTATTCTCATATGATGCTTCGTTCACCCGCTAGAGCCATTTTCATAAAAATTCTAACTCTATCGTTTTTCGGTGGTCAAAAATCTTAAAGTCACTCTCACACCTCAACGAACGAACGTAGAGACACGCCGTTTCTTCCACTGAATTTGTCTCACTCTTAGCTTTCTTAGTTTTTCGGAGATTCCTGCCATTTTTTAAAAGTCATTTTCCACTCTAAACCCAGGAAAACGTGGACATATGATGCTTTCCACTTCATTTTTCTCACTCTTAGCTTTCAAACGCGCTATCACACGACTTTCTACGATCTCTAGAACCAAAGTTGGAAGTCTCGTCCAGAGGAGGGCAGTCAGAACTTTTTCTCTCCGATTGAGCTGGAAACAACTTCCCTAACCCAAAATTTCACTTAGAATCCGAATCTGCCCTCCGTTTGTCCATCCGAGCCCTCCTTCATGCCGAAACAGGGCCTTTCTCACCCCAAAACGTCCAAAACCTACCTTTTTCTAACTCTGTCGTTTTTCGGAGATTCCTACCCTTGCCTCACAGGAGAGTTCCTCCTTCCTTTCAGAGGGGAGAGGGAACGGTTTCCTCCTCTCGGACCCATCCCTTCTAGCACATCCTTGGCCCTCTACCTTGCCTGCTTCCTTCCAGAGGGGGGGTCTGAGTCAGCATGATGACTCGTCGTTGCACATTTTGCACTTGATTTTGTCATGGACGCACTACTCATTCCACTCATATATATGCTCTTGATTTTAAGGTATAATGCCGAAGTAAAACTGAATACTTTAACTGAGCGTGAATTTTGTGGTTTGGCGTGAAGATGTCGGTCGGCCGCTTGTGCCAACACTGGTTAACATGGATTCCGATTGCAACTTAACGGATGGAACCATATTGCTCATCACAAACAAGAGGTTTCAAATGATCTGTGGGGAGGGATTAACAATCCGTTCAAGCAATTTATTATACAAACAGACAGGTCGATGCGATTCCATATCATTGGTCAGGGACTTGATAATATGACATTGGTCATGCGAGAGGTCATGTGTATGGGCAGTGAGCACAAAACAGCCCCGCGAGGAAATAAGTGGGCATGTTTCATACTATGATCATAGTATGAAAGTGAAAGATTTTTTGTACATAAATCATAGTATGAAGATTTCATACGCAGTTCATAGTATGCAAATTTCATACTGCTAGTTGTCATCCGCGCAGGGATTCGTTCCATGCCTGAATTCTGCGCGAATTTTCGTAGTATAATTGTCTATAATAAATCGTATTAGATAATTCTATATCCTTTCTTCCTGTATGCTGATCAGTGAAATCTTTACATTTGTGATTACGAGGTGTAAACACAAAGTAATATAGCATATTCCATAAGTCAACCAGGGAAGTTATCAGGTCTGAGAATGACAGCATGAGCGGATTATGATGAATGGATATTCACATAGTGATTATCGAGTTAGATTTAATAAACTGTCTTTCATTGACAGTGGCACATCCCAGCATCAATACTTGTAAACAACGATGTTCAATAAATCTTTAATTTAATCCGCGCTTCTAGAAATTATGAATATTTAAAATTTAGGACCTACTGATAATATCACGGAAAGGCATCGGTTGCATGTCTTCCCAAAATAGGCATAGAAATCAGAATTCAGTGTTGAAAATTTGATCTATTCTATAGTACAAATAAGTAACACAAGTCCTTTTATCGTATGCTACAGATGTCTTAGTCCACATCAACTGGAATATATAAGCCATAAGCACTTAGGCTCTATCGTCAAATAATGAAATGATTTCGTCGGCACAGATATTAACAGATATTCACATCACCGCCATTTTGTGGTTTCGGGGACTAATTTCTCAGCAAGTACGGGCGCATTGTTACTTATGACAATGCGGCTATTGTGTTACCGAGTCCGAACTGTCAGTGACCGGCTCTGCTTGACTATCGTTCATGTGCGACTTAATGTGCATGCATGACATTGCACTTTCATAAACGCGCTGTGCCTGTTTCAATAATATGACACGTATGTTCGGACTGGCTGTTTTCAATTCAAACTAACCCTTGGGAATAAATACTCAACATATTAGAAACAAATGCACGAGAAAATGGCAGGAGCACTTTTAATGATCAATGCAACTGGTTGATGGGTGATGAAGTAGGATTGATAAGAAATTTCCCAAACTTACTGCAACATTTCTCACATACTTCGATGATATAACACTAATATCATCGCTGAAACTTCTGATTTTATGAATGTGCGTGCAATTAAGATAATTCTCCGCATCAGGTACATGAAAAACAGAGGACGGAGGTTTGCAAAATTTTGAAACGTGTACCTCTTGGCATCTCAAATATACGGAACTATGATTCTCACACGGACTAAACCCACACACACAGTCAGTTGTAACGATTATTTCCTTTATCTTAAAAACAGAAAGTTCATTCCTTCCTGTGAAAGCCGCAACAACACTGCAACTACGTTTCTTCCCAGTATGATCATAATTGTCTGAGTGACAATAAGTATCATTTGGAGTCTTCATTCTTTTGAAAACTACGCAATTTTTGTTTCCTGCTATATGTGCTTCACTTATCGGGATTCCAGCTCCGAGCAACTCACAACCATCAACAGAAAGTATTTTTCTATGTGAACGTAATTTTGATAAAGCATCTTTATCAGCTTTCATTTGGACAGATCGAAGGGAAATTTTTTGAATAATTGAATTAGCGATTTGAATGGGAACATTTTGACTATTTCTGATTGTTTTCTTCAATTGAAAATGTTATTTTCGAATGGCATGGTTGAGCATTCGAAAAGAGGTCTATACCTGCGAACGCTATCAGACAAATGTTCACTTACTTGTAAGGTGTACGTCATTTCCTGAACCCCATACAATCTTTCATGAAGTTTCCCAAATAGCCGAAGAGCATTAGCTGCGCGATCTAAATCATGTGGCCAAATATCATCTTTATTCAGAACGTAAACAGCACAAGAAAGAAGCAGGAAATGATAATAATATTTTCTGGGAAGAATTCTCTTCAGAGGTATCGGACCATAAAATAAAAGCCAAGCTTGGTATTCGTGCCCGCGGAAGTGTTTTCTTTCAGATACTGATCTTGGTATTCGAGAAATATTGCATGGAACTTTAAACTTTGATGTGCATCAATTTCCGAAACGCGATTGCCTACGTAACAGGGCAAGAAATGATTATATCTGTCAAACCACAGACACATGAGAATTGCTTAACAACACCAATATAAAGTTGGTGAAGAGGGTCAGGCGGAAGATCGTCGATAAAATCAAAGCCAATCAAGTCTTCTAAACTGCTGTCTCTTCTTGTACCACTAATATGAGACGCACTGATTTCATTTACGAGTGCTCCCATTTGAAAAGTTTTCGACATTAGGCGCTTTTCATAAGATTCCTCTCTATGGATAATTGTTCATATAGCCTTTACCTTTCCTAACCCTCAAACCTGGAACATGAGCCGCAACCAAAGCTACCATTAAACTGATGTGTCATTTGCAGATCGGCTTTCTGGATCACACATCCAAGTATGGGATAAAGATACATATGCAATCCATTCCAAAGGAAGCCCTCACGATTCAATTGATTTAATCTCTTTATCATAGGTGCCAAGAAGGCTTTCGAAACCATTTTATTTTTTCCAAACCATAAACCGAGACAGATCAGCTCATTATTTCGGATATCAATCGGCAATTCATTTAATCGGATATAGAAAGGAGTGACTTGAAAATTTGAAGCATGGAAAATTGGCAAGCCATCGATAGCCCACGAGTAGCTGAGGTCTGTGTGACCATTAACTATGTGCAAATTGCGATAACGAGAGTCGTCATGTATGTTGCAAAGTAGCAACATTAGTAGCATTTGACGAAGGAATACTTAATTGATGTCTGTCTAACATATCATGTAGTTGAGCCTCAACATCGAACTAAAAAATTGATTTTTCGTCGTTCAGGTTACTTTCAGTATTTACTTGGTAATTGGAACATGTCTTTGATCTATTTTCATTTGACGTTCCGATGTAAGAATGACATATTGTGCAAAAGTTGTGAGATGTCACAAAATCTGGTAAGTCAAGAAGTTTGTACAAATGGTATGTTGATTTGATGCAATTATTATTCTGAGGACAATAGAGCTCTATCAAATTTAAAAGTATATCTCTGCCTGCTTTTGTCATGTTTGTTTCAAAAATAAAAGTCAATATAAGAGTGGCACTTTCAAGTCTAGTCAGCCGAGAACCTGTAAAAATATGTGTCACCTTCAAAATCTTGAACCGGTCGACCAAACCTGTTATTTTCATGAAGTAGGTCCCCAAATGGAATGAATCCGTTTATGTCATCAGAGTCATCTATTGATCTTCCACAGCTGTCGTCACTGACTTTGACAGTCGCTACGTTTTCATCTGGATTAATAGTTTGCTCTAATTCTTCTAAGTTGTCTGAATCTTCACCAGCAGAAGGAAGACTACATTCTTTAACGCAATTTTCAATTGGATTCGATATCACGCTATACAGGGTGATTATAAAATCTTTACCTGATAACAATCTGAGCTCACGAAAAATCTACTTTGTGTATGAACAAGCGGTTTTATGCACCAGTATCAAGAAGACCCAAAGTTTTGATCACAAAAAAAAGCGATGGCTTAATTAAAAGATTGCCAGTTTTATTCATAAATTTCAACATGAGCACCATTTGTGCCTCTCAAAACGTCCAGGCGATAGTCGATGTCTCTCCAAACACTCGCTAGCATTTCGTCAGTGATGGATTCGATTGCATCTCGTATTTTACTCTTTAATGTTGCTAAGTTGCGTATTGGGGAAGAGCATGTGTAGACTTTATCCTTAACATAGCCCCAAAGGAAAAAGTCTAATGGGGTTATTTCCGGAGACCGTGGCGGCCATGCTATTGGTCCGTCCCTTCCAATCCACCGACTTGGAAAGGTCTTGTCGAGACACTCTCGAACACTCAAAGCCCAATGAGGAGGTGCTCCATCCTGTTGAAGCAATACCTCAGGCTGGAGCTCTTCCAATTGAGGTATAGCATACTGTTCCAACATGTCAAGATAGACACCTGATGTAATCGTGTTTTCAGCGAAGAAAAATGGACCAATAACCCTATTGTGCATCAATGCACACCATACATTCACTTTTGGACTGTTTCTTCTACGCTCTAAAACAGTGCGGGGCGGTTCAGATCCCCAAAAACGCAAATTATGCCGGTTAACATGGCCAGAGACATGGAATGTGGCTTCATCAGAAAATGCAATTTTCATAAGAAAGTCGGGATTCTCTGCCACTCTTTCCAATATCTCTGCTGCAAATGCAGCACGAATAGGCCGATCATTAGGTTCCAAAGCATGTAGCATTTGAAAATTGTAAGCCCGGAACTTAAGATCTTTCTTTAGCACCTTGAAGACCGTTGGCTGAGGAATTGCAAGGTGATCGGATGCACGCTGAGTTGACATTTCAGGATGGCGTAAAAAAGTGTCTCTAACACCGTTAACCTTTTCTGTACTTATTGATGGCCGACCTGATCTTTTTAGGTCACCGACACTACCAGTCTCTTCAAACTTTTTGTACCATTCTTTTATTGATTTGACTCTTGGTTGTTCACAATGGTAATGTTTGCGAAATTTTCGCTGAACAGTCAGTGGCGACTTCGACTCATGATACCACAAAACACATTGCGTTTTTTCTTGCATCTCGAACATTTTCTGAAATTTGTTGTTAGTTAACGCAGACAACAGTGAAAGTGAAGTGAAAGAAGTGTATACTGTATCATTGAAGTGACAGGAAAGCTATGACATCCACTCAGTGAATTGCGTAACGAACACAATAGAATTTGATATCTTAGATATTCATTGTGCAACAATTGTCAGTTTCCTCTTTATGACACATTCTTTACGAAATATTCTCTATCTTATTGAATATGGCGCCTTTTGCTTTCGTTTTTTGTGATCAAGACTTTGGGTCTTCTTGATACTGGTGCAAAAAAACCGCTTGTTCATACACAAAGTAGATTTTTCGTGAGCTCAGATTGTTATCAGGTAAAGATTTCATAATCACCCTGTACATTTCGTCAACCTCTATTCGCTGCCCTAAAGGTGAATTTAAACGTTGGCTAGAATTATCAACCCGGTACCCCAAATGGATGCAGCATCTTTGAAGCCATAAGAATATTTTCTTTGAAATAATTTTTCATATCCTTTCCTCCTCCCATCGGTCAACCAGCGTTTTCTAACTCGATGCAATTTAAGATAATTTTTTCTACTCACGTTTTCGATCCATTCTTCAACGAAAACATTAACTATGCTGTATATTGAGATGAGGATACGTGTCTATCATGTGACTAAATTGTAGGTGATGTTCAAATATGTAGGTGGTATCTCAGGGTGGATATATGAAGTCTGTTGGTGTCCAGTCCAGCTAGCGAATTCCCTAAGCTATTCTATTGCACACCGATACATAATACATGTTGTCTAACTTATTTGCTACTATGATGTTTTTCGATAAAGATGGCTGCAATCAAAGGTGTACAATCTGCATCCGCATCCGCGCAGATGCGGATACGGAAATTTGGTATCTTGCGAATGCGGATCGAAGATTTTGAATGTTGCGTATAGAAGACTTAATGAGCAAATTGAAAGATTCACATTTTGCTTTCTAAGCATGACAAAATAGCGCAAGTTCAAGTTTATTTGCACTGCATCAGTAGGCTCGAGTTAGACTGAGTTTAAAAGCAATTTCAATTTCATCACAATATCTATATTGCATGAACCTTATGTACATTACATGCAGGGTAAATTACTCAAGTAGGTACAGATAGCAATTTAATGCTGTCATTTCGGTGGAAAGATGGGTCTAAAGCTAGGCTCAGTCTTTGATATGCAGGAGGCTTCAGATGCACTTTGAAAAGTGTAGAACTATGACATACTTGGTTTGTAGGATTTCTAATCAATGCATGCTTTTGAATATGCCCATTAAAAATAATACATCAGCTGAATAAAATGATAAATGAAATATAGGCTTACAATGACTAATTGAGAGTAACTGTCAGTTATTCATGTCATAACAATGTCAGTTATGAGAAGTCGTATTGATAAGTGATGAGAACTAAATTCAGACTGCTCAGAGCAGCAGCTGTGGGTGTGGCTGTATATATCAGGTTCTGTCCACGTGAACAAGCCTATTAATATTTAGAAAGGAGATTTCTAAGTCCGATAGCCGTGGTCTTTATGCTCTAATGATTCAAAATACATAGAGGCTCGCTTATATCACTACCAGTAATGAAAACAATTGATGTGCAGATAACGCTAGTGAACTGCATTTCTAGTATACCGTACATGCACATGTAGCATAGTCTAAGCTTGTTATTCATAGTTCTCTATGGGCTCATCTGCATGTTTATTTGATGTACAGTCTGTAGTTGCAAAATCCACAAAATCACAAATGGACCTATTAGGTTTATCTGAATCTGAACGAGGCGCAGAATAATTTCGAAGAATTTTGCTATGATGGATACAGTGCGGATGCGGATTGAAAATTCAGAATGGAGAGCAAAATTATGGTCCTAATATTGGCAGTCACAAGTGTGACGATTTATTGATTATACATAGTTGCCGTGGTAACTGATGTGTGACGGAAAAAACTTGATCCCGCTAATTGACAATCGGTCGCATGTAAGCGGTTATAGCTCAGTTGAACACAACGACATGTCTAGATAACCTCGGGTAGCACGCTCTAGTCATACTAATTGCAAGATTTTACATGACAGTTTGATATAACATTCTATTTCATTTCATTCGTGGCTTATCACATCTATTTATTTGTTTCAAATTACATTCTTTCCTGTACAAATTTGATATCTCACCAAGTGCGACCCAATAATCAGACAAAACATCAAGATAGAGAGATGCGTGTACTGAAAGTGATAGTAACAGGATAAGTAATGTTTTTGTCAGACAGTGGTAAATAGACAGTGGATAGGTATGGAGCAACTACGATACATGTGCAGTATATATTACACTGGTCAACAAAGAAAAAGCTGATTTCGGGTAAATCAAGTGTGTTGATTTCAAAAATCACCTCAGATTTGCTCAATCAGGTTTTTAAACTAAGCTACATTTTGGGTTTTTCAAGTTTTGGTCTATACGATGATCCAGAGCTTCTCATGTACCGGTATTTTCCTACGTTCATGTAGCCATTCTTTTATTTTCTAGACTAAAAATGAAATTTCTGAAGATCTTCGCGTCACATCTGATCATCTAAAATGGTGCCCATCTGAAAATATGCAATTCACCATCAATGTTTCCACTGCTGAAATACCTTGTTGAATTCATCGCTTATGACATTTCTATGATATTTTTGCACTCTGATGGACGTTTGTTCATTCACTCTGTTACAGGCATAGAAATTGACAACAATAAAATCTCTAGAATGGAAATTAAGCTTCATGCAATGCACAAAAACGGCACATAAAGCGCACGCATTTTCACTTAGATGCACCTGCCAACGTCTGTATCATTGGGTTAGAATCAGTCACATGTGTAAATCGAAGCTTTTAATTGGTTCTGCATGCCCCAACTTAGTTCCCCCGGATGTGCCGCGACCTTGAGTCAATTTCCATTCTAGCCAACTTCAGATAAACAGTTTATTTCTATGGTTACAGGATTTTCAACCAGTCTAGGTGCGAGTTCTTTGCTGCACTTTGTCAATCAATTCAACGAATGAAGGCAAGCTTTCAGAGCAATTTCTATTTCAATCGAAGAGTCATATGCTATTTTTAGCCTTGTCATCATATTTAATGAATGTTGTCAGTGAATTTTGGATAACACATTCGCATTTTGCAGCTGAAGGATGACTTCAACCAGAAGATCTTGCAAAAACAGGCCTGACGTTTTCTGCTATATTTGTGGTGAATATACCCTTTTATCTAACAGGAATCAAGTAACAAGCTTCATAAAACGTGCCTATCAATCATATTTTGGAATTAAACTTGGTGACCAGGATAAATGGTATGCAAGTCATGCACCGAGTATCTGCGTCGGTGGACTAAAGGCAGGAAGAGTTGCTTGAAATTTGGTATTCCTGTAATTTGGAGGGAACCGAGAAACCATGTCAATGACTGATATTTCTGTGCTATTGATGTGACTGGGATCAACAGAAAGAACCGAAGCAGCCTGAAGTATCCTAATATTGAATCGGCACGTCGTCCTGTAGCTCATTGTGATGAAATTCCGGAACCTACTCGTATTTTTGGAGAACTTCCTGATATCAGTGACGACGATTCCTCCAGTGCTGCTGAACATGTAGAAGAGCAACAAATGGATTTTGACGATGCTGCTCCACATCCTTTTTCCCAAAATGAGCTAAATGATCTAGTTCGCGATCTCAGTTTATCAAAGTCCTCTGCCGAGCTATTGACATCCAGATTGAAGGAAGAGAATCTTATATCTAACAGTGCTCGTGTCACTTTCTATCGCAATAGACATGAAGAGTTCCTTCATTTTTTCTTTAAAGAGAATGACTTGGTGTACTGCACAGATATTGCTCAGCTAATGTTCAAGCTTGGAATGCCACGGTACGAACCCAAAGATTGAAGACTATTCATAGACAGCAGCAAGCGATCTCTGAAATGTGTTCTTCACAATGACAATCAGTTTGCCTCTGTACCTCTTGCTCACTCGGCTACATTGAAAGAGAACTGTGAAGCAGTGAAGTGCGTGCTGCAGAAAATACGTTATGATCAGCATCAGTGGCTAATTTGTGTTGACTTGATAATGGTGGATTTTTGTTGGGACAGCAGTCAGGCTATACCAAGTATCCATGCTTCCTGTGCATGTGGGATAGCAGAGACACTGCTCATCACTACACTAGAAAAAACTGGCCAATCCGCGAAGAATTCGTCGCTATGTTGACGAAGGGGCGTCTAGCAAAAAATGTGGTTTTGAGATAATTGCGTTTAAAGTTTCGGGTAATTTCATTGTACAATATCCAAAACAGTATTCATCCTTAATTCATGATTTTTCGAATACAAGTAATTTCGGGTATTCTAAATAGATTGGTCCGCTTAATTTCTACATTTGATGTCGTTAATTGCACTTAATATTGATTTTAGAATTAATATAGGCCTACTGTATGCGCCCTTTTGCAGACATGGATTTCGTCTGAAATTGCACATACGCCCATTATACGCCTCTTTGTGAAATATTATTTTCCAAATTCATGCTTTTTATGTGGCGCATATAGAAATTTCCTACGAAATTTTAAGCTCATTAGAAATAGTTAATACATGAGAATCAGTAAAAAGGACTTTAATTTCCAATAAAATTCTTTTCAAAATACATCATTCATGATTTTAACGATGGTTGCCAGTTATTGAAAACACACAGTTTGTTCGTATCACCACCCAAATCAAATTCTGCTCAACATTTCCTGTCATTAATGTGGCAATGATTCATAAAGCCGCCTGTGATCCGCATTCCTTATTACAGGCATCGAACCTGACACTAATGACATCAAGTCATCATATTTGGCTGAGGGCAGTTTTGGTGAGGATTGATAAGCTCCAGCAGGCTTGACAACCATCTTTTTCTGCCTTTGATTGGCATAATTTAGAATTGAATAATGCTCATCACTATGCGACATTTTGAATCCTAGCTGTAAAGGTTCTTTTGACCTTGGTTCAATCAATAATCTGCATATCATGAGCAGTCCTTATTTTTAGCATACCTAGATTTTGCGCCGCAGCTTTCCAGTCACATACGTCATCAGTGCACATCTCAGTAACAATATTTGTTGATGATCGCCGACAGTCACGGATGATAGATGTTAACTGAGACGGTGCTGCGATCTCACTGTTTCTCGCAAGAGCTCTCTCAACACACGAGTGGAAAGAATCTCCCTCGTTCTGACCGTGATGGGGCTCTAAATAATTAACGCATATTTCTTTAATGTTGCGAGAGATCTGTGTGAAATAGAATAGCATAACGGGTAAAGTCGTATTACGGTTCTGGCCACTACACAAGTCACAAAATAAGTGAACACTATCTGTACCTTCAACGTCTTCTTGATTCAAGAATGCGTATAAGCATGAAGCGATTTCGTTGGAGCCCCTTTTGGCTATACCCTCATGCCATAGAAATGCATTACATTTCTTCGATTTGACGTTATATATAGTGAAGTTATAATTCGACAATGATCTTTTGTAAAAAAACTTCGCATCGGTTTGTTTGCGGAAGATAGATCACTTGCTCTAAGTCGAAAGTGGCAACAAGGGTTTCTGTATTGGAGCTATGTTTCAATTTTTCTTTTAGACCTCGAACTTCATTTTTCTGCTCTATGTGATCATTGTACATCTGAAGGAATTCTTCACTTTTGGAACTTTCTGAATTTGAATGAAAGGTGTCACAAATTCCGCTTAAGATCTTTCTTTGGTTTATTGAAAGAAAGGTTCATCTCTGCAAAAATGCGATGGTAGTTGCTGTTGTTACAAGGGTGCTCCGGGAAGCTGTCAGTGTACATGGAATGCATCTTTTGAACAGTCAAGTTGGAATTAAGGTATTCTCGTGTCGTGGTCTTGCCGCAATAATGTGACTCAGTGCGAGGGAATATGCTTATGTGTTTTGTGACCATTTCTTTTAACTTTTGGTCACGCTCATGCAAGCTTGAAACTCTACCTCCCCGTTTTTCTCCCTCAAGTGTGCCAGTGGTCCTATTCTTTTTGTTTTGTACAGTGCGGACCATTTTTTCAGAAGCTCCTAATGTAATTAAGAACATGGTCCTGCAAACACGTACAACACCTGAGTTGTAAGGGAGATAGTATTCCATAGTATGTTGCCTGCGTGAAAACGTGCTCTTCGACGATTCGCAAGTTTTCACGTTCGTATGCGAATCAATCCATTGACGCTGCTTATCTAAATTTCCTAGCTTCCAAAATTCAGAGAAAACATGCTCTCGTTTGAATTCAGGCAAATCATCACATTGCAAGCACTTTGCTTTACAGCGCTCTTTCATCGAACGCGGCGGCATCTGCTTGTTCGATTTTTCAGTTACATAGGACTCGCCAAAGTTCCGTCTGCGCTTGACATGCACACGCTTGGTTTCTGATCTAATAGCGTTTCCGCTGTTCACATTCTCTGCTAAGTCTGTTTCGCGACTGCACCCGTCATCCGCAAATGATGACGCAAGTATCGACTCGTCATAATTCAATGAATATCCCTCCCGATTATAGTCATGATAATGGAATTCAGAATCCAGTTTGTCACTAATAAGAGAAGTAATAGGTAATTCCTGCTGGTCTTCTAGTCTCAGACAACTTGCTGGAGGAAGGAGACAGTCATGATCTTGGAATTCAGAATCCAATTCGTCACTAGCATGAGAAGTATTAGTCAGGTATATTTCCTGCTCGTCATCCAGTCTCAAATATTTCGCTGGAGGTAAAAAGCGGTCGTTCAATAACTCTTCTCGCTCTTCTCTTAAAGATAGTAAGAAATTCGACAACTGTACATCTTGATCTTCTTTCTCCATCTGAAAGAAAGAATCCTTCTTTACTATGATGAGCCTACCTATGTATGTATGTACTTACCTACCTGTATATGTTTATATATATACTTGTACAATAAATCTCTATGTAGACCTTAATTCAGTATAACAATAATTGCTGTCTTTATCAGCTTTAGAAGACTCGAGACATTTTCTCATTTTCTTAGCGTCAACTCATTGATTGCGACGTAAACTGATGATAGAAAATAAGTTAAGTTCTCCAAAAAATCCAAAAAGCCTGGTGCTTCTCATATATTCCATATTATTGCAACAACGTACTTAAACAGGCCATAGCGCCGACCCGTTTTCAAATGAAACTATACCTATTCTTCTATGGTCTCCCACATCGAATAAGTTACATAACTTAATGAATTTTTTTCAGAATGTAGAATCCGTTATAAATACATTCTGGGTACAGCAAATCATCGCATTTATTGTCTCCAGGCCTATTATATGTTAGATGTATGAAATATTCGGCAATCATAAAGAGTGCAAAATGTAATCGTTATTTTTCGTACATCGCTATTATTATATTGACTAGGCTTCATGAATGCCCAGTGTATTTGAAATTCTATGCAGTAATCGTAATCCGGCTGCATGTACGAAGCAGTATTTGCATACAGTAACGCAGGCCTAAATTATATCACAATTCAGCAAATTTGAAATTTTCTTTTGCGTAGTTGCCTGTATCCATGGACTTGAATATCCTGATACATAGATGCCACTCTAAGTGCGGGTATTTTGTTTTAATCATGTAACTCAAATGCCTTTTTTGCATCAAATTAACCTAAATAATTACAGTTATGATATACATGTAGGCACGTATGGATACAAAAATTCAATATAATCGGCATCGAAATAGTTCCTTCATTATCAAATTCATAATTTAACTTGTCTTGTCGCTGGAGGAGCAATAACAGTTGTAGTGTAATGAGCAGACATATAGGAATACCTGCCCAGGACTATTCAACTCAGAGTGTTATTTTTGGCAACCAAAAAACCATTCTGCAGACGTCATATATGAGAGGGAAAGCAGGCCTACATAATGACCGGAGATATTTGAAGTTTTAACAGAAGGAGCGCTAATCGCCTGGTCTTTAAGTTTTATGCTATACGCATTTATACTAAATAGTGAGTATATGTCAGTAGCAAAAGCCTTTCAAGGTGATGCTCCAAACACGAGTCAAATACATTGCTTGTACAGGGCTTATTATGAAATCTAAATAGTAGCGGAATACATTATATGGAGAAGGCTAGACGTATAGCCTATTAAAAGATAAAAGGGTATGGCGCTTAGATGCATGCGACTACTGCATAACGATAATCTTATGACAAGGTACATAGAACTAAGTGCGACTTAGATTAAACTAAAGCTCTTTTCTACATCAGGCTAATTAGCGACGAAATCAGTAGACTTTAGATTTAGCTCGCATTCATCGTATTCAATATAGAGGCTATAAAAGCTCGCCTACATGTAAACAAGCATCTACTTGAAAGTTGCAATGTTTTGCTGAGAACTCACCTTAGCTAATGTAGACAACCATCGGCAATGAATCACAAAAACTAAAGAAATTCGCTCCGCAGGTCGTAAATAGTGATAGCGATACTTCCCATGAATGAACAATAGAAGAAGTCGGACTGGGGAATGATGTCAAGCTGCTGATTGCCGAGCGTCGTCACCGAGCCAATCCTTCGAAACTTATGAGTTAGTCGCTGTTCAAATTCATCTTTGACATCAATAACTGAGAAACTGTGTAAAATGCTAACATTCAAAGATTGAATGAGTTCTATTGGAGCGACTGCTTTAGTGAAATTCATAGATATTATCCATATTCCCCAGTTCATATATATTGACACCAAACACAATGTCTTTTTGAATTAACAGTACTTCTAATAGATCAAGTTTAAAGAAAGGGATTTTGTTGACCTTTTAAATTGAATAAGCATGCTCAGTAGGCTAAGTTGTCAGAATGAATTGCTCTTGAAATCGTCTTAGGTTTGCTAAGATGTATATGTAACTTGTTGCCTTTCTGGAATTAAGCGTATTACATGTATTGTGAATCCTTAAATATATCGCAACAGTATATTCGCTCAATCATGTACCGGTAAAATGCTTGAAATAGATCCAGCGATTTGTATTTACTTGAATGAATTCAAAGTAACCCCACCGTGATGGTACGTCGAATGACAGCTTTAAAATTTCTTTTTTCTACTGACCACTTCGTTTATGACTCATACAACAAAGTGATCTCCGCACGATCGGCTTTTATACAATAAGATGCTAAAGTGCTAGGTTACGGCGGTCCGTTTTTTCACTGCATGATCTAAAGATACGCCCAAGTAAATTCCAGTTACACTGTTCAACAAGTGAAAATTATATTCTACGAACTTTTTTCTGTTCGTGAAGTAGAGAATTACGTCAAAGCTCATGTTATTCTGTTGACGAAGAGGCGTATATTCATACGCCCCTTCGTGAGATGATAATTCGCGAAGTTTGGATTATACGCCCCCCACATGTTTCTGAAACTCATGTAAGGCTTCAGATTCGAGTCTTGAAAATGTCACCATTAGAAAGAGCGACCATGAAAACCCCCGGATATGTTCTTATCTTAAAAAGTCAAATTTTCCTCATACGCCCCTTCGTCAACATAGCGACGAATTGGTGCCATGTAGAGCAACGAACGTTATCAACGACCCCCTGGTAAACAGAGACAGGATACTCTTCCCTCCGCTGCACATCAAACTCGGCTTGATGAAGCAATTCACCAAACCTCTGGACAAGGATGGTGCCTGCTTTACATACATGTGCCATGCTTTTCCAGGATTGACCATAGAGAAATTGAAAGCTGGCATTTTTGATGGTCCTCAAATCCGACAGCTAATCAGAGATACTCAGTTTGGAAATTCAATGAACGATGTGGAGCTGCAGGCATGGAGAGCATATGCTCTGGTAGTGAAGAATTTTCTTGGCAATAAAAAGGCCAGAAACTATGCAGAGCTAGTCTCAAATATGTTGACTGCTTTCAGAATCCTTGGATACAACATGAGTATGAAAATGCATTACATTTTCTCACACATTGATCGGTTTCCTGAGAATCTGGGATCTGTGAGCGATGAACAATGGGAGAGATTCCATCAAGACATAAAGGTGATGGAGACAAGGTATCAGGGACTCTGGGATGCAGCTATGATGGCTGATTACTGCTGGAATCTGAAGAGAGACATCCCTACAGCTGAGCATTCAAAGAACTGCAAAATACGGAAATTCATGCCCTGACTTTTTAACAATTGCGACTTAATACCCAAATTGCATGTGCAAGTAGGCCTACATGTATTTATCTTATCCTTTGTCAATAACTTTTATGCAAATAAGTGAAATTAGATTTTGTGATACCAATTCAATACATTCTTTTATAATGTATCTTTTTTCTACTTAGCCATTTTGGGGTGAGAAGGGTTCTTAGAAATAACAGATGACTTCACAAAATGTGATATATTAAGCCAGAAAATCTGATTTCTCAGAATATAGTTAGCTTGAAAACTAAACCTGATTGAGTGAAATGGATGCCATATTCAGAGTTAGTGGAGGAAAATGGTCCTAAATCAGTTGAAGAACTTCTGACAATTTTCAAAAAGTTTTTTTTGTAGCCCAGTGTTATTTATTTCAATTGATATTTAGTGTTGCTCAACAATTTCATTGAAAAGAGTGAGATCATAAACACAGTTCTTGAATTTTATTAAAGCTGCGGTATGAGAACATTGATTGTTTAGTTATTACATCACTAGTAAGGCCCCCGGACTTCGTCCAGGATTTATATGCATAAGTATGTTAAATTAAGACAGTGCACATTGTATGTATGCACATTGTTGCATACCAAGTTTACCAACTCATTCGCCTACACTGATTGGCTGTCTTACCATTTAGATCGCGTTCTCATTGGCTGTTGCTGAATCCGTCGTGAACATTAGAATCAATGAGACGCATGTCTAGCGAGGCAATTTTTTAAAGCAAATGAGGAGTTCATTTGTAAATTTAATGTAGTTACTTGTGTAATTAATATTTTTTCGGTAAAAATTTACTCAAAAGTCTACTTTTCTCTGTAATTATGATACTTAGGGAAATGAGACCGGGCGGTTTTAACTACAAATTTTTTGTTCTATTAAATGGTAGTATCATATTGGCGTAAAGTTTCATGGTGTAGGAGGAGTTGGTCGGCGTTTTGCATTTTATATATAAGATATACTCAAGCGGTCAAAGTTAAGCAATGAAATATGCATTGGGAATGCATTGAAAGAAGAACTAAGAGTTAAAAACATGAAATATAATGAAAAACGAAGATCTTCAGAAATATTGTATTCACCGTATGCTCATGTACAGAAAGTCAGTAACATTAACACACCTAATAATCTGTTAGTCCAAAAATACACGGAATTTGCGGTATCAGAATCTTCTTTTGTCGGCTCTTTTCCACTGAATGAATGATTGGCGTGAAGAGGTAAGCAAACAACGTTGATTGAACGAATGTTCAGGGCTGCCACACCAATAAATTATAAAATTGCAATAAATTTGTGAAGACTGTCTGCCACTTGAACGGTAATTTCGCATGTGCATTTTTAAAAATATCATCACCACTCCTTTACACTAAGGACCCTTTCACAATCTCATGGAGCCCTTTAATGGAGATCTCTGTACTACATGCACCTTCGCAAATTTAGTTGGTCAGAATTACAAGAATTCCGGCAAAACCGAATGTGGCAGCCCTGATGATAAACTTATAACGAAGGCTCGGATAAATACATGTACATATTGTATTTTCACATAAGCACTTCTATGATCTTATAATGTTTGAATTTAGAACACATTTGATGCGTGTGTGTGCAAGTATGCCTATTTTCTAACTTTTGATACATATAAATCCGAGTCCTACTTAACAGTGCAGTCTGACAAATGATTGCGCCATGTATTATCAGAACCTATATGTCATCGCTATCAGGCCTACATATTTGGCTCGGGCTATAGGGCATCTCAACCCGATGTCATTTTGACTTTGAGCATTGAAAATCTATTTCTAGGCCAAATTACTTGTACAATTTGATGTCATTACATAGTTTGGTAGTACACAGTCCGTTGTCATTCGTGTCCGGAACACGGTCCGTTTGTGTTTCGGACCTTCAGACAACTCTGATTAGAACGCATATTTGTCAGCCTCAAGAAGCAATAAACGTATCTGCACTTCAAATAATCAAATATAACAAATCAGAATCATGTGAACAAGTTCCGCAAAACGTGTGTATGCCAAGATTGCTGAAAAGCTATCTGTATTATGGAGTAATACAAAATGTGATGAACAAGAATAATTGATTTTAGAATGAAAACTATTCATGTTGAGGGTCAAACATGTTTCAAGCAGAATTGCTCATCATCAGTGACAGGAGAAACAGATGTTACAATAAAATGGAGCTTATATGCAAAAGAAAGAAAGTGAACTGCATTCCATCAGTTCATACGTCGTTAAGAATAATAGACTAATTAAATTTAATCATTCAATTATAAGAATAATTGACTAATAAGCACCTGCGTTCTGCGGAATATTGAACAAAATAGTTAACGAACTTTATAAAATGAAGAGTGAAAAATACCAACTTTTCCCTGCCGCAAGCTGCAGTCTCGTATTTCATATTCTGAAAAAATTGGAGAGCCGAAAACCCGCCACGTAAATCAATGAAAATCATAGAACATATTAATTTTCCAAACTCAGGAGCATGGATATGCGTACCCCACCAAATGTTTTTAAAAATTCAGAATTATATAGGATTATGAGTATGAAAAATTCAGTAAAATCATACTATGATTTGAGTATGAAAATTTCATTTTTCATACGTATGAAAAATTCATACTCAAATCATTTCATGATCAAAACTTCATCAAATTGGAAAAATTTCTAGAAGATAAAGAACAAGAGTACTAGTTTAGCAGCTGATTCCTTCGTCAGATTTTTGCATTCATGTTTTAGTCCACTTTTTGATTGTTAATATTTTTTCTAGCCATATTTTTGTGCTTTTTCAGGACTTTCTGTAGTCTGATAGGAAAATGAGAAAACCAGCGTCTCGTGTCAAGCTTCATAAGTTTCTTCATAATTCATTCATTCATTCATTCATTCATTTTGACTGATGATGAAGTCATAGTTTGTGAGATGATAGTACGATGATGGTGACGTCATACATGGGAAACTGATGTAATGTTACTATGTAGAGAGCCATACACGCACACACACAAACGTGACAATGGCGGCAAAGCTCAAAGTACCTACACTTTCTTTGAAGCATTTTGGCATGATGTCCTTGTTAAGGATATTCGAAACATCAGAGGAGACATAGATTTTTGATTTATTTATCATCAGGAAAAATACAATGACTTACAAAATTAATTTGATGCAATGAAAGTGCCTGATTGACGCAACTTCTAAACGTATCGTGTGCTTAGACTCAACAGGTCTCGCGTTTTCTTACTTTCATCTCGCTTCTTTGATTTTTCATTTTTTGACAATGCTCTTCTTGTATTGAATGAATGCAAGCACGCTACTGTCAGCTGTGTATTTGATGAGTTTCGGTTGAACTGTCAGTTTAATAGATCGTAACCATCAGGAATTTATTGATATTTGGAAGCTAAAGATGGTCAATTAACTGCGTTCTAAACACCTGAAATATCAGCTTTTCGCGTCAAATTGCATATTGCTCTTTTAAAAGCCTGTTAAAAATGAGACCATCCATGAATTTCAGAAATTGTTTAAAAAGATTGATAAGATAGATATTGTGAAAAAGATAGAAGCCAAGTATTATAAATTGCACAAAGAATATTTAAAAACAAGTTAAATGGTCACCCATTACACTCGAATCGTGTATTGTGTACCTTCTTTTTCGACGTAATCAATTAATTCGGTTATATTCATTGAAATTCAGATGTATGAAACAATCTACAAATCGGAGCAGACATACAAAGTAGCACTGGAAGTGTTGAGTTATCATACTAAAGTGAATGATGATGAATTTCGACTTCTGGAAATGCAAGAAATCCCAACATATATACATGGTTTGAAGCGGTAAGTGCCTAACGACCAATTACATGTACAATTTCTGAAAATTATGAATAGGAAGGGTTTATCTAATTATCTAAAGGGACCCTATAATGCAAATTAGCATCGATTTCCACTCAAATATTGGCATGTAAAGCTCATGCGACATACATGTAAAGCACTCACTGGAAGAGAACGAATGCACTTCTAATCGTGCTTTCATTGAATTGTTTCAAAATCTTATCTTATGACATTAAAATTATTGTCGGTTAATCGTCTTATATACTGACATATTTTTCTTCTTTTCATGATATCTTTTGAGATGCAGATCATAGCATTTCATTGTTTGAGACTTATTTTTAAATGATGCCTTTTGAAAATGAAATAGTTGCTCAAACTGTCATCTTTTTGTGCAGTGCTTTAAAAATTCATCTAAAGAGGTGATCCGATAGATGCATTGCTTCATCAATGAAAAGTATCCTATTTACTCAAAATCAGCTACAGTGAAGTCTATAATCATTCTTATATAAGTAAGTTCAATATTTAAAGTCATTGTCATGATATGCAAAACGGATTTCATGTTTGAATGTAATTTTGCTACATGCATTTTCCAACGATTGTTTTCTGATCAAACGATTGTTTTCTGATCAATTTTGGTATTTACAATGTTAAGACTCTTAAACATGTTTTGGTGTTTTCAGTGTTAATGTAACATAGTTACCTTCATTGTCTCACAGTAATAGATAATTGTATTAGTTACCCGCACTTCCATGGAAAACAACGATGGCAAATTGATTGAATTAAAAACCGCTGGCCGGACCAGCTGCGAATTACATGCATATCTTTATGCTTCATGTCCGTATGTAGATGTTGACATAAGACAACTAGACGTTAAGTGTGTGATTTCTTTTACCTACAACATGTAGAACGTGTTTTAGCATCATGCAAATAATATTCGAAGCATTTTGATACATAATCGATTTTTAAAATTTTGATTATAAGATTATTTTTCTAAAATTATTTGTTGACTCATGACAATCCCATAAGAATCCTGTGGGAAAGGGAGTGAAAATTCTTGCCATCGGCAAGCGTATATAAAATATACTTACAAGACAAATTTAATGTTTACAATGCCATTCGATAAGAGATGGGAATAGGCAGAGGTTATTGATGGTTTGAAAATAACCTCAGAAAAGTTAAAGCTTCCAATAGGCAAAATGAGGTGATTCGGAAAATCTCCTTGGGCTGCCCAAAGGTTAGCAAACCATTCATTCAATAAAAAATCCAAACCATGTCACGGAAAATAATTGCGAAAAACTTATCCAAATTGTATTAAAACTTGCTTAAATCTACTTTTGAAATGGTCCGGGTTTTTGATAGATAAGCAATGATTTCTGATATGTTTCAATTCAATTACAGGTTGGATTTTGAACCATGGTCCATTAATGAAATGATGAAATTAACATACATCGTCTTCATGTTTAAGGATTTATTTTGTCCTCGAAGGTGAGTTTCCTTGTTTGAAGTTTCTGAAAATTGATGGTTACCCAAGGTGAGGGAGAAACTCTGTGTAGAAGTTCTGTAATCGGGTGTTATCTGTTAGGGGGTATTACAGAATATAATTCAATGCGTCGTATCAAATTATGATAATCGAATGATATTGAACGTATATTGAATGCTTTTCCGTTTGACCAAATAAGAACTACTCTGTATGTTTGTTTGCTGGAGTTCATTAATAGGCCTATACATGGACATGTGTATAGAAATCCATAAGCAACTGGTAATCCACCAACGCACCCTTGTGAATTTTAAGTGCGTTATTTATAATGGGCCAAAAGCAAGTTATATAATATGTGCGGATGAATACTTTCCAGTTGTTCTTTTAATATGCTTTGATTCATGATTTTATCTATGCATTTCAGGGAAAATCAAGTATGATGTTAGTTTTTTGTATTTTGTATAAGCGCAATTGGTTCCATTTCAGACATCACGGGTTACGGTAAGTCATGCATTTGTACTGTTTCAATGCAATTATCATGGTACTACTACATTTGGTCCAAGATCCCTGTCGCCTAATCTGGCTATCAACAAAATCTGTCTAGCATAATCCTTATCATTAGAGATAAACTTGTTTTCCAAAGCAGTGTTTCGTCCTTTGCTTTGATGTTATGGAAATTTTATATTTTCGAACGCTTATCAGATTTTTATTTATGCAGAAAATAACTCCTACTAATATGCTGCATATACTCGCATGGTTCTTGAAATTCAGTATTTCAATTTAGGGTGAGACATCACTTGTTTTTATTACTGCTTCACTTATACCTCTTATTATAATCTACTCCTACTTCACATTATTCAGAAACTTCTTAATGCTTTTTCCGGGGAATAGTTTGTGTTACGGGTGTGTGTAATTTGATTTATCCAAAGCTATTGAAGAAAAAAAACAAATGTAAGTTTTAATCAACTATAAATTATTCATGTATATTTCACTGAAGGGCTCGGGTGAATAAGGGTAAGCCACACTTTTATATTTTTAAAGGATATCGATTTTTACTGGAATTCGAAGGATTTAAAACATCATCTGATAAAAAGTATGCACGCTAGTCCTCAGTAAACTGGAAGATCAGTGTCTTCGGACATCTAGCTGTTTCAGTAATGAAGTGATACACGTGCGGATTCGGCCTTCACAGACAACCCATTAAATACATACAAAATTTGTGTCGCATTCCCCCTTTTTATGGGATCAACTTTCCCTTTAACTAAACTTTCTACCTTGGGCAACCTCAATTTTGAGTGAATGTTCCAAATCTTCAAGAATAGCAATTCTCACTATCTTGTAGACATGCTAAGCTGTTATCCCTGTGAGTGATGTTTTCTTTTCTTGATATAGAAACGCTTTTCCTGCAGGGAATTTTTTTTGGGCCCTCAACCCGTCTAGCATTCGCTCTAAGTGGCCAAGCCATCTGCGTCGATTCATTTTCTATCTTGACTCTTGATACACAGGGTTGCCAACTCGGTCACTATTTAGTGACCGGTCACTAAAGGTCACTATTTGGTCACTATTTTTTCCCAAGTCACTAAAAAATAGTGACCGCTTATTTCAAAACTAAAAAGAATTGAACAATAAAAAATCACTTATTTGAGTATGAATATATACACATAAAGTATCTATAAAGTATCATGCAGTCCAAACATCCAGATGATACTTTGTTAACTGTTGTCGATGACTCAAACTCATTTCCAAAGCTGATGATCTTAGTTGAATCGTTTCTGCTGGTCGCTACTCACAACATGGAAGTCGAACGTGGCTTTTCTGTGATGAAATCCGCTGAATGTTTGAATCAAAGTAGGATGCGATCCTTGCTTTATGATTCTGTTCGTTTTGTGAGGGACCGCTTCGACCGCTCCAATTTTGAATGCTTTGTTCCACCCGAACGTGTTTCTGGGAATAGAGGGCTTGAATCACTTATACTGTTCATTATAGGAAGCCAAAAGCGTCGATGTATGCTTGTTACTGAATTCTTTTTTGTTTTTTCCAAAGAGATTGATTACGAGGCCTTTCGGGCGTCACAGACGTCCATCGTCAGGCAATTGAATGTAACTGCAGTGTCGTACACGCGCAGCACATGATTAGTATTCGATCATATCACGCCATTCAACAGAGACAAATAAAAGAATTCATTAGTAGAAAATAACAAAATAAGACACTACCTCTTAAGACATCGAACTAGTAGTAAGAAAATAAGTTAAAAGAAACGAAGGAAAGACAGAATCATTCACTCCACACATTCCCGACATGAAACTTAGTCTTGTTGGACGAATTGAAAGTTTGAGACCACAAAGATTCCTTGATGATCCGCTTCCTCCAAACTACATCTCTGTCAACTATATCCATCATAGAGAGATCCACATTGTGATGGTCTTCATGCACATGTCTCGCAATCTCAGACCTGTCAACGTCTATTTGTTTCACTGCTCGAAGATGTTCTTTCTTGCGCTCCTCCATCGTGCGACCAGATTCTCCGACGTAGGACCAGGAGCAGTCTGGCTGTGAGCAGGGTACCCTGTAAACTACACCAAGCTCCAATCCGCGAGTCGGTCTCTTCTTCACCAAAAGCTGTTGAAGAGTGGTTGTGGGTTTCATACCGGAAACCCACACAGCTTGGTTTGGACCAAGAGACAACACAGAGTGAAGAAGTGGTGGAGTGTTAGTTTTAGTAGTTGGAGCTTTACAGGGTACCCTGGTCACACTGCTCACGGCAGGCTCTGGCGAGATCATGTCGGAGAATGGAGGAGCGCAAGAAAGAACATCTTCGAACAGTGAAACAAAAGAAACTGAGAGGTCTGAGATTGCGAGACATGTGCATGAAGACCATCACAATGTGATCTCTCTATGATGGAGATAGGATGAAGATGTAGATTTGGAGGAAGCAATCATCAAGGAGATCATCAAGGAATCTTTGTTTTCAATTCGTCCAACAAGACTAAGTATCGGGGGGGGAATGGTGAATGTGATTGATTTCTTTCGTTTCTTTCTTTCTTTAACTTATTTTCTTTCTAACTCTAGTTCGATCTCTTAAGAGTGGTCTTATTTTTGTTTTTTTTCTCTACTAAAATTTTTCTTTATTTGTCTCTGTTAATGGCGTGATATGATCGAATACTAATCATGTGCTGCGCGTGTACGACACTGCAGTTACATTCAATTGCCTGACGATGGACGTCTGTGACGCCCGAAAGGCCTCGTAATCAATCTCTTTGGAAAAAACAAAAAAGAATTCAGTAACAAGCATACATCGACGCTTTTGGCTTCCTATAATGAACAGTATACCCGAACGTGTGTTGGAACGGATACAAAAGGCTGGAACACAGTACAAGAACGAATCCAAACAATTGGCTTGGTGCAGAATTGAACGTGTTTCTCAAACGTGCTCCTTTCAGGAATCTGTTGGCGTCTTCAAAAGACACACACCAACAGTTGAATGAGACGAGACAGCGAGTGGAGCATTTGGAAGAAAAGAAACGTCGCCTGCATTTGGAGCAATCAAGTGTGTATACCCGTTACAATAGAATTTCTGAAACTATAATCGATTCAATGCTCTCGAATTGACCAAAAAACCCTTTTTCGGTCTTCTCTTGCCGATGTGACCAGTCAATGTTTTAAGTAGCTTTGAAGCAAATTTTTGAGTAGAGTAAATTGCGCTCATTGTAATAGTGAAAATTGTGTGCATCGTTTAAATTGTAAAAATAAAAATTTCACATTTGGAAGTGTAATTAAATTATGTTGACGATCTGTGAAATATGACTGTCTTCCGTCGTATCTTTGGTTCTTGTCTGGTTTCGAAATTATTTCGGTAGTACTCTTGGAAGTATATTTGCTTCTTCTGCTAATTGTTTTCATGATATTGTGATTTTTTAATCTTTCAAATATCCCGAAGAATCCTTGATAAGTGTAAGAAAATACAGAGAGAAGTCAGTAATCAGTATATATCCGCAATTTTGATTTATCGTTTATGTACATGTACACAATGTTCAAGAATCTTTTATACATCTATACTCGTGCATTGTAAACAACAAGCTTCATAGAAATTACTTAACATTTTGATAATGCATCCGAAATAAGATAAATTTATTATTTGAATCAACTTATAGCAAATTCGTTATATACGTTTACACTGCATTTTGTGATAATATGACATGGAAATAAACAAAAAACGACTTATAGATTAAATATTGATCAACTTGCGTAAAACAGATTAAAATCATGTTTTTTTTCAAATTCTACATAAACCACGAAGTATGGTCACTATTTTTGTCGATATGAGTTAGCAACCCTGTTGATACAAGCCGACCTTCACAGCGAATTCCTCACTGTATTGAGATCCAAGTCTCACCATCGACTTGGCATTTACGCACATTGCCTGTACCGTTCCGATGACCCTCTCCTCAGCTCTCAGTTTCTCATTGCCCACCGCAGAACTTCCGTGGGTGGTATTGGTTTTTTCTGTTTCTCTGCTTGCTGTGTGGACTGAGTTTCACTTGCCAAGTATAACGCTGACGTTGGATTGCTGATATCTTAGCATTATTTGTAGTTTGACTTGACGATTAAAATGGTGTTTGAAACCATCTGATTGGATTTGTAGAATTTCCTGTTGAGGACTGATGTCGCACCGTCGCTTTGTAATAAAACCTAACGGCTGAAGTTCGCTGTCTCTGTTACTTGTTCACGCGAAAGACCATATTGACTGTATCAAAGGATAGAAACAAGAAACATGAAATTAGAAAATAAATGTAGCTATGATAGGGTTCTATAGTAACTTCAAGTCCCATGCTATATTATGTAGAATTGTCACATTATAAAGCTAAGCATGCAGAAGCAGTGATGTTTGGCGACCATCGTTTGAGTAGAATTTGCTTCTCTCTGAAATCTGGCGTAATTTTGTTAACACCTGTATTCGGCATTTCGCAATATCCACTGAAATAAAAATAAACACCAAGAAATGAACGCATTTGAGATTGTTCATCATTATGTAAGCAGTTCTTTTTTTCCTACGTACAGATTGGTTTCTGTTACTAGGAAATCAATGAGATCATTAGTAGAGGCCCATTTTTGATAGGCTCTTTCTTTTATCCGACTCGTTTTTTCGTTGTAACTGATGTCCCAGTCACGTGGTCAATGCGTCTGTCCTGCTACAAGCAGGAAATGTGTGATGCAAATGCATGATGTGGTCCTCCACGTACCCGGCACGGGTGGCAGGAAGCATGATCAAGTGACAAAAAATTTGACGACTTGGGATGAAGCAGCTTTTGGTACTTTTTGATACGCTGATTTCAAAAATCATAGTGGCGTAAATCATATATTGGCTCCTTTCGAGATATAGAGCCATGAATATTCTGACAACCAATCAGAATCGAGGATTCACGTAAAGTCTATTTAAAAAGCTTTCAAATGCAGTTTTAAGCTATAAATGTGATTATTTATACATTTTTAGACATTCTCGAATATTGTAGTGCATCCATTACGGATATATCAGATGATATAGGCATTTTGACGGCCAATCAGAATCGAGCATTCTATGAATTTGAAATGTGCTAGGCCTACTCTAAACCCTACGAAGTTTAGACTTTATTTATGAAATGTGCTAGGCCTACTCAAAACCCTACGAAGTTTAGACTTTATTTATGTTATTTATAGATGGATTTACATAAATAGTGATGTTTTTGATCTGCAATGTTTATATACAGACAGTAAACATGATTGTAAACTAATAACCGTCTAACAACCAATCAGAATTGAGTATTCGTATAATGCAGGAGTATGCTTTTTTAGAAATGTTGAAACATCAGCTACAATTCATTTGTAGGCCTATATGTATTTCTGTGGAATTTGTGCTGATCACTGCTGGATGTAGGGTTTGTCTTCGGAAATCTAGCAACTAGTGATAGTTATTTTAATTGTCAGTCATATTTATAACAATATACCGGTACCATTTAAAAACTAATTCCTTCAGGTTGTAACCGCATACAGTAGGGAAAAGTCCTTTTGTTAAACATTTTTTATTTGCATGAAACAATAACTTGAAATAAATGTGGTTCAATTCAAATCACATATAACGTCCATTGTATCGGACCGTGGTGTCAAGTAGGTTTCTGTCAAAAGCTGAGTGCACTCTTGAAACCTTCCCGCATTGAGTCCACAACGCGCCAAAGTCTGTATGCACGGCTTCTGAGGCTTGCTCTCCGTATTTCGTGAGGTTGCAAAACTGTCTGATGTGAACCATCACAATGTGGACAGCCGTGGTCACATTGATTCCAAGCCTGAAATACGAATCTGAGAATTTGTTTATGAATGCCACAAAATCTGGATGCAGTGACCGTCCAAAGCAACTTTTAACCACTAAATTGAAGTCATAGAAAGCTTCAACGTATGGAAGTAACCAAGAGTCAGTCGGGTAAATGATATCTCTGAGGACATCAGTCTTTTTCAATAAATGACGACACATATTTCCATTAATTTCACCTGAGTGCAATTTCGGTCGCTTACATAGTTCATTCCTCGTGCTCTCTTGAACAAGGCGGTTGTCCGCGAAAATTTGAGAATTTTGGTAATACAGTAGCTTTGGCTATATTACACTGGTGTGTTTTTCTTTTGGATTTAAAGAGACTCTTAGCACTCGAATCAGTGAATCTAGTTGAAGAACCAGAAGCATTGTCATCAGTAATCATGGACATACACACCTTGAAGAATCCAGCTCCACCGTCAGCTCCTATTTTCATAAGGACGTCGTTGCAATCTAATTCACGGATCTGAAGGATATAATCAAGAAAGCGAATGACATCATTGCAATAAACTACAGGAAGTTTTGAGTCATCGTCCA
The DNA here is from genome assembly GCA_907163375.1 of Prostheceraeus crozeri. Classification (NCBI taxonomy): domain Eukaryota; kingdom Metazoa; phylum Platyhelminthes; order Polycladida; family Euryleptidae; genus Prostheceraeus; species Prostheceraeus crozeri. Next base: position 443,165 of record CAJQUW010006412.1, on the reverse strand, counting down.
CAATAACTTGTCCCAATGAGAAGAAATTGGAAAGACTTTTATCGCGATTGATGAAGTATTGCTGGCAATTTCCATCGATAGAATTCCGCCCAGCTGACTTCCGAATGAAAGGACAAATAATCGTCTTCATTGCAACATTAGATGCACCCAAGGATATCTGTAACTCATTCAAGGTCTCAGAATGAAATTTAGGCTCTTGTCTAGCTTTGCTATCAATCATTGAGATTTTCAGTGAATTTGGACCCTTTGTAGCGAACGAAATTTGCTCAGGCTGGTTACTCTCCCTCAACTTTTCCCGAATCAACTCACCAGCTATCAAATCCTTGCTTCTCTGATCCTCGGTACTGACGATCTCCGTCAAGTTGCTCCGCAGAGTCGAAATGTTACAATAATGCGAGAGTCCGCGATGTATAGTGGAATAACAGGATGTACATATTTTTGCCCTGGACAAACGGGGCATGAAAGACTTCTGATCTTATGATGGAGGACGACCTACTTTTCGTTTTGGAGCAACAGTACTTTTACATCTTGCGACGTCACACATCTGACAAGGACAGACAGGAAAGGGATCTTGGCGTGTAGCCGTAAGACGGATGGAAGAAACAAGACTGCTGAAATCATGGACTTCCGGAAGAGTCATCTTTCTTGTCTTGGCTTATTTCTAACAAATCATTTCGACATTTTGAACAAATCCCATTCGGTAGTATGCAGTCATCCGCATTGTAATTTTCTATGAAGAATCTCTTAATTCTATGTACGATGACATTGGTTACATCATATTTGGCTTTCTCAAACCAAATGATGCAAACCCGGCGGCGGTTCTCTTCATGAGTTCCTGGTCTCTTACCATAAGCACTCATTTCGTAGAAATAAAGAAGATCCAAAAATGTAAACGAACAATGTAACCGCAGGAATTAGAACAGAGCTGCCTCAATTACGCACTCGATAAACAGACTGGCGCCAACTACAGTCCGTTTCATAAAAAGTGGATCATCCTAAAATTTGACTAAATAAGACATAAGTATGATACAGAAAGCATTCTTCATGTTATTTCATGTCCCTAATGTATTTAAATGTCCTTATATAATCTGATAAACTATGATACAGTAGCGGTTCTTAAGAAGCTAATATTTTGTGGCCCTACCCTTATTGTCAATGGCATTACCAATTCGTCTAGGCATTGATTCGATGATATCGTTGATTTTTGACTGATCTAACTTTCTCCACTCTCTTTTTAACAGTGACGTAAGTTGTGATACGCCATCTGTAGGTAGCAGTGAACGACGAACGTTACGTTTAGAATACTCCATACATTTTCTATGGGATTCAGATCAGGAGAACGAGCTGGCCAAGATAATGTCCTAAGCCCTAATTGAGACTTGCATAAGTTGACTCTACTACTCCTGTGACACGTAGCATTATCATCCATAAATAACCAAGTCGATGGATCACCAAGTTGATCTGTCATTTGGCCAATGTTCATTCGTAAAACATTCACATAGCGTTCAGAATTCATGGTTCCTTGCTGTATGTGAAGTTCAGAGCGGCCATTGGTCCAAATGCCAGCCCAAATCAGTAGAGTCGCACCACCTTGTACCCGGGGACGATGTAAATGTCTCGGAATTTCCTGATCAGATTTTATCCATAATCTCAATCGACCATCAATATCCTTCAGACGGACTGATGCCTCATCAGACCAGACAACCCGATCCCATTGATTTCGCCAGTGACAATGACTCATTGCCCATCTGAGACGTCTTTTTGTATGCTGATCTGATAATTCGATCTGAGAGGGCCTCCTACAGCTCTTGAAATTCGACTCAATAAGTCTTCTACGAATAGTGGACTTAGAAATAGACGAGTCTAGTGCAGCCATCTCAGTTAACGAGAGACTTGGATCAACTTTAACAAATCTCAAAATTAGGTGGTCTCTATGTTTGGATGTTTTGCGTGGACGGTCAGAGCTCTCTTTATGACAGAGTCGAAAATCATCATTATGCCATCGATGCACATTTGTGTAAGGGACATTTAGTCGCTTGCTTGTAGCTCGCAAAGAAAACCCTAGTTCTAACAAGGCTGACACTTTGCCTTTTGTGAATGCGATCTCGTTATTGTTCATTTGTGCTTTGCATTGTTTTCAACCGGTAAGAGATAGATTTCTAGCTGAAAGCAATCAGGAGTGCTGCCAACACCACCGCAACGAAGTCAGAAAGCTATGGAACATGAAGTCCAGTTAATCACATGTAGCAGTTACATTATTGTTGATGAATAATGGTGCTATACTGGCTCTGATTGACCGATTTTCTTTTTTTGTTTTGCTTGATAGCTTTTGGCTTGTAGAACAACATATTACATAACAAAGGAAACAAATGTAATTTTATAAGAGTGAGGTATGATTTTGTGTAACATTGCTAAATGAAGATCAAATTATCTACTACTTTTTTTATCTATAACAGGAAAACAACTCAATATTCATGCTTGAAATTTCCAACAATGATATTAGTAAGCACAACTGACATATCTTCCAAATTTCAGAGAAATTCGTTCAAGTTTGGCGGAGTTAGACAAAGTTGAAGTTAAGGCGATGTTTAAGGGTGATCCATTTTTTATGAAACAATCTGTAGCTGTCGATAATCAATTAGCAGCTGCAAACCACGAACGTGCGCGCATCGAGAAATCAATGCAGTCTTCGCTTTAATTGCTTTACGTCAAACACATCAAGACAGTGCGTGCGCATTTGTAATGCTTGTGTTCAATGCATAGTCAGCTCATGATGGCTGACTACCTATTCACACGTTACCACTACACAACTGAAAACTTCCCAACCTCTTTCGTATAATGGTTAAGCATCAGTCATAACGTGTGATGATGAATTTATTATAAATAGATTCCGAGATTACTAAGAAGAATTTCTAATCGAATCAAGACACGACACGGTCAAAAAAATTCGAAGGATCCAGGAAACGGAAGATGCCAAAGTTAAACAATTACTCAAAATAGTAAAATTCCGCTTAAACAGCATTATAAAGAATGAATCGAAAGTAGCCGATGCTGTTATTATTATTTTATTTCCCAAATTTTCGCCTACACAGGCCGCGTCAGGGGATAAAAGGATTTTATGTTTACAAATATCAAACGATTTTGAGAAATATTGTTAGTAAGATATCAAGGTTTCAGTAAGTAAATAAAATCCATAGAAGTATTGATAGTATATGAAGTGCATAGATGTAATAATAACATAGATGTCATTTATATAGAGAAAAAACAATTGCTCAAAGAACGGAACAATATCACAAAGACAAACTTTTTAGAATGGCAGACTCTACAGAATATGAATGCATAATAACTGCAATGAAAGGAGTATACACGAATGGCAAAGAGATACATGGAAACATTTTACAAAGAAGATTCAAAAAACTTATTGAACTAAAGAATAAGAAAGATTTACGATATATTTCCACAAATACGTGCATGACGACACAGACGAACAAAACAAACGATACAAATATGACAACCCAGACGAACCAAATAAATGATAGAAATATCTGTGAAAATATCGGTGAACAAGAAATACATGAAACCACAAATCTCCAAATAAATCTCCCTGCGATAAACAACAACAAGACAAATGAAATACTTGTTACCAACCTTAGTAAGACATTGAATGAACAGGAACTGTCTTTATTAAAAAAAGGTCCAAAGTTCTCCTTAAGTACATAGACAAATGATAAAATAATCGAAGACTTCAATGTCAACTACAGCAGATTGGCACATCAATTAAGATGGCAAGATGCACTGAAGGATAATGATGACGTACAACCTCTTAAGAAATATCCTTGGCACACAAACCTCCGAATGCCTGAGCCTAACAATGAATTAGAACAAAAACTAACACGAACGTACCAACGAATACGAATTTTACTTGAAAATGAAAAGAAAAAGAAACAACACAATAACTTGTCGAAACTAGAACAAGAAACATTGAAGAATTTGAAAAACAAAAATATGATATTCCTACCTAGCGACAAAGGAACAGAATTCTGTATAATAGAACAAGATAAGTATTCCGAAGCTGGCAAAATCCATCTTTCTGACATCACCATGTACCAAAAAATATCGCACATCTCTTGCAGTACTATTGAGAATAAATTGAACAATGCTTGGAAAGTATCATCTAGGAAAAGTGCCAAATTACATAATGAAAAGTTACATAACGCACAACACATCCCTTCCGCATTTCTATCACTTGATCAAAACCCACAAACAGAGTGAAAATCTAAAAATTCGACCTATTGTTTCAAACAGCAATGGACCTACGAAGAAACTAGCTTGGTTACTCAGCAAAATGTTATCTCCTTTGTTATCAACAGTAGAAGCTCATCTAAAGAACAGTCAAGAATTGATTCATTTTATTTCTTCCAATTATAACGACAACTTAACGTATCCGTGCAGTTATGATGTGATTTCGATGTATCCTTCCATCCCAATTGAAGAAGCTATCTTTCAAGTAAACAACATTCTTTTACAACAAGGAATTAACAACCTCGGAAATATTCCTCTTCAAGCAATCATAAGCCTTCTCAAAGTAATTTTAGATAACACATATTTTACATACGAAAACGAAATATACAAGCAAGTCAAAGGCTTACCAATGGGCTCATCTTTATCACCGATATTAGCAATTCTATTCTACTTTCGATTCATTAAACAATTACCCTAGTGGAGAATCCTGTAAATAATTAGGTAATTAAAAGTCATAAACGAATGAATATAAATTAATACTGACAACATAGAGTAACCTACTCTAGTATAGAGCAGGTACTGAAATACGTATAAAGGCAAGTCTACTCAACTGAAGACGGTAAGGGAAATAAATTAATACTTATAAACGATTTTATTTTTATCATATAAGAACTGAAATAAGAGTTCGTCATGGACCTGACGAGAAGCTAACTAAAAATAACAAAAGGTGAAAATTAGAAACCTAAAAAACCAAAATTAAGTTTGCTATGTATGGAGTCATCAGGGAGGAACCATGTGGCTGCATGAAGCAAGGTTTCGGCCCCTAACCTCCAACCTATACCACATGGCGGGGCCAGGCCAACCATATCGAATGCACGATATGGAAGGTCTCTCCAAGCCTGAGGAAACATAGCAGAACCTAACCGAAAATAAATTTTTTTTAATAATTAGGACAAAAGGACGCACTTGAAACTAGAAGAGGTTTTCTTAGCCCAACATGCCAATGACGGATGGCATCTGGCGGGGCGAAAAACAGCCAAACTTAAAAACGAGGAACCTATTCTTGGAGAAGGACTTAATGCAAGAATTAACCAGCAAATTATTCTTATAACCCCGTCCTTTAAAGATATCAAAAATGCCCTTAGCTCTTGATGTAAAGGCGGAAGCATCAGATGAAATCCTGGCGAACCTGATGAGTTGGGCAGCAAAGATGTTTAAGCCAGTGTTCAAAGCCATGTTACTCTCGGGGAAAGTATACAGCACCACTGGGAAGCTGAACTCATCAACCTTGTGGTAAACCTCTGTGATGTATTGGCCACATTCTTCGATCCTGATTTTTACATCCAAATAATTAACACATTTGTTGTTGTCTCCGTCTAAAGCTTAGTTTTCGTATGAATAATCACATCTGATTTTTTTAGATGACGTCTTAATTTAATAGCTTTTCGACCATCAAGTAGACAATAATTTATTATTATACTGATTAGCACGAATGTTTCACAAAAATGCAAATGAATTGTAACCCTATTGTGCTTCGAGGATAAATAAAGAATTACATACATACATACACACACACAACTGATGGTTCAACATTTCTAAAAAAAGCATATTCCTGCATTATACGAATACTCAATTCTGATTGGTTGTTAGACGGTTATAAGTTTACAATCATGTTTACTGTCTGTATATAATCATTGCAGATCAAAAACATCACTATTTATGTAAATCCATCTATAAATAACATAAATAAAGTCTAAACTTCGTGGGGTTTTGAGTAGGCCTAGCAGATTTCAAATTCATAGAATGCTCGATTCTGATAGGCCGTCAAAATGCCTATATCATCTGACATATCCGTAATGGATGCACTACAATATTCTAGAATGTCTAAAAATGTATAAATAATCACATTTATAGCTTAAAACTGCATTTAAAAGCTTTTTAAATAGACTTTACATGAATCCTCGATTCTGATTGGTTGTCAGAATATTCATGGCTCTATATCTCGAAAGGAGCCAATATATGATTTACGCCACTATGATTTTTGAAATCAGCGTATCAAAAAGTACCAAAAGCTGCTTCATCCCAAGTCGTCAAATTTTTTGTCACTTGATCATGCTTCCTGCCACCCGTGCCGGACAGACCGTTCAGAAGAAAATGAAGAATTCCTTTATCCTTTATCCCAAATAAAAGAAGCGAGCGAGGACAAGGGACGTCAACTTTTGGAGCATTTAAATCCAAACAATAACTCCATCCATGTGGTATTGCGTGCAATAAATATACACGGAGGCCGAATTGACCTTGAATGGACATTGCTTCACACAAGCATATTGTATACTACCAAAAGAAGAACAGTGGAGTCGTTATACGTGCTATATCAACAAATTTCCGAAACATAATCTGATGAATAGATGCAATGGACTTAACCTCGCTTGTCATCCATTCTTTTGTAAATAAGTCATCTCTCTCAACATACTTTTATTTGAATTTAGTAGTCTTCACTCATTTTTGACTTCTGTAGTAGATTATTCATCTAGATCTCCTTGTAGATTATTATTTAAATGTTGCTCACGCTGCACTGATTCTAGCCAGATTTGTATTGATTGCAGTTCTACATGTTCCATTGATACAGCCGGAAGGCGAAAATTTTGGTCGCATTAAAGATAATTAATATGAGTACCCGAAGGAATTCTTCATTTTCTTCTAAATGTGTGATGCCTTTAAACTTTTTCGCTTTGCCGATTTGTTAGGTCTACTGGAGAATCACGGATTACGGATGTCTTCCACTATATCTACATGACGCTGACATGATTTAGTTTTTGTTCATATTTAGTTGACGTCCCTTGTCCTCGCTCGCTTCTTTTACTTGGGATAAGAGGTCTCCTTTTGACTATGTCAATAAAGCTGTCGTCGACATACCAGACGTTTGATTGTTTCGGAGGTAATAACACCCGTTGTCAGAATTCAAAATAAAAATCACAATGTTTGGGAAACAAAAAGTTTATCCCAGGAATAACTTTTTAAAAAGGATAAGCTTTTTCTTTCCTAAACATTGTGGTTTTTATTTTGAATACCGCACGTTGTTGGTCTATCTGCCACCAAAGTAAACACCTATTTTCGACCTCAATGTCGGCCATTTTTCGCATGATGCTGTCAGGATATGTGTTAAAGAGGAGCGGTGGAAATGATGCGTCTGGACTGACGCCTTTTTCAATGCCGAAGTGGTGGTGTCAACCTACCCCATCCATGATATTAGGAGGGAATCCAATCGCGCGCTCCCAGTGCCGGATAAGCTCTGCACACCTGACGGGGCAACCCGCAGATCCCGTGGCGTGAGCGTCGTGTGTATGCGTGCAAGAGAAGAATTGGTTTGTACTGAGTGGCTGCGATTTACAGAGGGGTCAAAGAGGTGAAGAGTGGAAGGAGGGGTTTATGTTGTGCAAGAATTCCTTTAAAAAGGGTGATTTGTTCTGAAGGGTTAAGAAGGGTGATGAGTCGTTCCAGTGTTTTGCGTCAATTAACAAACTTAAAACAATTGAATCAAACGTTCTCATTTCTCTCAATGTTATTCTTAATCTTTCATGATCTACACATTCAAACACTTTCCTTGAATCTAAGAAACACACAAACACATTTTTTTCATTTCTCTCATTCCTGCCATCAATTCTTAGAGGATAGAAATTATTACATGAGACAAAATATCTCACTTTTCTAAAAGCATGTGGCTTGCCTCCTTGTGCGCCCGACCCTTTCGATTACTAAATCCATAACCTGCTTTATACAAAAAATGCTATGGGCACATGTGCTATATACATTTGCGGCGGTCATTAGGATAAAGAAAAAGGTAATTAAAGCTTAACACTTAATATCTACGCATGCGTGGGTCATTAGAAAAGTTCTCTGTATTTCTTTATAGAAACTAAATGCAAAATGCCCTTTCATGTGAAACAAAGATATATTTCAGATTGGTTCATTGACTCCTCCATAGAAATCGAGGTTTCGCTCAGAACTTCTGTTCATTCGACGCAGAGAGAGTTAAAGTACAGTGCTGGCCATTAGTTTAGAACCACCTGTGGCATTTTCCGAAATTTGATTTTGAACATTTAAAAGTACAAGTTTCCAAAAAATGATCGATTTTCTTCCATGAAAATCTAGAGTGCTACTAGAAGGCTAAAGTGCATTGTGAACTCAATATTTTGAATGATTTCCTTGATTTCGAATAGCTTGTGTTATTATGTTGGGCATCGAATCAACTTACTTTTGGAACAGTTCACTGTCAATCGCTCGGCACCACAATGCCTGATTGCGTCCTTCAACTCTCTTAGCAGTGGCCTCTGTGGACTGTTAGTGGCAACCTTCTTTTTCATGATAGTCCACAAATTCTCGATTGGGTTGAGGTCAGGCGAATTGCCCGTTCAATCGAGAACTTGGATGTGCTTGTCCTGAAGCCATTGCAGCAGGACTTGCAAATTTATCATATTCTCAAGGATAGCGTCGATTTCTATGCTGTATTCATTCAAATCATCATAGTTTAGAAGCACAATTGAACGATATTCACGTCACTATATATGACGTTATGTTGCTCTGTATTGGATAGATATACATTATTTGAATTTTTGAATATATCGCACTTAGTCAAAATGTTCACATTCTCTTCATTTCTGAGTTACCATGGGTCGTAAACGAGAAATACCGTCTGATATTCGTGATCAAACAAGCATTTTGAGCGAGGAAGGATATTCTGTGAGGAAAAGCGCTTTACGCCTCGTGTGTTCTCCAGCTACAATCGTCAAAATTCTACAACGTTTCAAATTTACAGCCTCGGGTGAAATTCCCAAACGATCAGGAAGATCCAGAGAGGTGTATAAATCTGACAGCGCCTTGCTAAAAAGGAGTGATGAAAGATCCTGCCATTACTTCAACTGATTTACGTGGTGCAAATTCCTTTTTTGAAAGACATTTCCTTGAGCACAGTACGTCGTCGACTCGCACAAGACTGCAATCGTCGAACAAGAAAGGCTCGGAAACGACCACTGCTCACAAAGAAATGCGATCCATACGTCTGGCATGGTGCAAGCAACAATGAAACTGGTCTGTTGAGCAATGGAGGAAAGTGATGTTCTCTGATGTGAGCAACTTTCTTCAATTCCGTTGTCACAAAACTTTTCTTCGACGCCGACCCTCGCTACTGTCACCCAACATCGGTGATGGTTTGGGCCTGCTTCTCATCCCGCGGCCGTGGAGGGTTATACATACTTCCTAGATAAGGGAACTAGCATGAATGGTTCACGCTATCAAAAGAAGTTATAGGCTTCTGGATTTTATGAGCGTCCACCAATACACACGTTCATGCATAACACGGTACCTTACCACAAATCCAAGGGTATCACAAAATGGCTTCAGGACAAGCACATCCAAGTTCTCGATTGAACGGGCAATTCGCCTGACCTCAACCCAATCGAGAATTTGTGGACTATCATGAAAAAGAAGGTTGCTACTAACAGTCCACAAAGGCCACTGCTAAGAGAGTTGAAGGACGCAATCAGGCATTGTGGTGTCGAGCGATTGACAGTGAACTGTTCCAAAAGTAAGTTGATTCGATGCCCAACATAATAACACAAGCTATTCGAAATCAAGGAAATCATTCAAAATATTGAGTTCACAATGCACTTTAGCCTTCTAGTAGCACTCTAGATTTTCATGGAAGAAAAGCGATCATTTTTTGGAAACTTGTACTTTTAAATGTTCAAAATCAAATTTCGGAAAATGCCACAGGTGGTTCTAAACTAATGGCCAGCACTGTACTTTAACTCTCTCTGCGTCGAATGAACAGAAGTTCTGAGCGAAACCTCGATTTCTATGGAAGAGTCACACGCTAAGTTCTAGTTTTGTCGTCATCTATTCTAATGAGCCACGCAAGAATGTCAAATAAGATTTTGGGCTTTTCATCATCCCATGCTGTTTGTGAACAGGGTGTATAATAGTTAAACTTATATCTAATTATGTAGCTAACTAAATTAAATTAAAGTACATTTACATCAGCAATCGTTCGAACTCTTATTAATCTGAAACGATTGCCTACGATGACAGACTATCTGCATTTGATTTCACGTGTTGACACTTCAACACCTCATTCTATCATTCCACTTTGTCGTCATTCTATTGTTTTTCCCCTTAGTAATTGGCAATTCTCCCTAAGACTCCAGACAGCACGCTATGATGAGCTTAGAAAACATGCTTTAAGTGTGCACAATCAAAAATGATTTCAGAAGTCATGTATTGCATATATTGTTTCAAGTTACAAGTAATCGATTTAACCACTGAAGACCCATGGTTATTCATTTATTCATAAATATAGTTCGGAAATCAAGTGCAGAAGATTGTAATTATTATGTGTGTGTGTTATCATTTTCTGATTATGGCTTAAAAAGAGGCCGAAATTAATAATGCACATAAAATAAAATTAAAAAAAATAATTGAATATTAAAAATGAAATAATTAATTGCAATCTTCTGCACTTGGTTTCCCAGCTAAATTTATGAATATTATATGAATTTGCCAGATTTTCTTCCTTGGTTGATATCACGAGTACGAAGCAATTAAAGTTAAATAATAAGTCCCTTTCATAGTTTTCAAAGTTGTTTTCAAACTTTTGAAACTTTCTGGCAAAGCTTATTAAGAAGGAGATGGCCAAATGTAGCCGAATACCAAAAATAGAATACCAGTGATACTTTGGATCCTCAAGGAGAAATGTGCTGAACGAAAACACAATTAAACTTCTGCATTTCATCCATGATCACGGTATGCGCAGGGTATTTCAAACAGAATCATCCGATTTCACTGGACTATGTCTATCAATTGAGTTAACACAGAGCCTCGAAATAAGTTTCGGAAGTTAAGAGATAGCGAGTTTTATGAGAGAGATGCTTATATTTCAAAAATTGGAAATCATTACACTGTATGTATACATAGCTACGTGATTAAACATGGGACTGAAACCGAAAGTGAGAATAAGTGGATCAAATCAGAAGGATGATTACAACCGGCAAACATGAATTTGTCGCTGTTAACATGGGAAAGAGAATAAGAGGACAGATTAAGTCAATCAATTACAGAGCCGTTTAGAATATATATAACCTTAGGAAAAAACGAAGATCTTCAACGGGAGGTGCGTACATAAGGCTGGACGAATCGACCGGAGTGGGTAGATGTAGAAGGGCACAAAGAATGAGGTGGATGGTGGACGTTGTGGTAAATTGATAGTAGCAATTTCACAGCAGCACTCTCACGACGTGATTTTAAGTTGGGAAAGGCTCCACAAGAACACTCTGAAAAACCACATATCACACGATGAGAACGGCGTTGCAATTTGTCAAGTGCTACTGCATTTCTGGACGTCATGCTGACCATAACAGGGGAGCAGTATTCCGTTGCTGATAGGATTAGACCTTTAGTAAGTCGGGTTTCGTAAGTAAGGATTTCAATAGTCGTAGGACATAAAGTCTCCTTGACACACATCTGGTTACATGCTCAATTTGCTTATCCCATTTGAGATCAGCCGACAGATAGAAACCGAGGGTCTTTATGACGTCAACATTTTCCATGCCTGAGATTGTGGGGATATGGGATTGTGGCTTGCACTTTGGGATCCATAGTAGCTTACATTTTGTGAGGTTCAAAGTGAGACCGTTCGCAGTAGACCAGCGAATCATGTTGTGGTGTTCCGTTACATAATTAAGCTGGGAATTCTTGGTAACAGGGGCTATGAAGGTACAGTCATCAATATATTTCACAACATGGGAAAAAGTATAAACTGGTTTGAGGGAGCCGAGCACCAGATTGAAAAGATACGGACCGAGCAGTGATCCTTGAGGAACTCCAGATAAAACATTGGTTTGGCTGTTGTAGACTTGAGAAACCTTCACCATTTGCGTTCTGTTACTCAAATAGTCCTTGATCCAAGATATAAAATCACGAGGAAAGTTGTTCTCAAGCAGTGTACGGATGATGATATCGTGACCAAGTTGATCGAACGCTTTCGTGAACTCATATGCTAAAACGGCGACGCCTGCAACATTATCATCCTCCAAAGAGTGTGTGATTAACTCATGAATGCAGATCAACGCTGATGTGGTCGATGAATGGGGAATACAACCGAATTGAAATGGGCCACAATGGTGACATAACACCGAGGAGATACCTGACTCAAGTATAGGGTATTCGCAGATCTTGGACAGGACAGTTAATAGGGAGATGGGACGCAGTTGATTCATTTTCGCAGGGAGAGATTTCGGTACTGGATGGATAACGCTATGCTTCCAACAGGAGGGATATTGCAGTCTTGATACAGATACATTGATAATGTGTGTCAGAGGTTCAGTGATGAGGTTAGAGGCGAGTTTGTACAGTACCGTAGGAACATTATCACAACCTGGGGCTTTGTTCACTTTTAAGGAGGACAAGGCTTTCTGGACAACCTCTAACCCGATGATAGGCCGCCAGTCGGATGCTGTATCAAACTGTTGGTAGTCCTTTGGAATTTCAGGATGCGGTCGGGTCGTTTGGTATGACATAAATTCATTATTTATGTTTTCGGTTGCCTCATCTAAAGATCCATAGGAACTTATTATGGAGTCCAAGGCAGTAGCTCTTGAGGTTTTAGTACCTCTATACTCGTTCACAACTTGCCATAAATTCCTCGATATATCTTTTGCTTTGGATGCCCAATTGAGCTTTTCCTTCATCAATAATGATTTGACTTTATCACTAAGGTGATGATAGAGAGGGAAATTACGGTGACGGAATGCCATCCAACGTTGATTGATCAGCATTTTGATCAGGGGGGTCACGTACGGTTTATCATTAGAGGTCATAGTAACGACTGATGATGGGATTGTACTCAAAAAGCATGATTCGATAATCGTAGATAAGAAATTACATTTCTCATCAATTGATAATTTCATATCATAAACAGGAAGGAAATTTATCGTAGACATCGCGTTTAGAAAGTTGTTCACATTTGATTGGCGTAGGTCATGTATCACGCAAACTTACGCGTAGGTTATGTATCACGTGATAAATGTGTTTGCGCTTCTTCATTACGCGGGGTAGCACACATGTTCAAAAATGTCAATTTTTGGGTTTTTTGACCAACTTGCATGTGTTCCTTATGACGAGAGTACAGCGTCTGTCACCATCCCTACTGCTTCCATAATGCGATGTCCCACTTCAGTCAGAATTCTTGGATACTTCACATTGTCCCAAAGAAAATAATAAGTAACTGTTGGATCGTGTGATCTCGGTAGTCATTTATGTAATGCTAAATCTGCAGACCCGTTGCGACTGATCCATCGTTCAAGTAGCTCGTCGTAGAAAAATAACGCAAGATTCTGTTGAAAAAGATGAAGTCGTCTGAGGTGACCTGAAGTCGAGGGAGAAGTCAGTTTTGTAGCATTTGCTGATCCGTGGTACCAGTGATTTTTCCATCCTCGAAGAAATAAGGTCCACACTAGGGCCCTGCGAGTCGGGATTTTATCAACCTCGAGTCGAGTCGAGTCGAGTAGGGCAAAATTTTCATAGATATTAAGAGGCAAAAATGTGTTTAGGCCTACTTAGGCTAATAAAAGCAATAAAGAGAATAAGAAAATAAGGCATATGGCGATACACATCGTTGATCGAGTGGGTGGGTTATCCATTGTTCAGTATATGTAATTGTGGACATTCGACATACATTATACAAATTTAAAAAATTTGCAATCATTTGTTTTTGCTATCAATTTTTTAAGACCTTTTTTAAGCATCGTTGATATTTTGCCTTGTAGGCACATTATGCAATAAGTATCAGACAAGTGTGCCACTATTCTGAATATATGGCATGGATTACTAGTAGATTACTAATAGGATTACTAAGTAACAACGTCTACGTCACGTCTTGCTTGCTCCTCGTTTATTGTCTCTTCTTCCCCAGGTTTGAGCGTTGGACCCTGAGTCCCCAGGAGGATCCATTGATTCGAATAGTAACAGATGAGATGACTGATGAATCACTTTAGTCAACAGCGTGCTAAGGCAATGACTCCACTACAGGAATTTCTACAGACAAATTAACCGGATAATGTTTTGTCTTATCTGCAACAGCGATATCTACATGCAACACATATGTCTGAGGCCTTCAGGGCATAATGCTAAAAGATTTTTGATATTGGGTACGTTTTTTTAATATGAAGGGGTCCTAATGAGGATATCCGCCAAAGAAGCATGTAAGAAAGGTGGCATACAAAAATCAGCCGAAAAGAGGAATGGACGAATTACGACCCTCTTCCTCATGAAATCTGCAAAACAGTTTGTCGTTTTTCAATTAGCTTTATATACATTGTATAAGACGGATCACATTCACTACGTCACCAAACTTATCCCTTAAAAAGTCGAGATGACAGTTCACTTGACTTCGAGAAATACATTACAGTACTATGACAGCATTATTATGTGACCCACTATGATTTTCGATGAGAGTTGAATTCAAGGACTGACGGCGATGCTATTGACTAGCAGATACATGAAGTCGAAGATGTATGTTATGTCGAACGGTCATGAAATCGAAGATGCATGTAGGCGAATGCCAGTGACGAAGTGGTTCTTCCTGAGGTTTAGTCAATTAGACATGTGGTCCAGTGAAAAATAAGAAAGTACAGAAATTAAGTGCAGAACAGTGGTATTCACAAGTTGAGCAGCCTCGCCTGGCAATTCGGGAACTCAGGCTAGCCGTGGAGAAAATCCTGCATTGGTCTGACCTGTCTAGGTGGCTAATTCATCACCGTGGAGATAAAGTGAGAGAAATTCACTCACTCACTCAATCGATCTCCGCGTGACACGGTGCACAATAATTAATCGTCTCCTTTTGATGTGATTGGCCGTCGGTAAATGTGACTGAATTTTGAGAACATATCATTGCAACTTCAACAATATTGCTGTAACCAGGCTGTGACCAAAACATGATGCTGAATAAAAACGCTAAAGCAGTAAGTCATTAAAGAAATTCATTGTAATCGAAATAAGAAAGCCATGCAAACACAGTATATTTTTACGCATGTTCGCCAACTCGATTCGAATACTAATCATCGTTCAAGTATTTGCCGAATCGTTCAAGTACTCCAACGGTATAACAAAATGCGAGTCGAGTACTCGCAGGGCCCTAGTTCACACCCCTTTTCACAAGAATTAGCACAGAGAGCTTCGAAGTTTCACAATCTCATGTGACTGTTCGAATCTTCATATCCTCACGTTATGACGGTTCATCTTTCCACTGATGTTAGATGCGGTCTCGTCAATGAAGATGAAGCGAGAAAATCTTCATCAGCTTCATTCAGAACAAACTCGCAGAGCTCAGGCACTTCTCTAAATCACCTTCATTTAATGTATTTGTGGGAGTTGGATTTGATGCGGATCATCGTGGCCTCAACTAGACAGCAATTTAACATTTCCACATAGCAATCTCTCAGTTTCTAGTTTTTGACAGATGAAAAAGTTCTATCACATTTCTGAAAATACGTGCCACCCCACACAATGAAAAGCGCAGAGCAATTTATAACATCATGTATAGAATTTGTTGTCTCCACAAGTATATTAAAGCTTATTTTTCGAGGATCTGTGTTCGTGTCCAATAAAATCGGATGATTCCTTTTGAAGCACCCTGTACATATGAAGTAGAGTTCATTGGACATGTATATTGAGTTACGTTTAATTCTTTATTTCGTGGCTGATGTGCAGAGTAGATGAACTAAGAATCACATTTCTAATCAACTAATGCAATTTTCAGGTTTGATCAAACATCTGTTCTTAAATTTATTCTGACTATGAGGAAATGTCATGTCAGCACGCCTCATCATAACTGGCATCATGCATTTGGAGTAATGCACTCTGTTTACCTTTTCATAAAGAGATTTGCTGGTGGTGAATTAGCAGTGGAAGAGGTAAGTTAGATTTTATTCGTCAATAGTCCTAAGCAATTTTTTCAGATATCTATTTAATTTTCAATTGTTAGATTCTCGAATATCACTTACACAATTGTCAGTTAAACAGGTGCTGATCAAAAAGTATATTTCAGTTTTTAATTATTGTTCTTTTGATATGTTTTTCATCCATTAAAAAATGTGACATTCGTAAATCAATCAAGTCAGAGTTGTATTACATGTAGACGAGCCATCGTGTCTCGTTATGTGAACTTAAACTAATTGTTTAGTACTCACCCATTTTCTCTTTGTTTATCCAGTATTTGTAGGTGATTTCGAAGATGACAGGAGGTTTTTCCCCCAAATGCTTTCTGTTATCAACTCAATTTTTATCGAAGATCGTGGGTAGATGTTTGTGGCTATTAATTAAACAACCATTATAAGCGCCAAATGTTGAAAACCGGCGGCTTTAAGCAATTAGCCAATTCCACCATCATTTTAAGTAACATTAAAGTATTGATGAATAACCAAACAAATCGCAAGCCTTCTTCAGGGAGATGAAGTAGAATAATTTATCAAGAGGCATTTTCGCTATTCACCGGCTAAAAATACATTTCTTGCAATTTTTATGAATCAAATTTTCTGGCCTGGAAAACGCTGCCGGAGCTCCCTTTTGCATCCATGACGGACGCGGGAGCCGTCCTGGGAGCGGAGATGAGTGAGAGCGTTTCCGATGTTGGGAAACCTTGACATTCTGCAGTCGAGAAGATACATATAGTGTAGGTAGGAGTGGGACAGGAATGGACAAAGTAAGTCTGATATCATTTCTTGCATTGATAGTTAGCTATCCCAGGTCTTTGAGGACGGGGCGTGATATATGACCATAGCGATCGTGGCCATATGTAATGCGCAGGGAGACGTTGAGAACAGACAGGAACCGATTTTTGATTAATCGCACAGAGTCACGATTTGGAATCGTGCAAAAATTGAATCGCGCCCGCCACTGCCTTTATTTAGTGTCTCTGTGGGTTGGATTTTCTTCTAAGGGTTGTTATCGGAATTGGAGTAATCATCAATCTTTGTTTACCATCAAAGCAATTTCGGCATCTACTATTTTATCTATTTTTTCATTTTGCAAATGGGGAAACTCTCGTGTCAATAGGACCGGGTGCAACCATACTATCGCGATATTTAGGTAAAGAAAAGAACAAAATAGAATTGCAAGCACTTCACAAAAAAGAGCAGGTTATGACTCTGGTTTCGGATTATATGTTTTTTTGAAGCAGTAAAGTTCGTGATTTAAAGTTGCCGGACATAATGAATTCCATTGATGAATGGTTCTAAGGAGAAAGCTGTATGAATGACGGACGGTTCGGGACCTTTGAAAGTTTAGGGTCATATCATGGGCTTATCTACATCGCGCGTTGATCTTTGTGTCTCCGCTAAGCCTAGGTCATCAAGTACTGGTGGGGGGAGGGAGCACCGGTCACTGCTCGGTAAATGGGGAGTAAGGAAATGCGCTCCTACGATCGTGGGATGGCTCAAGTTCTAGACTCTCAGTAGAGGACATGGGGAGGAGACATCCTAAAATCCTTGATGTTATAACAATCTCAAATCATAAAATGACTTATTTATTATAACGGAGTCGGATAATGAAAGGACATGATTGTTATAACAAGCTGAGGTAGGGACTTAATTATTGTAATAACAGTAGTAAGCCCGTCCCAAATTCAAGTGCGGTGCGGTGCAGTGATGAGTCATCATGCTGACTCACCCCCCTCTGGACGGAAGGTGAGGGAGAGTGCCAAGGATGTGATGGAGGAATGGGTCGGAGAGGAGGAAACATGTCCCTACCCCCCCCCCTCTGGAAGGAAGGAAGGAGCTGTGAGGCAAGGAATGGAATCTCTGAAAACGTCAGAGTTGGAAAAAGGCGGGTGTTGGATGTTTTGGGATGAGAAAAGTCGTTTTTCGACAGGAAGGAGTGCTCGGATGGGAAAACGGAGGCCAGATTCAGACTCTACGTGAAATTTTGGGTTAGGAAGGATGTTTCCATCGACATCGGAGAGAAAAAGGTTTGAAGACGTCCCCCCCCCTGCCAAACTTCCAACTTTGGTTCCAGAGATCGTAGAAAGTCGTGCAATAGCTCATTTGAAAGCTAAGAGTGAGAAAAATGCAGTGGAAAGCTCAGTATGGACTAATTTTCTTGGGATGAGGGAGGAAAATGGCAGGAAAACGTCAGAGTTGGAAAAGTGCAGGTTTTGGATGTTTTGGGATGAGAAAGTCCATTTTTCGGGCAGAAGGAGACCTCGGATGGGAAAACGGAGTGGAAATTCGGACCTTTTGTCCAATTTTGTGTCTAGGAACTTCTTCCCAACTCAATCGGAGAGAAAAAGTTCTGACCCCCCCCCTCGACAGCGATCTTACAACTTTGTTGTGAGGGATCGTAGAAAGTCGTTCAATAGCTCGTTTGAAAGCTAAGAATGAGACAAATTCAGTAGAAAACATGGCTTGTTCCACTCTGCCTTCGTTTAGAGGTGAGACGTTATTGAAAATTTGGGACATTGGCGAAAAACGACAGAGTTAGAATGGTTATGAAAACGGCTCTAGCGGGTGAAGCAAGCCTACGACGGGAAAACAGAGACCAGATTTGGAATTAGTGTGCCATGTTACACCTGAATGTCATTCATGCTATGTCTCCGAAGTGATAGGAAGAAAGATGACAGAAGCAGTAGAGTTTACGAATGAATTTTGTTCACTACGTTTTCATCGACAAAGTCTTCGTGGTGTGATTAGGGACTACATCATCTCATTTCATCATGAAAAGGCAGACTTTGAATTTGCTATCGCCAAAGGTTACTTCGTTTTCCGACAGCTCATGGACAGTTTGATGAATAAAGATGTGAAAGGACGATTAGTTGCAGAGATTGAATTTGAGAAAGTGACTGATGAACATGCAGGTGAACGTGTAGTGTTCCATTTTGCATCCTATTCTGCAGAGACGATACATGATCCCAAAGATTTCTATCAGCGAAAATTGCATCTCGACTAGAATCATTTCATGAGCATGGATCCAACTTGCTCTTATGTCGCATAAAACACATTCATATTCAACTCAATGTGCTAAACTAGATTTGACTACAAGATTTGAGAAAAGCATTCATGAGTCAGTCGTCTGCGTGCGTCCTTTTTCCCTGCCGCAACGAAGTCAGGGGAGAAACGGAGGTCTCTGATTGGTTCACATGGTGTCAAATGTTGATTCGCGGGAGACTATAAAAGCAGACGTCTCCCCATTTTCTCTTCATTTCATTCTCTTGACTTGGAAAGCGTGTGTGACTTGCTGAAGTCATTCTCCGCTCTCAACTTTGTCTGATCAATCCGGTTTGCAAATTTACAAGTGAGTGTCATGACGGTGTGGCCTAAACCTTACCAGCATTTTAGAAGAGAGACGCAGGAGAGTGTGTGGCCGATGATTTTACAAGCTTATTTTGTTGAACCATCACCACCGCCGCCTCCACCACCTAGACGCTTTACCTTTAAGTCTTTTAGGGAATTGAAACTCAATTCGGGTCCTAAGCCCAAGACATTTAATTTACTGGACGATGACGAAGACTTAGAATCATGTGACATGTGAATCATGTGAGCTTTAAATCATGTGAACGCTCCAAAAGGTCCTCTTAAGGGCCACCTCATATGTCACTGCTAAGCTAACGATTTACTTTTCTCTGATGATCATGAATGTACTTAGTGGTGTGGTGTTCTTTCGTTACAGACTGCCATGGCCATGAATCTTACTCCAACTGCTGCATCACTGAATCCTCAACATTTCGAGCTGTGGAATCCGAAAATTGAAAAGGTAATTCACGGCTATCCTACCTACAAACAACTAGTGCGCTACAACGGTGTTCGACTCTATCTTCAAACGCCGGCGGTATACTTACCAAAAGTGGATACGCAAGTAAACCGTTGCGGTCAAAACCTGAGTAAACGTATTGCTAATTGGATGCGTCAGCAGGTCGACATTTTAGAAGACGTTGTGAGGCAAAAGGCTCTTATTCCTACTGAACTATTACGGTTGTGGCCAGAAAAGAAAACTTCTTATTATAAACCTTTGTATCGCGGCACTCGCTCCTATATTTTAAAGCAAGTATTGTAAAGTCACTTCAGGAGTGACAGTTGAACAGTCAGTTGAAACAGAATTGTCATCGCTAGGTGCAGGCTTTTATTCCTTTCATATCGAGGTGCCTGCTGTTTATGTGGGACCTCATCAATCTGACGGGAATTTTATTACTCTCAATTTGCGCATTGCTCAAATTCATCATCAACCTGAGTTAACAGGTCTTGATCACATTGAGAAAGTCATTGATTCTTGTGTCAAAGAGTGTCAAGAACCTTTCACTAAACCTAAACGTCGTCGCACATCAAAGAAAGATGGTGTTACCACCAAAGAGAAATCTTAAGTATTGTAATCAGTTAGTATGTAGTGAATGTGGAAAACGCGGTCTGGGTGGTTATGTTCAAATAAAACATTGTAATCATGTTGTATGTATCTTTTGTTATGTAAAGGACAGACATCCTTGTAAAGTTCCTGCTCAATGTATTATTTTGTAATGAAGTCTTTTTGATATTGTAGGTTGTCATCTTCATAGACAGTGAGGGAACACCCATGCAGGAATTGAGTGCTATTGCAATGAGAGAAAGTGATCAAACTGTTGTTAGTGTATATCATAGATTTGCCTACTGTCCTCCACACAAAGACGAATGAATGGTCACGACGTCATGTGCATGGACTTGATCCTTCTATTTTGATTCATATTGTATTTGTAAATGAAACGTATTTGATAAGTGATTTCAAACGGTGGCTGTCAGGTTTTCATATTGTTGAAAAAGAAATATTAGGAAATGATTCTGAACGAGAAGCAGCAGCACTTCAGTTGCACATTGATAATTTATATTTACCATGTTGGGTAGATCGTGTAAGACAAGACTATCATATGCATTGTGATCAAAAGAAGTTTAGAGATGAAATGATTTTTGATATAGCTGTATGTTTCGGTGAGAGACATCACCTTTACAGACCACCATCCCATTGTAATACTAGAAATAAAGCCACCTACATTGCAGAACTCTCTTCACGCTGGCATTGTAGTCTCTATGACGTTTATGAACTGTATCTATATTATTGTCAACAGCATGGGTCTATGTAAAACATGTTTTTAGTCCTTGTGAATGAATGATGATCATTTTATGAAGTGTATTCTGTACTTGTGAATTTTGTCTGGTGTTGAATAAACTTACAGTGGAACATGATTGTTATGTTTTATTCATAGTGGAAGTCATTGAAGCAATGTGAAATGTATAGTCACAACGTTTATGATGACGCATCGTACCTTAAGTAACCCACATGTGTCATTTGACACTTGATCAACAAGGATTCGATGGATTTTTACAAGATTGGAAACTTACATTTAAAATGAAGATGAATGATATGAAAGTAGTGGTAACTGAAAGCCTTCCTCTCTTCAAAAGATTGATGGAGAGTTTACAACTTCAAGATGTGAAGGGTAGACTCGTTGCTTATATAGAGTTGAAAGATTTGCAAAACCACTTCGTTTTGGATCTTATTGCACAGAATGGATTACTCCTAGTGATCAATTTTATGTACGTCATATCGAGAAAATTATGGAGAGAATAGAAGAGACGATGGAAGGAAATGCATACGTTGTTAAACATATCATGGTTCAACTGACTGTGTTTACATCCACGACTTTGTTTGATCCTCGACACATTGTGTAGATGCAATAAAGTTTTCTTTTCACTGAGTATTTTGTAATGGTGTATAGAGCAACATGTGTCATTGCGCTTTGTCCATTCTATCGGGCTCTTTGTTAGATAAATGAATGCGTCTTTGTTCGAGAGAAGGGACGTGTCACTCACGTCTTTGTGAGGACTAAAACGACTTTGTAAGAGGGAAGGTTTCCACCCACGCAGTCAAAAGTTCACGTGTGATAACTCTGTCACATAACAAAGACAGGGTAAATGTGAAAAGGGAAACGCATGTGATTGTAGCTAGGTCTGGTTATAAAACAGACGACTGAGCTCATGGCAATCATTTCCGTCCTTGCGCTAACCATGCAGTTGCTCGAAGCCATCAACTCCTCTGCTCTCGCACTGGGTACACTGAACTCCCATACTTTAGCATCGGGTAAAAATGCTTTCAATCAAAAGATAACTCATCATGGAGAAGCCGTGACCATAAAAACTCCAAGTCATCGGATAGATTATGTAAAGGTTATGTCAACAAAGTATGGACTGGCCGTGTGTGTGCCGTTAGACTATTGGACACGGTTGCAATTCAATACTCTTAAAACATTCCTGAAAGAAAATCTCACCATTCCCAAAGAAATTGTTGGACACAATGGGAAGCGGCCACAAGTTCCCATCATAGAAAGACGATACATGTATGTTCATATGGATAGACACTGTCTCATCATCCATGAAAAGGAAGGCAGCGAATTCGACTTACTCAATTGCAAACCACTCCCCATTTTGGGAAGAGGATTCTACTCCTTCGAAATTAAAATTCAACCCATCTACATGGGTCCGCGCAGGGACGGAAGGTTGTTTACGTTGAATCCCTATCTTGTCTCCATCACCTTTAAAAATGATGTCCATATTGATGATGATCAAGTACAGTAGCAATCTCCACACACTGAGAACGCACCATCGGTCTTTATGAGACCACGGCCTAACGGCCACCGTATCAAGAAAGAAAATGTACACTCACCATGCCACACATGAACATGACTCTATCCTTCTTTCTTAGGCATTACATTCTTCACTCAAGTTTGAATCATGATCATGTGGAAATTATCAGCATGGCTCCATGTATCATGGAAAAGTCAGTGTGTTACATTTCATGATACGAAACGTCAACTTCAGATAACTCTAGAACGCTTTCAACTACGAAGGTTGCATCGCGCAATACTATCCAACTCTTGCTGTGTCATTAACGTAGGAGACGGCATTGTATTTATTCGCATTCAAGAGATGATTCTACATAATGATCACTGCTACATTGTGATTCAAAAATCCTCATGGGAAAAGTATAAAAGGGAAGTTCACTCAACCCTCATGTCATTTGTGAGTCATGCTCCCCATCCGCATCATCAACGCCATGCGCGAAATGAATCTCAGAAGAGACATCGATTTAGAACAGTTGCATACCTATCTTCCCGGTTCCGTGTATCATCGCGGTCGTCCACAAATGTTGGTCATTCGCATGAGCAACGGTCGAAATCTTCAAATCTTTCGCTGCGGCAAAATCCAAGTCCTAGGAAACCTTTCTCATTTCGTGATGCAGTCCATGTGTTACGAAGTCGTCAAGAAAATGCGAACACTCATGCTTCATCTACGCCTTAGTCCCCTGACATTGAAGAATATAGTGTCTGTTCAATTGAAGAAGTTAGTGAATCTAGCCAACATTAAAACCAGTAATCATTGTATATTTTATGAAACTGAACTCTTTCCTGCTGCTTTGATTCGGAAGTGGGATCCTGTACATATTGCAGTGTTTCACAACGGACATTGTATCATGACTGGTTTACGTGTTATCAGTAAAGTAGCTGACTTTGTTAAATCTTTAATGCGTTATCTGTATGAGTCACAGTTAATAGAATCGTGTTAATCACATGATGCGTTTTGAATGAGTCATCGCAATGAACTATCGCCCACGTGTCGGTGAAAAGGTCATCAACAAGGTTCCTCGTTTTATGATGAGTCAGTGCTATTTATAGACATGAAATGATGTCCATACACTATAAGGTGGAAAGGTCATCAACAAGGTTCTTCGCTTTATGATGAGTCAGCGCTATTTATAGACATGAAATGATATCCATACACGTGTCGGTGAAAAGGTCACGGTGTCTGACGTGAGGCGCCATCGCATCGCTTTGTCTGAAAAATAACGCCCACACACACACATACGTCGGTGAAAAGGTCACGCTGTCTGACGTGAGGCGCCATCGCATCGCTTTGTCTGATAAATAACGCCCACACACACACACACACACGTCGGTGAAAAGGTCACGCTGTCTGAGGGGAGGCGCCATCGATGTTGAATGACACGTCCACACACGTGTCGATGAAAAGGTTGAACAAGACTGATTAGATTCTTATCTAACTGACTGGCGCCTTACTACCTCATGAGTCAGAGCTATTTATAGACATGAGTCAGCAAAGTGGTTGATGTTTCCTAAGTCGAAGAAATTGTCATGATGTTACATTCGTTGGTGAGGATGATAACTTACAAACTCTAACATGGTTATGACTTTAAATCATCAACTTCATTTCTAACTGTACAAACGTCAACTTTATTTTTAACTTTACAAACTCTAACTAACATGGTTATGACTTCATTTATATTTCACCTATTTTACAAACAGTGATATGGTTATAACTTTACAATCATCAACTTTATTTCTAACTTTACAAACGTCAACTTTATTTCTAACTTTACAAACAGTGAAGTGATTCTGACTTCATTTTATATTTCGCCTATCTTACAAACAGTGATATGGTTATAACTTTACAATCATCAACTTTATTTCTAACTTTACAAACGTCAACTTCATTTCTAACTTTACAAACAGTGAAGTGATTCTGACTTCATTTTATAATTCGCCTATCTTACAAACAGCGATATGGTTATAACTTTACAATCATCAACTTTATTTCTAACTTTACAAACGTCAACTTTATTTCTAAAATTACAAACGTCAACTTTATTTCTAACTTTACAAACAGTGAAGTGATTCTGACTTCATTTTATATTTCGCCTATCTTACAAACAGCGACATGGTTATAACTTTATTTCTAACTTTACAAACAGTGAAGTGATTCTGACTTCATTTACATTTCACCTATCTTACAAACAGTGATATGGTTATAACTTTATTTCTAACCCTACCCATCTTACAAAATGATCAAAACTTTTACTTCTATCTATTGAGAGAGAATCCCATCTATATGTCAAAAGAAAAACGAGACAGTCTGTACATGATATGGTATTGAATGAAAGACATTTCATCACAGTCACACATAGTTAATACTGATGGTAGCAGAAAACAAAGTTTTTATGGCTCACATCACCGGAGAAAACAAAGTCACTCATGTACAGGGAGAAAACAAAGTCACTGATGTGCAGGGAGAAAACAACGTCAGGAAAAACGAGTTGATCTGTAAGTCATGATATGAAGTGATCAGGAGTTGGACGCATGTTACAAGGCACTCACAACACACCCATAGAAAACGCCATGGAGCGAAAAAGCAAAACATCAACCACAACAGAGAGGAAGCATTCATCATCAGACATCGCCGGACGGAGGAGAAAGTTTCTGTCTCTTGGGTGGAGGTAGATGAGTGTCTGGATGGCCGTACGGTAATGAGTGGTTAGGACTCATCCAGCATCGCTTGTCTTCCCAAGCTGAGAGACCTCGTTTCCTAAACGTCGTTGTTCTGACTTGATGCGACTGTGATTTTAAAATGGTCATTTCTACTTTTTTAATTTTAAGAGAATCTACGGCATCTTGATAGTCCCTATGTGTCATTTTTCTAACGATTGACTTCGAGATGCCTTTCGCCCGTTTTATAGAAAGCTCTGAGGATTTTAGATTCATGGAGTACATCTTGGGACGAAGCAAGATCATCTCCTCTATCTGTTTGCCGGCACACTCATCCTTGAAGCAGCCAAGCTTCGCTTTATTTGTGGTAGAGTAAAGCGGATGGTCAGTGGGATAGTTGGAACTATCAAACTTGGGTGTTAAATATTTTAAAATGTCTTCCTGCTTGACTTGGCTAGTGGTTGTCAAAGCTAGGAAGAAGCTGTCTGTATCGCCTCCTACTAATTCCACATGTTGGATCAATAGACACGTTTTAAAAGTGTGGCAAAATAACTTGTACATTTCTAACTTGGAGTGATCCAAGACAGCTTGACGGTCATGAATGGGCTTGCAAAGTTCTACTTTAGATTTTAGCATTTTAAAACCAGTGATGTCTTCGGAAATGACATCATGGTGGCAAAACAATGGCGAGCGACATAACTTGATACTCGTTTCCGGATCAGTCACGATACGATAGTCCATGCGCTTTCTTACATCCTCCATGGTTTTACCAAAGAGGGCATTATTCTTAAATTTAAAGAAGTCCTTTTCGAAAGGATTCTTGGATTCAGCCCGTTTCTTGCTATTAAATTCTATATACGGTTTTAGAAAGGGCTTCTGCCTGAACTGGATAGCGCGATGGACTTTGTCAAGTTGCATCCCCATACCTAGATAGAATTTGAGGATGGAATAGTGCACGATGTAATGCTGCTTGTTCAATTGGGTGAGCAACAACTTCCTAGTGGGTTTATAATGTAAGTCATTTTCCACCTCATATTGCTTATTGTGTTCTTCCATAAAGGTAGAGAACATATCTGGACTGACTATGCCAGATTCGGGTGCGAGAGGAAAATCAACGGTTCTATTCTTAATACAGTCTGGATAGATGAGGTCGACTTCAAATAGATAACCTATGTCGGCCTCATCTCCCAGTGCCATGATGTGTGCTGGATTGGAGAAGTGTTCAATGTCATGCGGCTCTACCCATTGGAAGTCAGACTGTGGCAAAGGCTTGGATAGTGCACTCCCATACAAATTATTTTGGTCTATGTACATTAAATGCGTGGTCGATCCTATGTCTTGGGTGCTGTTGACAACATGTTTGTTGACAAATGTTAAGCCACTCCTAATACCACGTTCAAATAACGTGTACATTTCTGCATCTTCCAGTAAATGAATGCTCTCTTTCGTCAACAGATAGACGTCTAATTTTAAGTAGGCAAGCATGTAGTCACCAAAAGTGCGTCACCTAAATTCTAACCATGCTTGTCTGCTTGATGTGAGCATCATAACATTTAAAGTTATGAAAGATGACGGGGAGCGTTCGCCGTTTGATCCTAAGTTTCATATTGCATTTATTGCATAAGGCAGACCTAAATTTACCACTGAGATGGCAATGGTCCGTCACTTTCTTGTGTTGCTGATCATCAAAGGATGAGCAGCAGCGGGGACATTCCGTGGTCCTATCAAACTTGATTTTATCGGCTTCTGTGAAGCACATGGGTTTCCTAGTCAGCTCCGTTTCATAGCGTTGATGAAAACGGGCTTTCCTATCTAAAAAGTTGAGGAAGTTTTCAACGCACTCCTCGCGTTGCCACACATGCATTTTATTTTGATTCCTATAATATGGATGCCAGACTTCATAGCAGACAATGGCTGCTGGCTCATGACTTTGATCTTCTTGTTCAATATAACATTCAATGTCCGCATAGATGGTACATGTGGGACTGAGCTCATTGCCGTTTTCTTCATACCTATAAAATTTATCTTTGGGCATGACTTCCATTTGAAGTTTACCCTGAGAGCACCACTTGTGATGCTGTTCAAAAATTGGTTTAGATGTGAAACGTTGTGTGCAACGATCACAGTAATAATGTTTGTTATCACAACTTTGTTGGCGGCGATACAACTTTGAAATTTTAGGAATGCCACAATAATGTCATTTTGGGTGGTTGTCGCTATAGACTAGGAGGAAGATTGTCAACCGGGTCGAAGTTACTTTGGCGGTTGTTATACCTAATGCCCTTCAGACCTTTTTCCCAGAGATGGACGACTATCTTAATTTTATTCAATTTTTCAAATTGGATGATGTCCCTAAAATCTAGTGTGTTGACATCTAACCCGTCAAACTTAAACTCATCCTCCCATTCACGATACTTAGTGATTCGTTCACGATTTATACCTATGTCATTATAGTGAAGAATGGAGAGGACGGCATACTTGAAACACTGGGACTGACACTCTACATCGATGACAGCCTTTTTGCTAGCCAGTGCTTTGGGGAGGGTGAAACAACCGCTCCCTTGTAAATTTTCTAAAAGATTGATTTTTATGTCTATTTTCTCTATCCCATCAAAGACCAGACCGCTGTCTCTTTCATTAAATTTATTTAAGTTGCTGACGAGATAGGTCGCATGTCTCTCTATCCACTCGTTTACATCACCTATGAGATCAGCAGCACAGGAGGCTATCCTAATGGTCACAGTGGACTCTACTTCTCCCGTGCTACTGTCAACCTTATTGAAACGAGCAGTGAGATAGAACATGCCTTTGAGTAAAAATCTATCTAAACTCGCCAACATTTGATGAATTAAGCCTGTATTATTCATCAAGAAAGGATGACTGTCTTGCACAGCTTCAGAGCTTTCTAACTCATAATCGCGAACGAGCCTCTCAAGGGAAAACTTGCTCAGCCTTAGAGTGACGTTGTTGTCAGTGTAAAGCTCAGTGGGATGAGTGTGACAGAGTGTGTGCGAAGAAAGCACAAACTCTGTAGGAAAGGTCTTCTGACACGAAGAACGGGAAAAGCCGACGTGCGATGAAGGATGCTTCCTACCTGTTGTTGTCGGTGGTTGCCTCACACTGCCACAGGAACCGCCTTCGATGTGGACTCGCAAGTTGGTGTTGTTGTAGAACGTGCGTCCACAACCTTCACACTTGGATCGTTGAGGGATCGGTCGGCGTGTCTTCTCCATATCTCCTTTCGCTTTTGGGCAGCGAGAATGCCGGTGTCGCCGAAGGCAGAATGGCCTCGCGAAAACCTGCCCACAGTCCGTACAGCTGAGCTGTCGAGCCGTAGGTCCTTCTCTCTCCCTCACACCTTCCTCCTCGATTGCAATCTCCTCTCCCACTATCTCTAACTCCTGTTCCTCCAACAGTCTCTCCACCGACTTGACGGAGAGGAGAGAGAGGTCGGCCGCTGCAGGTGGTGGTGGCGATGCAGGGATGACGATGGGACGGGAGGGAACGTCGCCGTCCAGGAGGTAGACCGCCAGATGTGTTCAGAAAAAGAGAAAAGAGATTAGTAACATGATCAACATTTCAAGTTTGAAGTCTTATCCCCCTATTTCCCAATCACGGTTACTTACCATCTAATGAATTGATCTCCGGCAGCAAGGATGGACGCGGAGGAGGTAGGAGTGCGATGCGAGCCGAGGGTGGAAGGGTCCTGGGCTTCGGTGTCGGAGGGACGTGATGACGAAGAGCAGGGACTGGCACAGGGAAGGGGGCAGGGAGCGGAGTTGGTGGAGGTGGGGCGATGACAATGCCCGAGCTCGAGAGAGGGGTCGCACCTTGGGCGGAGGTAGATGGGTGGGAAGGTAGGGCCGGAAATTCAGCTTCGAATCTCCGCGTCGCGGCTTCCTCCCACTTCTTCTTCTTCGCCATATCTGTAGAGAGGAAAGAGCGATTAGATTAGAGGTTGCGGAGATAATAATGATAGAGAATAAGCTATACGGATACAGAAGTGCTAAAACATGACATTCCAACTCTCATAGGTGAGGATACTAACACTTTCCGAGGCGCTCGTAAGCTTGCCCGATTGCTCCTTTGGGGACGGGTTCCCCATTACGAATGCATTCATGCACTGAAAAAGAATGACAGCAAAGATGAGCAGAGGTAAAATTTGGATTCGGTTTAGACATGAACAAAATAAGGGAAGGGCTCTTGATTTTAATGAGGATGTCTACCCTAATGATGTTAGTAATAGAGTCAATCTTGATACAAATACTTACATTGCTCGATGGTAGCCTTCTCCATCTCAGCAGCAATGCGATAATCTTCAATTTTTGTAAACTCCATGGCAGATAGTCGATTGCAGATTACGTGAGCAGATTTCAATCACTGAAAAGGAAAGATGAGAATCGTTTCATTTGCCTAGTCAACCTTTATCATAGGAACAATCATTGAAGTGACATCTAATGTATTACATTTCCCTCTACTCCATATCATAAAGACCAACCTTTGTCGAATGGCTGAAGCACTCTGACCTGGCGAGAGAAAGCGTCACGTTGAATATGAAGTCGAACGCCCAACATGAGCAACGGCTCAGAGGTTTCGGTCTAACAAACGACGAACAACCCGTGCAACGCAATCCCTCTACGGCAGTACCCGCCGTCCCGAAGGAACGCTCGAGCAAAGGAGGTATTACAGCGATGATATATTTTATGAGCAGAAGATATGATAGCAAAAGACTATTCAACTTGATAGCAAGTCAAAACAACCTGATAGCAGGAGCTCACCGACACTCACCTTGTGAAGGATAAATGTGAAGAGCAGAGCTGGTGCACTGCCTTTTATAAGATTTTCCTAAGCGGTGAATGGATGAGACCTTTCGTCCAATCACAGACGAGCTAGAGTTCCCGATGTGCGCACGCACATTTGTAACAAGTTATTGAAATCGTCTTAGGCAAACATGATGTTTAGCAATAGACTCAACCATGGCACCTGAAGTCAATACACTGAAACATGATGATTGCACGATTCGTTTTCATCAAGAGAGCTTCGGAGGCTTAATACAAGATTACATCATTGAGTTTCAAAGGGAGGAGACATAATTGAAAGCATGTTTAGACTACACACTAGAAATATTTGCGGAGTTGATATCTTATTTCAAAGACAGTCTCATCAAGGCTCATTTAATTGCAAATGTCAATTACATTCATTTTCCACAAGGTGAAGTAGCGGAAAGTGTTGATTTTCAATTTCGTTCCTACGGACAAGAATATGTTACTGATGCTTCTGAGTTTTATACACAACATCTGCGGAAGATTATTTCTCGGATGGACAACTTTCATGGTTACGGCGATCATTTGCTTCTGAATAAAATAAACCATATTGTCATTGCTATTAGTAAAGTGGGTTTCAATGATGTTAAATCAAAGACCAAACAAAGTATTTTTTCATGACACTTGTGTTGTGCTAAACTTTCTAATGCTGTGGTGAACACTGTTTTCACATAACATTCTAAACTCGCAGTCTCACTGCCGTAGAAGACTGCTTTTACTAAACCTGATGAAGCTAATCCAACAGTCATGAAGTTTGAATTTTCTAATAGGGAAACATTTGGCAACTGTCTCCAATAAGACTTTCTAACACTGTGAAAGTAAGTTACAAGACAATCTACACTGTGCAGTAAAACCTTTTCGATAAAACTTTCTAATGCTACTGTGAGTTCGGTCAGTCATACAACTTTAATGATCAAAATTTATTTTCACATACGTGCGTCGCGGTAAAACTAGTTGACTACACTGACACTTACATTTTATGACGTGTGTTTCATAAAACATCATGATCAAAAGTTTCTAACTATACATCAACCTGTATAGCAGTAAAAACATTTGTACAACTTGATACACTTTCTGACGACGTTCACAAGAGCTTGTTCACTACTAAAGAGAGAAGTCGGTAATGTGCTGCATGTGGTGCAAGGGTGGCCTCCCATTTCATTCCATTCATCATTTTTCTTCCCTTCTGCATTCCATATCCGAAGATGTGTGGCGGGCTTGGGACCGCTTTAGCTGCATTAGAAGGTTGGCTCTTAAATGAGCCCATGGGTCGTTCTCGGGATGATTGGAGGAATGTGGGACTCACGCTTGCCGCTTCGTCTCCGGCTCGTTGACGGAAGCAGGTGGGCGCTTCTCATTGATATCTGTAAAGAAAGAAGTTGTTAGTTATCATCTTGACTTCTAAGTTACTTGTTTTAACTTACAAAGCTTCTCCGGACGTGGTTCATATAGGAATCCTGTGATGTCTTCCGAGTGGTTGAATGTAAAGTGAAGACAGTCAACACCCTTCTTCAGGCTGGAGTAACACCGCTCACCTCTTCCTCGCTCGTAGAGAAGTGGCTCCGCTATCACCTCTCCCCTCTTGATTGGGATGTGTAGACGACTTGAATCTCTGTCGCTTCTTATCACTGCCTTGTACCTTGCAATGTAGCTCCTGATTGCTCTCAATCACCTTCCGCAACTGCCTCCGCAACCCTTCGATCTCCTCTCCCATCCGCCTCATCTCCTTCTCAACTAGCAAGCCTTCTTCTCTTGCATTGCGCGACAGGTTCTTGAACCTTTTACGCTCCAACTCGCCTTCTTTTTCATTTAACGTCTCCGTCACCTTCTTCAGCTTGTGTGTCATTCGCGAAAAATTCTCTGATTTCTGCTTATAGTAGTAAATTTCTTCCTTCCACTTAGCAAGATCTTTTTCCAGCTTTTCATGCTTAGGAAGCAGTGGTGGACGATCTTGAAATGTGCGACATTGAGTTACAATTCCGCTACTTCTCGCTGACTCTGTCTCGTTATCGAGATCAACTTTGTTGGATCCTTTCTCAGCCTCCCCTTCACTCTCGCTACTAGTCTCGCTGAGATCAGAAATCGACTGCGGTGCTGACTCGCTCAGGGCTGGAGTAGCTTCTGGTGGTACAATTGCAGCGACTGCGTGCTGATTTTCAAGCGTCTTCAGTTCTATGGCAAATAATCTTTCTTTCTCTGCCTCTGTGAGCTCTTCCTGCTCACATTCGCTGTGTTTGGAGTGCCATTCCGTCGGTGTCTCTAATAGAGGTGAAACTTGGTGTCTGCTGCAAAAGTAGCGCAGTCCACCCACCTGCTTCTTATTCTCACACTTGTGCTTTTTAAATCCGTCACTCTTAAATACTTTTGAATAGGAGCACAACTTGTACGTTGTTCGCACATTCGCAGCTTTAGGCATTTTTCTGAAGTGAAATGGGAAAAACAATGATTATAAGTCCGTAAACGTTTGATAGCAAGCGATTGATTCCTAGTTTATATAATTCCTAATTTATGAAACTCTAAAGATTGTTCGCATTCGTTTGATAGCAAACGATTGATTCCTAGTTTATGAAACAAACTTCTTAACAAACTTTGTCAGAGCACTCACCGTTCGTCTTGCAACTTGAAACAGGAGTGAAGACTAGAGAAAAGTCGCGGTTTATATACCCAGCGAGCAAAAAGCCATGATTCAGACCTTCCTTATTTGGCCATGCTTTTGACTTGACAACAGCAGTTTTACCATGTATGGGCATCGGCAGTCACCGTGCTTTCTGTTACCAACTCCCAACACAAAGACGGATTCCCCTATGACGCGAAAAGGTTTGACGTCAATGCCTGCAGTAACCATCCCATTTTTACCAAGTTACAATGACAAACGATAGACGTTGCCAACCCTGAGTTACTGAGGCTAGATGAAGAAGGCCTGATAGCAAGCCAGCAACCGTTTGGGTGTTAAGCTCTTGAATCCGTTACAGGCATTACTCAGAGGGGATCTTATCCCAGCTCCAATGCCTCGGCCCACAAATCCAACCTCGGGCGGACAGAGCGTGCGTCATGTCACTGTGTTGGTATCCGGGCCCCGATTTTGACATAAAAATCGGTGGAGTTATTTACAAGAGGAAACATCCCAAGTCGTTGCTTTGATCAGCTTGATAGCAAGCCGTAGAGAGCTTGATTCACCAGCGTTTTGCAATGGAGATGTTTAGAGGCCACCCATGACAAGATAACTAAGACTCAACCGATTGGCGTTCAAAATGCTACGTTGAGAACTGTGTCAAATGCCCAACATGAGACATGAATTGCCCCAGCGGTTTCGGTCTAAACTATGACACACTCCCTTGCCACACTTATCACTACGGCATCATCCGCCGTCCCGAAGGAACACCCTGTCAGTGGAATATTGCAGCAAAACTCTCCGTGTCTTGCTCGCTTTCAGTGAAAAGCTGCTTGTAACATGAAAAGACTGGCTCAGACATCATTAAAAATCCTTTCATTGACTTCAGCAGGGTCGAAAATCCCAGAAAACCTCCAAAACTAGTGAATTTAAATTTTTAAACTTTTTAGCACTGCTTATGAAATTTTATAAGTAGAGGGCAGGTCAATAGCGACCGAACCTTTTTTGAATCAAGTTAAACGGACTTGTAGAAGCAAAATTACAAGCCTTTAAAGTTTTGGAGTCTTTTATGGCCTGGAGAAGAAGGCCATCTCCTGGCAAACCTCTAAGTATGACGCCTTAGCTGAGTTCAGCAATGAAATTTTCTAAGTCGGTTTCTTACAGAAACCCAGAATTTGGAATGTCCGAAGCTATCATCGGAGCTCAGAGAGACGACCTACCTTTGACAATCGCTCTCCTCTAATGGAAAGTCTCTGTCATTTCCCCCCCTTATATAGTTTGTGGCGATCAGCTGATGACGTAATATCCATCATTCAAAAACTTAAAACCGTCTATTCCGGTTCTAGTGCTCCGATTGAGCTGGAAATTTACCATTTCAATGTAGAATTTGACGCTGAATCCGAATCTGAACTCCATTTTCTCATCCGATGCTTCGTTTTGGCTATACAGCCCACAGCCATCGCAAAATTTCTAACGTTTTTTCGGAAAAATGATGAAAAATATTTTCTCTCCGATGGCTTTCAAATTTACCATGCCGAAGCAGAATTTGACGCTGATTCCAAATCTGGTCTCCGTTTTCCAATCCGAGGTCTCCTTCTGCCCGAAAAATGGACTTTCTCATCCCAAAACATCCAAAACCTGCACTTTTCCAACTCTGACGTTTTCCTGCCATTTTCCTCCCTCATCCCAAGAAAATTAGTCCATACTGAGCTTTCCACTGCATTTTTCTCACTCTTAGCTTTCAAATGAGCTATTGCACGACTTTCTACGATCTCTGGAACCAAAGTTGGAAGTTTGGCAGGGGGGGGACGTCTTCAAACCTTTTTCTCTCCGATGTCGATGGAAACATCCTTCCTAACCCGAAATTTCACGTAGAGTCTGAATCTGGCCTCCGTTTTCCCATCCGAGCACTCCTTCCTGTCGAAAAACGACTTTTCTCATCCCAAAACATCCAAAACCTGCACTTTTCCAACTCTGACGTTTTCCTGCCATTTTCCTCCCTCATCCCAAGAAAATTAGTCCATACTGAGCTTTCCACTGCATTTTTCTCACTCTTAGCTTTCAAATGAGCTATTGCACGACTTTCTACGATCTCTGGAACCAAAGTTGGAAGTTTGGCAGGGGGGGGACGTCTTCAAACCTTTTTCTCTCCGATGTCGATGGAAACATCCTTCCTAACCCAAAATGTCACGTAGAGTCTGAATCTGGCCTCCGTTTTCCCATCCGAGCACTCCTTCCTGTCGAAAAACGACTTCTCATCCCAAAGCATCCAACACCCGCCTTTTTCCAACTCTGACGTTTTCAGAGATTCCATTCCTTGCCTCACAGCTCCTTCCTTCCTTCCAGAGGGGGGGTAGGGACCTGTTTCCTCCTCTCGGACCCATTCCTCCATCACATCCTTGGCACTCTCCCTCACATTCCGTCCAGAGGGGGGGGGATCTGAGTCAGCATGATGACTCATCACTGCACCGCACCGCACTTGAATTTGGGACGGGCTTCTTACTAATAACTCAGAACATGTATAAGAACTTATCATCATTAAAAAAGCTCTGAAGAAATAACTCAGAAAAATATGTTTTTACAATGAAGCTGAGTGATCAAATTGACTCAATTATTGCGTGTAATTTAGAGTCAAGCCAAACTGGATATCAGGAAACAAGAAGAATACTAGCATTTGACTGCTTCTCGACGAGATGCGTTGAGTCAATAGAAGTCAATGTGAAGGTCAGGTTGAAGAGATCAGTCCGAAGTGAAGAAGCACAGACTTTTATATGACTGATGCTTTTCAATTATGCTTCAAGAGACGAAGTAATCATGCTCACATCCATCTCGATTTTCTGAGGCAGGGTGCAGGTGAGGGGTTATTGCATTGGCACAACCTAGTGCATTATACGCATTCCTACATGAACATTAGGGTGGAGCGTCACTATATGCAAAAAATAATTTTGTCGAAATAAGCTTCGGCCTATATCAGGCCTTTGTCTCATTCATATGAAGAGTTTGTAAACCAAAAATCAATGCGATTGATTATGTTTAGAGGTGCCGCCATTCAATCAAAAAAGCTTTTAAAAAATTAAGAAATTTTGCATTTTTGCAACTTTTCAATTATTTTGACATCATAATAATTTCTTACAAATGCTATTTACTTTAAACTTAATTGTCGTATTAAGTCTTTAGAGTATTTTATCACTTCTTCATTTAAGATAGAGGGCCTATTGAATGATATACCGAGTATTTAAGCTATCGTACTGAGGACAATTACAGAAAACGTAAAATTTTACAAATTTATTTTTTCGTTTAACTCAGGGGAAATGAATCATGGGAAAATGTTAATCAAATCATACATGGAAATGTCGTTTTGATTCAAACCTTGGCATTTCAGATCTTGATTGAATTCTTGTTTCTATGAATCCATGTCTGTTTTTTTTCATTTACCAGTTTGGATGCACGGGTCACCACCTCCTTGATGAATCTTTCCACAGCTTGTGTGTGACAGGGCAATTTTGGAAGAAAATTGGAAGAATTTGGTGTGCAAACATACGTTCTCAATATTCGCGACGCGGATTTGCGGACTAAGAAATTGAATAAATGACGCAGTGGTAATTCATTGAAGTGTAGTAAGCAAACGATCCATTGAAGAGGATGCTTCAGTTGCAGTTCAAGCCTCCGAATGATGCCATTATCGATACCAGTGTTGACATTTGTTCCATCACAGCCAATAGCCATAAAATCGTAATCAGCCCCATATCGCTGTTCAAGAAAGTCGGCAATTTCTTTTGTGATATCAGATGCTGAACCAGAACGAGGGGATACGTGAGATAAGTATGGTGATCGAAATTCTCCTACAAGCACGATGTGTTCTTCTTTAACAAAAGTAAGATAATATCTAGTAGCATCCTCGCTAAAAGTGCATGAGCGAGTTAAATCTCGTCTACCGTCGAAATATAGAGCCGCGAAAGAAATGTTTTCTGCGTTGGATAAATTTGCCAGTTCTTGGCGATATTTTTGTCTTTCCCTTCGAATTTTAGATCGATCTACAACTCCAGACTTGTCATTTGAATTGACAATTCCAATATCTTTCAGAGTTGATGAAACGAGAGCAGCAGCACATCGGTCAGACACACCATAGCGATCACATGCTTTGGCCACTGTAGGAAATGTCAATGTCATTCTATAACTTCCTTTGATTGGTTTTGAATGCGCGGATGTTCGAGAAGTCGGAAGCAAGATGTCACTGTCACTACTCTCATTACCTGTTGTGAGTTCATCGTCGTCGAAGTCAAGACAATTTGGCGAAACAATTGCAGAACGAGTCTTCTTTTCTTTGACTTTCTGCATTTTCCGTTTCGCAGATCTCGAACGTTTCTCGGTAGCGTTCTTGTCGACTCCTCCAATCATTATTCGGCGTTCAGACCGCTGATCAATTAAAAAAGTCCTTTCTTCTTTCGAACTTTATTAGATGAATCACATTTGCATTCACTGATTGACACACATTTGCAGGATGCGATATCGAAAAGGATATTTTTTTTCGCTAAGCAAACCGTTGAAAAGTCAAGTCAAAGTTTGGTTTCTTACTGGATTTCATCAAGTTTCGGTATTCATCATGTAGTTTTTTCACATTTTCCTTGATTTTCTTTTCAGTGATTGCAGGGATAGATGTTTTACTCCAGAGACTAAAGATATTTGACAATAAAAGATCAATCACTTCACTAGTGCTTGGCTCTTTATCTGTTAAAGTTTTCAATTCGTTGCGATGGTGTTGGTAGAATTTAAGTACATGGTACTGCATCGGCAGAACACTGGTTGGTAATTCCTGAGCTTGAATACAAAGTTCATTACGTGTAGATACAGTCCGTTTCATAAAAAGTGGATCATCCTAAAATTTGACTAAATAAAACATAAGTATGATACAGAAAGCATTTTTCATGTTATTTCATGTCCCTAATATATTTAAATGTCCTTATATAATCTGATAAGCTATGATACAGTAACGGTTCTTAAGAAGCTAATATTTTGTGGCCTTAGCCTTATTGTCAATGACATTACCAATTCGTCTAGGCATTGATTCGATGATATCGTTGATTTTTGGCTGATCTAACTTTCTCCACTCTCTTTTTAACAGTGACGTAAGTTGTGATACGCCATCTGTATGTAGCAGTGAACGACGAACGTTACGTTTTATAATACTCCATACATTTTCTATGGGATTCAGATCAGGAGAACGAGCTGGCCAAGATAATGTCCTAAGCCCTAATTGAGACTTGCATAAGTTGACTCTACTACTCCTGTGACACTTAGCATTATCATCCATAAATAACCAAGTCGATGGATCACCAAGTTGATCTGTCATTTGGTCATTTGGACGGCCAGAGCCCTCTTTACGACAGAGTCGAAAATCATCATTATGCCATCGATGCACATTTGTGTAAGGGACATTTAGTCGCTTGTTTGTAGCTCGCAAAGAAAACCCTATTCTAGCAAGGCTGACACTTTGCCTTTTGTGAATGCGATCTCGTTATTGTTCATTTGTGCTTTGTATTGTTTTCAACCGGTAAGAGATAGATTTCTAGCTGAAAGCAATCAGGAGTGCTGCCAACACCACCGCAACGAAGTCAGGAAGCTATGGAACATGAAGTCCAGTTAATCACATGTAGCTTGTAGCAGTTACATTATTGTTGATGAATAATGGTGCTATACTGGCTCTGATTGACCGATTTTCTTTTTTTGTTTTGCTTGATAGCTTTTGGCTTGTAGAACAACATATTACATAACAAAGGAAACAAATGTAATTTTGTAAGAGTGAGGTATGATTTTGTGTAACATTGCTAAATGAAGATCAAATTGTCTACTACTTTTTTATCTATAACAGGAAAACAACTCAATATTCATGCTTGAAATTTCCAACAATGATATTAATAAGCACAACTGTCATGTCTTCCAAATTTCAGAGAAATTCGTTCAAGTTTGGCGGAGTTAGACAAAGTTGAAGTTAAGGCGATGTTTAAGGGTGATCCATTTTTTATGAAACAATCTGTAGCTTTCTAGCCTTGTCGCGAGCAGCTTTCGAAGATACAAGTGTTGTGGTAAAGACCACTTCTCTTATTGAGTGGCGCTTATTATTCGCAAACCCCAATGAATTTGCCACACACATGATTGTATTGATGTTTTCCATGAGTCACCCTATCGTTCAGCGATAGTTAATTGTCAGCGAACAATTTCTATGGTATAAACCGCTGATGATCTGGATCACGTGATATGGAGACGTTATTCTTCTAGTAAACTTGCAGATATCTATGCAATTTCACTATCATACATCGCAAATATTAATTTGAACAGAGCCTCGTGTGTTGGGCTAACTTAGATTGTTATTATTTTTGCATTTCATCATAAAACCGTTGCTCAAAATGAACCGTACAATTGAAACAAGCCTATATGCGTACATACTTCTATTGCAAAAATATTCATTAATTAAAGCGCATGGCGGCACCTCTTAATCATAAACAATAGTTTCAAAATTTTTACTGGGCATTGTGAATACATTATATAGACAACTTTTATACTAGGGCCGAGGATTAATTCAAACTTTCATATTTTCACTCTACCCTAATGAACATCGAAATCCACACTTATCCTTCTGACAGTTGCATCTGGTCAATGGAAAGTTCAGTTTCGGAGTTTTAGTCATCATTATTGCTTGAAGATAGTCATTCTCGATTTTCCGTCCGCAATCTGTTGGCGGTGGTAGGGACACTGAAGGCAATACTGCTTTCTTCCAAATAGAGATCTGTTGCCGTATCGTGTTGTGCAAATTACATTCAAGTATTACTTACATGGCAAGTACAACTTACGGAAGTGTCACTTGAAACTCACTTGTCAAGTCGTATCGAACAACAAACACCAACGTGAGTCGAACTTTAAGAGTGGAATTCCCTAAATGGAAATAGCAAGCACCGTAGTCACTGGTAACTGTGTGTGACTTCAACAGTGTTCGACCAATCGGATACCGGATACTTATGTCTACATACATCTCATGCAAGAGCAACTTGTAGCGATATTGATTAAATACGTAGAGTACGGCGTAAAACTTAGTTGTTCGTCACGTTTGGAAGTCTTATGATTCTGTACATGATGTCTACTTCAACTGCGAAACAACCGCCCATGAATGACCAACAGTGTTTATTTATAGTTGAAAGCTTTGAACGTCGCAAGGATATTTTCTACAATAAGAGCAATCGAGCTAATGCATCGAAGTTGAAAAGGACTGCATGGACAGAAATAGCGGAGGAATTTAATAACAAATTTCCTCTGAATCATCGTGACTGGCTAGGAGTGAAGAAGAAATGGGAAAATATGGTCTCAATTGCAAAGAAATGGTCATCAAATGTTCGAAGATCCCGTAAACAAACTGGCGGCGGTCCTCCTGATCCTCCATCGTACATCAAAGCCATCTCAGATATGTTGGGAGGTAGTGAGGCTTTCACAGGAGTTGGGGCTCCTATCGAGAGCGCAGCTGAACCAGTGACAGACGATCAAATAGTCGAACCAACAGATTCATCAGTTCACCTCGATGAATTTCCGACAAAATCTTCATCCCCTAAGTGTGATACTAATTTTGTTGAAATCTCGGATAAGCGCCAAAAGCGAGTCCTGAATCGAAGGAGAGATGAAAATACTGTAGAAAACCTGCATAAGGATGTTCTCAATCTAGAGAAGGAAAAGCTTGGGCTGGAGGTCAAGAAGTTGCGATTGGAAATAAGCTACTTGGAAACCAAACGTCTGCGCTCAACTCAACAGGAAGTAAACCCCGATGTTACAAGTTTTATTAATATGGATACTGATACGGTCGTGTTCTATGATTCAACCAATGAGCGCAGAAGTATGTGATTTTCATACTTTCTATTAGTTTTATAGTTCGTTTTAATAAAACAAATGTTAATATTTGTTAGCATTAATATTTGTTTTGTTTTGAACTAAATAATATTATGTGATCACATCAGAATCTCTTAACGCACATTGAAAAGATAAAACAGAAACATTATTGATTAATTGTTTATTCACATTCGCTTTATTAGGCCTATGGTCTTTATTAAACAACATAGACATTGATAAGCATTTTCTATCTTTTAAAGACTTATATTACAATAATTATCATTGTTCAAAGAATAACTGAACCACGCGATCTCTAGAATGTTTTCCATCTCTAAAATGAGATAGCGTTTCTGACTGATTCACAAAGGATGAATCACTTTCGGGTAAAAACTCTTCAGGTCGGGAATCATCAAATGAGTCGGGCTGGTGTCGATCTTTTGCAATATTATGCAAAATAAATGAAGCAGTTATTGCTATTTTGGCACGTTCAGGAGTTGTTCTATACCCTTCTGAAAGACCTCGGAAACACCGCTTACACTGGCCAAAGGCTTGCTCTTTAACAACTCTTCCTCTCCTTTGGTGATAGTTAACACTTCTCTGACCTGCCGTCTCGGGACGAAGGAAAGGTACCAATAACCACGTTTTGCCATTACCATAACCACTATCTCCAAGATGTATAAAATTATTTCGTCCCGATTCCATATCAAAATAAAGTTGACTCTGTTTCAGTATAAAAGAATCATGTGTGCTACCAGGCCAAAATAAATACAAATGAATAAACTTGTAATTTTGGTCACACACTGCTTGAATATTGAAAGACGTAAATCCTTTGCGGTTCATGAATGAATGTTCCTGGCTGTCTGAAACGAATGTGCGAACATGTGTACAGTCCAAAGCCCCAGCTATTCCAGAAATTCTTGTCAAATGCTTGAAGGCACTTTGAGTACGTTGTAAATCGATACCGGACGGTAGGACAATAAATGAATTCAAATCATTTGCGATAACTTTCAAAACTTTCCATGTCACAGCACATACCGTTGATTGAGAACATCCAAAAATATCACCGATGACTTGCTGTAACGAATTGCTAACCATAAATCTCAGAGTCAGGAGAATTTTGATTTCTGTTGGGATCGGATGACAGTATGCTTTGGATTCGCAAAATTTGCCGAAGCGTTCACAAAGAAACTTCACTGAATGTTTATCAAATCTAAATCGTTGATAGAATTCATGATCGTTGTAGAGGTCAAAGGGATTATTACGATCTCGGAAAACTCGTTCTCTTGAGATCGACCGCCGCATATCATACAACAGAATTTGTCTTGACATTGTTGTTGTTCAAAGCGTCAGAAGAAATGAGTGAACTGTAAAAGTCTATCACCACTTTATGTATCATAATGTCTTGTTAGGGAGGTCGAGACTCACCTTACGAAGTAGTACTTACGAGATAGTAATACTTACACTTCGGCCGTAATACACGATAAGACTAACCATAAATACCTACAAGTAATACTTACAGGCAAGTAATACTTGCCTGTTAGATGGAGTACAAGATACGGCAACTGATATAATGCTCTCTGGAGATGGCAAAATATGGAGGCCAAATGCAAAAATGCAGAAATACAACACATGTTTATGAAACAGTTGAATGAAGTCCTGGGAAGGATGAAGTATATATCTGAAGTCTAGTCAGTATTGTTGTAATTTACAATGGCATAATTGGCAACGTTTTCAGGATTAAAATTTCTGTTTTTTCGAAGGATGCTTTTCAGCATCGAAAAAGTTCGTTCGACGGAAGCACTGGTTGCTTGAGCATTTTGAATTTCGAAATATTCCGATGGAGAAATGTTTTCTCTTTTACACTCCAAAATTTCAGGTAAGTCTGAATTTGTAGTCCTCCTGTCAATATAAGCTTTGATACCGCAGGGATCGGGGCCGAAATCAAGCTCGTATTTCTCTGACGGCCGTTGAAATACAATAACTAGCTGACTCACTTCTTTCGATAAGACGCACGAGAGGACGATAATATTGAATTGAAGTCAGTTGAGAAAACAGGTTTTGGTTTCCAACGGCATCTTTCGCCCGAGAAACAATCACTCCGTCATTTTCGAACGATGCAACTCTGTCTCGAACACTAGGTAAATTGTCAGCGTACCAAAAAGCGGCTGTAAGCCATGTACCCCATCGTGTGATGACAGGTGCTGGTGGCAGTCCGATGTCTGAGAAGCATAAACGACGTTAACCGCTTTTTACAGTTGCAGCATTAACGCAAGCGATTAAGTTATCTACACCAGGAAAATGAGATCGTACAATCATAGCGGCGTTGTGGAGCAGGCAGGGTGACCACTCGGTCTTTTTAAACAGACCAGTCTGTTTTGGTCATTTTTTGGTCTTTTTTTAGGACAAGTCTGTTTTTATTCTTTTTTATAGAAGTCTAGTTTTTTAACCATACGTGAGTGGAAATGTGTCAATCAGTTTGGTATACTCAGGCAGTCTGGTGCATTTTTTCTGAAATATCATTCCCATGAACAGCAAGCTTGTATTCGAGTGATGCTTGTACTTTGTTTTCATGATTCATGATCTTCTTCAGGTCTGTTGAAAGACTTCCCGTGCATATCGGCTTTGGTCGAACGGGTCATGCTATTTTGTCCGCAAGGGAGGTTTCTCCCGTATGAAGCACGCAGAAGATGATTACAAAACGAATATGTCCCTGGAAACGTACAACTCCGTACGCAGAATTCTCGATTATTTCAATCGAGATACTTTTGAGACCTACACATTATGTCCAGAATTGATAGAATTGATTCGTCGGGCGAGGTCGACGTACAAGAAATCCGAAGACAGCAAGAAATCTGCTAACGAAGCGAGGACGAAGTCAGCCTCTATGCTAAGACGTCAAATCGGAGTTTTTGTTAGACAGACTCCGACACAAGCTAAAAGATCTTTCCAAGAAATTGATCAAGAAATGGAGAAAGCAGAGCAGCGTTTGGAGGAGCTGAAGGCAAAACGAAGACAACTGCTTGACATTCAGAAGGAACGTGACAATGTGATTTCCAACTCCGTGATCGACAAAATGTTCAGAAGATAACATTGTTCTATTGTAGGATTGAAACACTTTTTTCCATAACACGAAAACAGACATTTCGTGCTCTTCAGAGATTGTTTTAAGAGTTATATAGATCACTTGCTTTTATTGGATTGTTATGGAGTTCTATCGATAGCTCATTGTTTATGAGATTCCGTTGTGGGTTTACGGATCCCGTACTTTTTAGATATTGTCGGGTTTTAATATATTTTTGGGTCATCTAGGCTTTTGAATTCATGCTATTATCATGTAACTTCTAGTTGTTAGAATTTATGGTCAAGGATTTTAGTTGTGGTCTTGCTACTGATATCGTACACTTCCTTATGTCTAAAGGATGATATTCAATTGAGCGTGTCATTTGAAGGAGTAGCTATTTTATATACTCACGTATATGTGCCTGTCATTCAGCAGCGCTCAGTCTGAATATCAAGAAAATTGAACTTCGTGGGATTTTATTCACAACAAAGTTCGTGTAATAATTTTCAATTTAAGATGCACGAATTCGTGAAATTACAATGAAATATCAAAAATTTGGACTGACAATGCTTACCATACTACTTATATTCCAGGTCTTTTTTTTGTTTTTTTCAAAGTGGTCACCCTGGGAGCAGGTGAGCTAAACACGTGACGTGAAAAAGTTTTGAATATAGAGATTTCAAAACTTTC
Organism: Prostheceraeus crozeri; assembly: GCA_907163375.1. NCBI lineage: Eukaryota > Metazoa > Platyhelminthes > Polycladida > Euryleptidae > Prostheceraeus > Prostheceraeus crozeri. Next base: position 398,529 of record CAJQUW010006412.1, on the reverse strand, counting down.
CCTGCAAGCATTATATCGGGCGGCGTGTGTTATCAAAAGCATAAAGTTATTCCTTTCAATGGATAGATCACGAAGAGTGTCGTCAACAATCTGACACACACGCTGATTGTTTATATTACCATCCAAGGGCACAACAGAATGAAGAAACGTTTTATCTGGCTTGTTAAGAATACCGACCAAAACATTCACGTACTTTTGTCGGTTTAAGTCACTTTCGTCTACAATCAGAAAAACTTTTTCATTTTCGACATAGGTCCTCAATTTTTCCTTCTCCAAATTAGCCAATTTCGGAACATAATGGCGGCACGATGATTCTGGAGGACTTGTAGGCTATGACCCATACGAAGGAATAGAGAACGAATGGCTGGGTGTTCAAGCTTGTGCAATGGGATATCCGCAGCCAGAAGCGTTTTTGTTACCTGCTCAGTAATATTCTTGGCGGGCGAAATAAAAGTTTGTTTCGTGAAAGTTGACGAAGCCCAAGGTATTTTTGCAGAATGTCTCGCACTTTTCCTGTGGCTGTCGACGAAGAAATGTTTGTCACATTTTACCACAACTTCACATAGGCGGCATTATAGTTCGTTGTTTGGACTATTGACAAACTCTTGAGGATATTCATGTACAAAACGCATAATCTTTGCGCTTTGGGAAGCTCCAACTTTTGGCATGGTCACTTGAAAGCGCTTGGGGATACCGAAAGATGTTTCTCTCAGTGATCTGATCAATATTGAAGGTAGTGTGAGCCAAATACAATAGGTGGGAGCTGGTAGGACTGCTGGGTTGCTGTGTGCGCGTGCGCGTGCATTTACTGTTCTTATACGGGAGCGCGCACGCCTACTGTGTGACAGACTGCATTATCTATTCCTTAGTTTGTCTACAAGGTAAGTAGCAATGAAGAAATTCATTCATGAAGTCAACCGATCTGCCAACGTAATATGAAATACTGACAGAACACAAAATTTTGACTTATTTTGACATATCAAGAAATTTTGACCATATTTTGACTTATTTTGACTTTATTGACTTTTAACCGCCCTAGTTATAATATATCATAGAAATAGTTCGATCGATAGACGGCAAACAAGTTATCAGCTGATATCACATGCGTTATGTCAATATTTGTATTGAAGAAGCAGATTGATCAGCTTGCTGTAGATAGAATAAAAAGGAAAATGGTGGATAAGACAGCAGGACTTTAATGTAGAGACCGACATCAGTATTAGCATAGCGAGTGCTATTTAATGAAAGTCTAGACTCGATTTTGCTCTCAAAGTTTCTGAGTTTTCACGGTCTTTTCTCATTATCTGTTTCATATAATCGACATTGTAGCTTACCTACTTCTTCGTTTAATAAAGTTCGATATTGTAGTAAAAAGAGAGTATAATATGATGCTATTACAACGTCAAATTCTAGTTGATCAGACTTAATAAATATTCCCTGAGAAATCGATTTTAAAATGATCTTTGTATGACACCTATCACTAAATTTCGACTTTTTCGCAGCAATTTTATTGGTTTGCTATCGTTTAAAACAATCTTGCTGCTGTTGTCTCTTAATGAAAGTGAAACAAAAACATTATCTTTTACTAGCTTTCATTTATGTGAATTAACCTGCATAATTGATCATGCATAATAACAAACATTTAGATCCGTATCAGAAGTGAAAGTCAAATGTTTTGAAATATTGTCAATCTCGACAGTCGAGTCCCTTTCCCGACTGCACTGAGTTCCAGTGACAAGTTCGTACTTATTTTCCTCATGCAGATATCGATGTACTTCCGAATTATCAATTTAAATAGTGCAATGTAATGACTTTCGCCGTCAGTGTTGGTATCCAAGTCATGCTGTTGCAATGAAAATAAATTATGCATTACATAAACTTGCTCGAGAAGTTTTCTTTCCAAATGTGGCCTGAAAACTTTGCCTCCTATTTTTCAGAGTGACATGTCTTCTGATGCCTTTTTCACAAACACGCAAAATATTGACCACGCTTTTACTTGGATTCTATTCAGTTCAAAAATTTTGCACTTTAGCCTTCTGTCTTCATTCTTTAGTTTTACAAGTTCGCTGCTTACTTTTTTCTGAAGAGAAGGAGATTGTGTCAGTTTCTCTTCATCGTGAATAGTTTGTTACAGCACTCGAGCAGGATCACGCTTTTCGATGGAAGAGGTTTGTCTGACTTTTATTGTTGGTTGGTAATATGTAGGATATTCAGGAAACATTCTGGGAATGGCATTCGCTAATCTCTCATTAACCTAAGCCGCTACCATCCCTCATTAACTAGTTTTTCGCAAAATCTACCCGAGAATTGCTGCATATTTTCTTTGACTTTTTTAGGAATTGGCTTTGTTTTTAGCCGCAATTGGACACGAAGCAGATTTTCCAACAAGAGTATCAAATACTGTTAAAGACGACAATCCATTTGTCTGTTTGTATTCCACTCCAATGATGGAGATGCGTCACTTCAATGCAATTGCCACGACTTTGAAAGTAAGTTTCGCACTTGCTGTTATTTGTATTTTGATCGAATTCAAATTCTAACTAACAACATTTGACAGCTCATGCTTTACTTATCCATGACAGTGTTGCCACTCGTAGCAACAATTATTGCCTGGCAATGTATTCATAATTTGTGGCAATATGCAATAATGTCCAGATAGTTCACATTATAGTTGGCAATATGTTTGAAATGTAGAACGATGGCGATATTGTGAAAGAATTTATTTGACGTGCTTGCTTTTGATGTAATTAAATAGGTCTGTTGAAAAGAATTACACGAGTTACTCTAATAGCGAATATAAGACCTGTTATTCACAATACTTGATCGCTAGTCTCTGAGTCTGTACCACATCACTACGTACAGTCATGATTGACCTCTAACTGTAGATACCTTTATACTCGTATTTTCTGAGTGCCTCACCACCTGAATCGCATTCACTCCTGTTTCCCCCGTGTTGATGAACTAATGACTAGGATGTACAATCCCGAAGCAAAATATCAATCGACGGATTGAGAAAAAACCATTAAATTCAGATTCATGCTGATTGCGGCTTATGTCAACGATTTTGTCTTTGTATACATTAATATTGATTAAATAGGCGTACCGACTCCAAATAGTAATAAAATACTAACATCAATTGTAACTGCAAATCATCATTTATGATTACGAATGTGAACAATTTCTTAATTAAATCTTCATTTGTAATGAAGCACCTCATGTAAGGTACGTTCACATTATACGAGATGAGACATTTTTAAAAGCTTTCATGTCACGTGCACTTGTACAAAATTCTCCTGTTCATTTCATTTAAACACTGATTACATGTTGGGAATATTCCTTGGCTATTCATTTCATTTTTATAGATTGGAAAGAGACAAGTAGATTGTTAGAATCTATCAAAAAAGGGGGAAGAAATGGGATGTGAATTAAAAATCTGATTACTGTGGAATAAAAAAGTCAATGAAAGAGGAAATCTCTATAACTGTCAAGTTCGTGTCTTGAGTTGATGTTTGGTTTTAACTTGTTGATGCAATGGGTTTCTCTCAAACGAAGGTTGGTGGAATCATTATCAAATGACAAAATTGTTGCTGTTATTTTTGTTCTAGAGATGTTACACGCTTGCAGGTGTTTGAATGCGGATGAGTTGATGTTGGTGGTGTGTTCACGACAGCGGATGTGTAAATGTCTAATGCTAATGGTGCTGCCAATATAAAATTGTTTGCACTTGTCACATGTAACTTGATATACTACACACCTTTGGTAACACATTTTATTGTTTCTGATGGGACAATTTTGAAGTGTGCACTCTTGATTGGGTCGATTTTGTTTCAAAGCACTTCGTAAGGTTTTGTTCTTCCTTGTTATTCTAACATCTATGTTTTCTCGGCGAAACACGTTCTTGATTTGTTTGTCTACTTTTTCGGAGACGAATGGAAATGGGAAATGCATGTATTCAATATTCTGTTCACTTCGTTTTCTTTTTCTTTTCATTTGTTTGTTGCTTGCGATTTTGATAATTGAATCAGGATGACCGTTAAGTTGAAGAGTTCTATTAAAATTATTCTCACATCTTTTGTATATTGCATCATTCGAGCATCGTTCTGCTATTCTGTCTTTCTCGTTTCTTATAAAGTTCAGTTTTGCTTCTTGAGGTATATGGGAACGATAATGTACAAAAAGGTTTTTCTTTGCTGGTTTACGATAAAATTCGAAATTGGATTCATCTGAGGCATGCAGCGTAACGCAGAAGTCAAGAAGACTGAGACGATTATCGTTGCCACAGGGTAATTCAATTTCAAATTTCATGTTATCATTTTGAGAATTAAGATGATGAAGAAGTGACATTCCTTGATCTTTGTTCTGTACAATAGCAAAACAATCATCGACATAGCGCATGAAAAGTGGTATATCGTGCATTGTTCCCATTCTTCTTAGAGCGGTAGTTTCAATGGTGTCCATAAAGACAATGGCTAGTATACTGGATAATGACGATCCCATCGGCAAGCCTCTCACTTGAAGAAAAATATTGTCTTTGAATCGAAAATATGTGTTTCTTAGGATAACTTTGGTTCTAGAGATCGTAGAAAGTCGTGCAATAGCTCGTTTGAAAGCTGAGAGTGCCACAAATTCATTGGAAAGCACAGTTTGGCCCTATCTTTAATTGCTGAGGCTTGAGAGTGACATTGAAACTTTTGGTCATGTTAGAGAGCCGTCAGAGGTTTAGTTTTGTGTTTTGGGCTCCAGCGGGCGAACGAAGCATTGGACGAGAAAATTGAGACCAGATTTGGAATCAGCTTGATGTTATTGGCCAATGAGGAGCACATCCAATGAGAATCCAGCATTTCTCTATAAATGATGAGGTTTTCAGAGTGACAATCATTCTATCTTTGAGTCGCACAAGTGTCGGACGCACGTTCTCCCTCTACATCCCTATTATATTATCCATCTGAAATGGTAAGTCGAACCTTCCTTCCTCTCCTTCCTTGAGTGTTAACTTAATAGCATCTCTTTTATTTTCAGGCATCTACTACATTTAAAGGATAAGATAGTGTTCAGGCGTTACAAGGTTCTCTACAATCAGATCGTCGTATGTTGAGGCCAATAGAAGAGACAACAAAGGTAAATTATCCTACCCCACTGCAGCGTAAATTTAAACAAGCCATACGTTATTACGATCATAGTATAGTATTGCAAGCGGGAATGATTCCTTCCACTGAAGTGAAGATATTGATCAATCAGTATGGGGACTACGTAGTAATTCCTGTGAATCCATACATTCGTCGCCAACTCGATATTATTGAAGAGTTTGCAACATTAAATATGGACATCCTTATTCCCCTTAGCAAGGAATGGAAGGCGAGAGATGACAATACTCCATATAGAAAGATATGGGATGGTAAAAAGCTTTCTTTACCACTTTAGCAATGGTGCTCATACTATAAAAAGGATGGAGATAAAGTAACATCCATCAGATGTGAAGACCTCGCAGAAGGCACTTGGAATGTTGGTTTTGCTATCAGTGGAATTTATTATGGCTATCACCAGAATAACAAATAAGCCTCTATATCGATGCATGCTCAATCCATCCTATATATACCAAAGCAACCAGACGTTCATGACATTATTGATCAAATCCTCGACGAGAGCGCTACAAAGCGCAAGTCAGAGAAGAATGCTGCCGGTAAACGCAAGCCAAAGAAGGAGAATCAGTAGTCCTTACCTATCTCTACCTTATGACAATTCGCTCATGTGCTTTGAGTGTCGTAGACGTGGACTTATCAGATACATTTTACTTCTTCGCTGCCATCATGTTATTTGTGTATTTTGTCGTGAACAGCATCGATGTACTTCATCATTTTGTAATATGTTATGGGACTCTTCATCAGATGAGTAAAAATTTGTAATTTCCTTTTTAGTCATCTATCATCATTTTTATGGATTATGAGGGTGAACCTGTACAGGAGCTCAGTGCTATTGCTATGGACAATTGGTCGTATCAAATTGCTAGTGTCTACCATCAACATGCCAAGTGTGATCCAAGCGCTGATAGCTGAGCGAGAAAACACATCCATGGACTTAATCAGCAATACTTGCAAGACTATGGCTTTTCTAATGAATGTGCTCTTCTTATTGACTGTAAAAGATGGTTAACAGCTTTTAATGTTGTGTGCATCTTTTGCAATGATCCTACTAAGGAGAAGAAACTATTTCCAAATCTAATCATCAATGATATTCTACTTCCACCTTGGGAAAGTAGAGTTAATCAACACTACCATGAAGTCACTAAACGTTTTAAGGAATTGAATGTTCCTATTTTAAATGTTCGTTGTAGTCGCTACATTCATAATCAATGCTTTTTTCTTCCATATCTCAACACTGCCAAAGTAATGTTTGGTCATCATTGCTCTTTATATGATAGCCACCAACTGTATCTATTTTATCTGTTTTAAACCCAAAATTTGTAATGCATGCTTGTTAAAGTCTTTCAATAAATGCTTTATGAAGAGATTTATTTTTTTCATGCAACGGATGGGATAGATGAAGGATGATAATGTCTTTCTCAAATGATTGTGGAGCATTACGTTTTCATATGCAAAGCTTAAAGAGAGCTATTCAAGATTACGTGATAACTTTTCATAAAGATGAGATCAACATCAAATCAGTTATTGGTGATACTAGCACTCTATTTTTGAAGTTAATGAATACGTTTTCTAATAGAATTGTAATGGCGAGATTAGTTGCAAAAATTCATTTCAGCCATTTTGGGAAAGAAGAGGTAGAAGATCGTTTCTTCCACTTTGCTTCTTATTCGATGGAAGTTGCTCAACGTCTTGATGCATTTAACCATCATGGTAGCAGTCTAGTGATTGAAGCGATTTCACATATTCACATTCAACTTCGTATAAAAGAAACTTGAATAAAAAGAAAAAACTTGAAACTTGAATAAAAGATGCAATGGTACTTGATCGTAGGACAATTGGTTTTCGAGTTGTGTCTGCTTACTCTCGAAGTGTATTTCTTCTGCACATGTGTCTATTATTCAGAAAAGGCTAGCAAGTTCATGTCTTCAAAAAGACTTGCTTTAGAAGTTGTTAGCAAGAGTGAAAATATCGATGTATGTAAGCGAAAGGATGGAAGTGAAAAACGCATCTTTAAGAGATGTAAGCATACTTTCTGCCAGCGCTGTTTCATACGATACTGTATTCAACTTTGTCAATGTAGTTACTGTGATATAGCTCATTTTGAGTGTCACTTCTGTCATGAAAGTTAGCACCTATGCAAATGTGGAAAAATCAAGTTGTAACAATGGTTAAGAGAAAAATGGCGAAACGCAAAAGTCTAAAGTCTTCAAAAATTTTCTGAGGCCATTCGAGCTCTTCAACGAATGAAAGGAAATCAGCGATATAATGCTATACGACATGCTAATGATAAATTTATTCGAGAAATTGCTTCTGATGTGAGAAGTTTGAGGACAAAGAAATTATCACCACAACAACGAAAGTTGCTTAAGCGACATACTACAAAATTGCGATTCATCTCAAATCCTAAAGTTACCCTTCAAAGAAAGAGGAAAACTCTAACACAAAAAGGCGGTTTCCTTTCAGTGCTACTTCCGCTGTTAGCTCCTGTAGTGGGCAACGTATTGGGTAATATCTTTGGCTTTAAGCGCTAATTATGCAAATATTGAATCCATAAGTATTAAAATGGATTTCAGACTTCATTGTGATAAAGTTCTGACTGTATCAGGTCCATCCCATGCAGGCAAATGTGTTTTCACTTTGAATTTGCTAGATAAAAGAAAAGAGTTGTTTAGGGAACCTATCAATAGAGTGATTTCGTGTTATGGCATTTATCAGCCGTAACTTTATTCGAAATGAAGGAATTATTCCAGAGGATAAGATTCAGTCCAATGATGTTGTATTGGATAATGTATTAAAAGAAAGCAAGAATTCTAAAGATGTTGCAGATATGTTCACTCGCGCAGCACATCACAAAAGATGCTTTATAATCTATATCACGCAAAATTTGTTTCCTGATGGGAAAGAAGCCCGCACACGAAACCTGAATACACACTATTACGCTATTTTTAAGAATCCACGAGACAGAAGTCAATTTGAAATTTTAGCGCGACAAGTTGCGCCAAGAGGTTCGAAAGCCTTAATCGAAATTTTTCAAGCAGCAACTGAAAAACCATACGGTTACTCATTTATTGATTTTACACAGGAGTGTCCGGAAGAATTTAGATTTCGAAGTGATATTTTGAAAAAGCCTATGATTATCTACAAACTATGAGTTCTTATTCTCGCATGGTTGTTATTCCTCAGGATGAATATGTGCAATTGACTGCTGTGCAACAAGTAAGACAACCTCGCAAATCAAATTTATAAGAATGAATTAAATTATCAGCAAAATTCGCATATCAAAGATGCACATCGTGCTGTATTATTACAATCGGAAACTGTCGAAGAATTAAAAAGATCGAAGAATAAGATGCGTGACTCTGTTTCGACTGCTACACCTCGAGCATCTCGCGCACTAGCAATGTCCCTTTTCAACAGCATTGAACCATATCTCACTGTGAATGATAGAGGTGAAATCATTTCAGATGAAAATGAAATGATTAACACGTCACGTTATGAAGACTTGATTCAGTATGCAACACGCAAAAAGCGCCGTCAAGGCTATGTCCCACCTGGTTGGTCTTGCTTTCTTAAACTATTGAAAAAGCACAATGTTCCAAAATTGCTTTGAATAATGAAACATTGAAAGAACTTGATTCTATTTCAGCAGTTGATGCTACTTCATCTACTTCACCGGTTAAGAGTAAAATTAAAATGCCAAGGAATTGGTTTAAGAGAGCACCTTCTAAATTCCCTCCCACACCCATCAAGCAAACAAGAGGAAGAGAACGACGTAGAAGAACTCCTTCAAAGAAATACATGTTCTCAGACTATTTATATGAAGCAGATGTGTTGCTTACTATGTAATGAGCCGCCGGAAGTAAATGTAACTGTAACTTGTTCTTGCTGTGCCAGCTCTCACAATGAGACTCCTAAACAATGTAAGCGTAAATCCTATAAATCCTGTGGTTGCTGTAAATGCAAAAAGGTAGGAAAGCAAAAACATGAGAAGGAGAAAAAGTCAGTCATCATCGGTCAGGCTACATATACACTCCACAAGCAAGCGAAAAAGAAGTACCGGACCCGTCATTATATTGCTCATGACATTGATGAACAGTGGCAAGCAGATTTGTATGACATTGCCGCTTTTTCAAAACACAACTCGGGACACAATTTTATCTTAACCGTAATTGATATTTTCTCGCGTTATGCGTGGGCTCAACCTTTAAAAACTCATCATTTCAGTCATTTTTCCGAGAGGGTCGCATTCCAAAGAGAATTCAGAGTGATCAAGGAAAAGAGTTCGAAAATCAGCATGTGGGAAGATTATTTGAGAGATATGATATTGAGCTGTTTAGTGTTAAGAGTGCTTATAAGGCTGCACTAGTTGAACATTTTAATCGCACAGTAACAAATCGCTTGTGGCGACATTTCACTGCCAACTTAACACAAAATTACAGGATACGCTACATGCCTACAATCACTCTATTCATCGTTCTATTGGACTCAGACCTTCGGATGTGAATGCTGACAACGTAGATAGAGTGCGTGAAACATTCCAACGCAAGCGTAATAATGCAGGAAGTGATGTGAAAATAGGCAAATCAAAAAGCAAAGTATCAAAAGTAAAGTGTTTTTGCCAAGGGTTATCTCCCGAATTGGACAGAAGAAATTTTCACAGTTTCAAGTATCAATAAAAAAGACTCCCTAACAACTTACAAGTTGAAAGATTACGATAATGAAGAAATTGATGGTGGCTTTTATCATGATGAGATTGAGTTGGTCACTCAAAGGGAAACATATTTTGTAGAGAAAATCATTCGAAGCAAAAAAACGACAAGGTGAAGAATGGTGTCTTGTTAAATGGTTCGGTTATCCTTCAAGTATGAACTCTTGGATGCGTCGTGCAGACATCTTTCATCTACGCGATCGTCAGTGATATTTTCAAAGATATGACTTGTAATGTCAAGGTCTAAGCTATGAATCCGACTGCATCGTTTTATTCACGCCCCTCTTATCTAAGTGGTGTGGGTGCAATTTACAGCGCACCCGCCGTCAACGTGGAGGTAGCATATTTGGTGCGCTGAAATCTGTTGTAGCACCTCTCTTATCTACTGTCGGAAGATCTTTAAAACGAACTGTTTTCAATAATGCTGTTGGCTTTGCTGGCGATGTTGTTAATGACATTACCAATGGTAAAAGTGTAAAGAGTACTTAACTAAATCGTGGGAAGGAACGCGATTTAAGAACATGACAGCAAACTTTAATGCTACTCAACAAAAGAGAGCACCTAAGCGAATGAATGTTAGAAAAGAAAACAGCGCGGAGGTGGTAAGAAGCGAACTTCAAACAAAACTTAGAAAAGGCATTCACGCAAACCTCGCGCGCGCTGTAATCTTTCATCAAGTGCTAAACGACGACGCTGTCATAACTTCTAATCATGGAGTGCAAAATTTCAAGCTTTTGTTTGTTTGATCAACAAGCAATACAGACAGATATTCTTAGTTCAAATATTGTAGATTATTATCCTCGTACAGCTGAGAATACTCGTCCTATTGAATTTGTTATTCCTGTCGCTAGCGATGATTACATTGATTTGAGTTATGCGATGGTTGATGTGAGGTTTGGAATTCAACAAGATGGAACTAAAATTGAAGATGCACATTTAAAAAAATGCATATCCCTATCATTAGCATATCATTATGCTCCCTATAAAGCATATTTGAATGCTCTATCACAGTTTCATCCAGCAGCTCAAAAGTCATATGTAAGCAATGGGATGGTATAGAGATCAAGCAGCACTATTTGGTAGTCAGACAAACACTGGTTTTGTAAAGCGATCTGCTTTGATTAAAGATAGTAAAGTATGTCAGCTATATAGTCCACTTAATTTAGACTTCTTGAGACAATCAAAATTTTTACTCTGTGATACCAGTATGCGACTCAAACTTACACTGAATAAGCTTGAATTTTGTTGAATGCATTTGCTTCAGTTGTGAAATTTAAAATTCATGTGGAAGATATGACAGTATACATTCGTCGAGTGGTGGCTAATCAAAGTGTAATTAGAGGACATGCTGAGGGTCTTAACCGCAACAATGCCATTTATCCCATTCAACATACAAAGCTTGTCACATTTACTATTCCTAAAGATCAAAAGAGTTTTATGAAAGATGGTCTTTTTCTATCGGAAGCGCCAAAGCTCCTCATGGTAGCAATGGTTGAAAATGTTGCATTCAATGGTAATGTCAAGAAGAATCCTTTCAACTTCAAACACAACAATTTAAGTGAAATTGCTTTGCGTGTAAATGTTGTTGACTGCCGACAGCGATATTTGTGCACCTTTTCGTCAAGCTCACGTTCCTCATAATATTCGCTTGGATCTGGAGTTCAAAAAAACGCTAGCGGAGACAATCAATGTATCAATTTATGCAGTCTTTGATTCAAGTATTGAAATAACTAAGTATCGTGACGTGATTCTTCACTATAATCGCTAATGAGTTGATTGAATGCTGACGATATTAAGATTTAAGTGCAGCGTGATGCAGATGAAGCTACGTTGAGAGCTTTTGATAATGTCTATTCGCTAGATACCTTACCGACTACAGTAAAACAGTATCTCATCTTTATCGTATTGAACACTCATTCACAGAATTTAGAAGGTGAGCATTGGAAAGCTATATTCATTGGAAAAGACAAACGTGGTGAACTATTTGACTCTCTTGCTCAACCTCCAAATATACCAACACAGCAGTGGTTGAGAAAGCATACTCGTCAATATCAACGAAATGAACGCATACTGCAACATCCACTTTCATCAACTTGTGGTGCTTTCGTATTGTACTTCATTTTAAAACGTTTACATGTACACCAATATAAATCTGTATTCAAAAATTTTCATGTAATCCATCTTCTAATGAAAAGATTTGTATGTTCTATAATTATTTGAAATAAAAAACATCATGTTAGAATAAAAATTGTTTTTATTTCACAATCCGTTGGTTATGTACATACTCGATTAGATAGTTTAGGATCGTATCTGCTTGCATTTCAGATTTCAATCCAGTAATGATAACTTCACTATTATGAAAAATTGCAGCATGTACAGGTAACCAGCAGCTAATGAGAGCCGCGGGAAAAAGTTCGGGTTCATAACACAAATTGAGGCTCAAATTGAATCAATTGAGTGGAGATCACCATATTGTCCACAGTCAGATTCGACATCACACACTTCTCCCTCTTCCATATCCGTCGTAGTAGTTTCTGCAGCTCTAAGCGCATCAACCGCGCTGATAAATGAGAAAGGGCGCCGAGAATCTGTAAAGTTCCATTTGGGAAGAGTTGAAGGTTCCGTGAATTGTTCATCTTCACCACTAACATTTGCGGCCGACCCGGATAATACTTGCTGTTTTTGAATTTGTTGATGTAATGTTGCGAGATCGATTTTCGTGTAGAGTCTGATGCGTCGGAGAATGTTGACGATGGTTTAGCGATGACGTTTTATGATGAAGAAATGAGTAATAGAGCGATGTATCTTCCTTTTATACTTCTCCCAACTGCCTAGATGAAATGTGAAGTAGGTAGAAAGTTTTGAATGATAGACTTGAATTCGCTGTTTGGTAAGTCGCAACCATATGCGATTTCCTATGCGTGAATGTTTTTTCATATAGAGGTATTTTAAGTCCTTCATAATAAGATTTAGAGACTGAAAATGTCGATATGATAAAGTAAATACTCTTCTTACATTTCCGGTATAATCTTTGAAACATACGTTTCGTTCATGATCAATCTCAATATATCGTAGGAAATCCAATTTCCAAGTCTTCATGAGGGAGTGTGACATTGTGTTGAAGATGTTGTCTGATTAAGATTTGCGCAGCAATGCGATGAACTCGCGTCGAATGAATGACATAATGGAGCGATGTACAAATATTTTATATTTTTCCCAATTACATTTGCGAAATGAGATTTGATTGATAGATTTGAATTTCATTTCTGTGATGTTAAAGCCAAACTTGATTACCCAAGGAGACGAATTTCTACGTTTGAAATATTCCAAATCCATCATGATATCATTAAGATTGAAAAATTGTCGCCATGTTGATGTAATTCCTTTCGATGTATTTCCACAAGAATTCTTGAAGTGAACGTTTCCATCGCGATCAACTTAAATATATTGTAGAGAGTCCAAAATCCAAGTCTTCATGATGTTATGAAAATTGGTAATGTATAGATCACCGAAATGAAAATGTCATTCTATCATGTTTTGGTTAGCAATGTGGCAACAAATAGATTTGTTGGTAATCGAGCTGCTGTCTTTTCTACTCCCATTGATAATACACAACAGGTGAATGGAAGTGGGAAGTAGGCGTCACCCAAGTTGTTCACAGTAACTGTGTCTATACTTTCGATTATGAAGTGATGACTATTAATATGAGACGTACAGATGCCTGTCAGTGTGAAGAGGGATGTCGAGTTTACATTCCGAAATGGCCGAAGAAAGATTTCTCAACATGCAAAAAATTCGTATTTGATTTCCTGAGTAAAGCATGTAGACACATTGTCGAGTTTACTCCCCACAATGGTGTATATGATCATATGTATCATGCAGTTGATAAAGATTGGATTGTTGCTTTGAGTCCGAGTTTAAGAAATGATTTAGGTTACTTTGCTAGCGCCTTGACAAGCTATGATAATTATAAAGCTAATTACTATCCAACATGTCGCAAAAATTTAATTTATAAAGAGAAAGCCTATTATGTGGATCTTATTCCGAAAAATGAAGACGTTGGTGAAGCATTATCCTGAAGCATTATTGAAGAAAATTAATGATCTCCTTCGAGATGGCGAACAAGTGGCAACATTAACTTTAAACAAATTTTCTAATCACATCGTAATCAATAAACTAAATGATGATAATCTAGTATTGGTTAGTTCAGAAGATTTTCATTAGTTCTTGTGACATCGTTCTGCAGCTCTTCATGGAAAATTTAATATGCGCTATCAAATCAATTTGATACAGAATGGTCCGCATCTTTATGCAGGAAGTGTATAGATCCTTTAGGTGGTATCTTACATAAATCAAGAGTGTTGACACCTCGCATTATCACTTCAGTGAAATTAACTATGAATTATTTGAATGAAGTGATTAATGAACAGCATATATCTTTTTCTGAAAAAGAAGGTGTTCTGTCTCTTAGTGTAAGTGGGAAAAATATTGAGCTGATTATGGACAATAGCCTAATGGACATTTTGGGATTTGATCAAAATACTTTTAAAAGTGGTACTGTAACAAAAGCTAGCGCGAGCATATCGTTATCGCGTCGTATTGACTATTTTCAGATATATTCCAATATTGGTGAAGATGTACGTGTGGGAGATGTTGAAGCTCCACGTCTAGCAATGATACCCTACCAACCAAGAAGCTATAGTATTCTATCTGAGCATACTTTTAAGAAAGTGCATTATACAAACTTGAAATCAAACTATATACCACAAATTGATATTGCAATTTATGACGATGCTGATGCGTTGATTCCTTTTCATAAAGATGCTGTGACAAGTATCACACTCCATTTTCGAACGAAGAATTAATGCAAAAGTGTGGAAATATATTTTTCCAATGTGAATGATATGGAAAGTGAAAATAAGGATTCGTTTCTAGTTTACTTACCCAGTAATGCTTCCATGAATAAATTTCCCAATAATAAACCATCAGACTATCGAGTAGAAATAGGTCGTCCATTACTTCTAGAAGGTGAATGGGAAGTAGGTGTTTTCAGCATTTGTAATGATAGTAGTATTCAGAATGTGAATTAATTGGAAGAAATGGTATTGACTCCACGCACCCATGATGGAATAACGATGAATAATGCATTCAAGTTTCCATACAATTTAACATCAGATGGAAAGTGGAATTATGAATGGAATTAGTTAGAATCAGATTATTATGGATCATCAGATGAAGATAATGGCAATGCTTCTATATAGAAAAATGAGGGTCAGAAAGTTTGAGTTTACTATCTATGAATGGCACGGGACACACTTCTATCGTTTTCACTCTTTTACTGAAGGTCTTACATTGAGGTTGGATAATGAATTCTATCCACATCTCGGTTTTGGACACAGTCTGCATCTGACATCAATGGCTATTGCAAATGTTACAAAAATCTATTCAAACCGAATAAACAAATTTCATTATAAATTCAAAATATTTGATAAAGATGTCGTAGAATCTGAAGAACGCATCATTTTGAAAAAGCGTGGTGTCAAGCCTTTGTCACTTATTGAGTTAGTAAAACGATGGAATGAGACTGTGGGTAAAAGTATGGAGAGAAACTCATGGTTTGGAGGGATAAGTTGGTTATTCAGAAACATAATGACAAACTTACAGTTTATTTTTCCCCAACCTTGCGTCATTTTGTAAGACATGTATCGCCTATTATTGGAAGCGGTTTGGTTTATGCTTCTCATGAATATCACACTAAAGCTGATTCATTTAATGATGAATGGTGGGTGGACATCTATGGTGATCACATCAAGAAAATCTACCAATCTTATCAAGAAACTAAAGTTAGTATCAATGCAATGCCGCGTCTATACAATACAGTTGAAAACTTTATTCTTGTCATAAATCCATGTATACAACATCAGTTGAAGCAAGTGTTGAAAAGTAGACATGATGCAAAGGCTCATCACATTCCGTTTGCAATTAAAAATCAAAGTGCTGTTCTGAAGCTGGGTGATGACATTCAATGTGAATTGAGTAAAAATTTGAAAAAACTCTGGCTTTTCATTTCTACAAGAAAAGTTTGCTACTTCATACATGATTGGTGTAGGAACACCAATGACACTTCATAAACATGAACAACATCTCTACATTCAAAGTGATCTGATTTCACCTATTTCTGTTGGTGAGAAAAAAGATTACATTTTACGTAATTTCATTCATGATAGAGACGCTTCCTATGGAATCGTTGAAAAGATGTTTAAACCTATTTTCTACATCCTATTATCAAACAAACTATCCCGTCTATTTCTCTCAAAATTACAAATGGTTTACATGAGTGCATCCATGTGAAAGATGCTGAATCCCTCGTAACTTACGTGTTTTGGAAAACAAAGTAAAGTCATTGTAAGATTTTGTTGAAAAAAATAGATATGAAAGTGTTTTGAAGAAGCGTTGAGAAAGTGGGAAAGTCTTTTCACAGATTTAGTGGGAATGAATTGACTGTCGGCAGATATTCACAAGGAAGTGCAATCTAAAGCGATACAAAAAGCAACAATGAATATCAACAAAAAACATCATCAGAATACTGATTTGAGAATGAATCTATTTACACATCTCCTGAATGTGGTAGTGTGAATTTAATTCTTTTGGGTGGTGATATGTTTGTGCCAGGAGGTCCATGTGGAAGAGATATGTTATGTCCTATCCAACACCTCTTATCCTCCCACGCTGAAAGTGCTCGCTTTCTAAATGTATGAGTTTTTACCTCATGTGTCTTTGATTTTAAGATGGTCATGTTGACAAACGTTATGTTCTTATTTATGTAGGCCATCTTATAGACCCTATGTTTCATATTTACAACAATCGATTTAGATATGCCTTTTGCGCGCTAATACTGTCACTGGAGTCGTTTGGTGTCATCGAATACATTTTAGGACAAAGAAAAATCATTTCCTTAATTTTCTTTCCTGCCATTTCATCTTTAAAGCATCCTAATTTTGCTTTATATTTTTAGTAGAGTATAGTGGGTGATCTGTAGGATACTTTGATGTATTAAAATATTTTTCTAAAGATTTTCCTACTTCATTGAAATTTAACTCTTTTTGAGCAGCGTTGCTTAAAAAGAAACTGTCGGTATCACCGCCCAGCAAACGCACGTCTTTAATTAGAGGGCATGGTTTTAATATTCTATAGAAGAGTTGATACATTTCAAGCTTGGAGTAATCTAACACAGCTTGTCCAATGTAGGTAGGCTTGCACAACTCTGCTCCTGATTTTACCATTTCAACACCAACCAACTCATCATCTATAATATCTCCATCAATAAAGAGAGGTGAAATTGATCTAACTTTTGAAATGTATCATTATGATTCAGAAGTTTATAGTTAATACGCTTTCTAACGTCCTCCATCATCTTACCAAAAAGACTATTATTCTTAAATTAATAGAAATCCTTTTCAAAATTATTTTGGGCTAGTGCACATTTCTGGCTGTTACTATCAATATAAGGTTTCAGAACGGCTTTCTGTCTAAATTTGATAATGCGGTGAACTGTTTTTAAAGTCATCCCCATTTCTAAATAAAATTTTAAGATAGAGAAGTGGACGAAATAATTTTCTTTATCAAGTTGAGTAAGCAAAAGTTTGCGGCAGGGCTTGTACTTGGGCTGTCCGCTCCCTTCTAAATCTTTATGAAATTGTTTCATAAAGTCCGAAAACATATCTTCAGAGTCACTTCGCCTGATTCGGGTGCAAGTGGAAAATCCACAGTTTTATTTTTAATACTATTTGGATAGATAAGATCTATCTCAAAATAATATCCCTAATCACCATCATCTGGAATAGCTAGTATGTTTGAAGGGTTGGAGAAATGCTGAATTTCATTATCACCCAACCTGATTGATCATCCAAATTGAGGTAGAGGTTTGGACAGTGAACTACCATATAAATTATTCTGGTCATAGTACTTTAGATGAATCTGATCATCATCTACTATTTTTGATTTTATTTGATGCCTATTTGCAAATGTGCGACCACCGCGAATTCCTCGTTCAAATAAGTTATACATCTCTGGATCTTGCAAAAGATGGATGGTCTCTCCAGTCATTTTAAAAGCAAACTGGAATGACATGGCTGGAAGACTGACAAAGTGGGCAGTATCTAATTTATCTTCCAATGCCACTCGTCGAAGCTCCTGAAATACATCAGCCAGCAAAAATACATCTAATTTTAGATAGGCGATCATATAATCGCTAGACGTTTGACAGTCAGATTTTGTCCATGCAAGTTGAGCATAATTGTAATCTTCTACCTTGCATTCTACACCAGTCAAATCATTTTTAAATTTGTCTATTGATGGAAGAGAAGTCTCACTAAGTTTAGAAATATTATCAAAGTATGCATATGGAAACACTCCTTTGCGTGTGACGACTTCATCCGTCAAGTTAGGATATTTCTTCAAATTTTCAGTTAGTGGAAGAGACTTAAGATTTTGAACAAAAGATGCTGGTGATGAAGTCTTGAATTGATAGGAATCTAAAAATTTTATATCAAAATAGACTGTCTTATTTTCTTTAGTTTTGTCAACTGCTACTTTTGCTGTCTTGGCCATGAGCTTTTCTCTCGTTTGAGCTATTACACTTAACTTCCACTCTTTCATTTTTCCTAACCTCCCTTTTATTATCTTATGACTGTCATAACCTTTGAAGTTATGAAAAATAACGGGTTGAGTACATCGTTTCAGTCTCAGTGAAAAATTACATCTTGTACATAGCGCGTTTCTAAATTCACGAGTGATGTGATCATGGTCGCGCACTTTCTTGATTTTATCTTCATCAAACGTTTTATTTCATTTTGGGCAGACTTTACAACTTTCAAATTTTACTTGATCATCTGCTGACATATTCAATGATCTGCGTTGGAGTTCACTATCATATTTTTGCTGATATTTGACAGCGCTTTCGAGGAATTGTAAGAATTTATGTATGCAATCCTCACTTTGCCAGACGTGCATTTTATTATTTTTATTTTTGAAGTAATCATGCCATACCTCATAACATGATATAGCCTCCGCTTTATGGGTGTTATCATCAATATAGCATTTGATGTCAGCATAGATGACACGAAGAGGACTTAATTCATCACCTTTCTATATGAAAACTCTATCTTTGGGCATGCATTCTATTTGCAGTTTACCTCGCTTACACCATTCATAATGTGTTTCAATTTATCTTTTGACCTGAAGGGACGCATACAACGGTCACATATGAAATACTCTCCTCTTCTAGATGTTAAGTGGGAATATGGTCTAGTCATTTTAGGAATACCGCAGTAATGCCAATTTTCACTATCATTTTGATATACTAGCAGGAGATTGACTACCCAATCATAAGTTGATGAACGGTTGTTGTAACGCACACCCTTGAGCCCCTCTTGCCAGATGTGAACAACTATTTTAATTTCATTTAGTTTTTCAAGTTTCTATATCTTTGAACTTCATGTCTTTGCTATTGCAGTCATCAAACTTCAATTCATTCTCCCATTCATTATATTTGCTTCTACGGAAACGGTTGTTCTGTACATCATGATAGTGGAGAATAGATAATATCGCATACTTAAAACACTGATTCAAAATCAACAGAAATGACTGCATTCTTAGCTCTTAATGTTTTTGGAAGACTGAAGGAGCCTCGCCCACGGTAATTTTCTAATAGAGTAATTTTAAACTTGGCAGATTCTATGCCATCAAAAATTAGACCGCTGTCGCGCTCGTTCAATTTATCAATATTTGATTTTAGTCCTTAAGTGTGAAAATTTGACCAAGCTTCTTTATGGACTACCTCTGTAGCAGGAGAGGAGGTTATGTAAAACACCAACCTCTGTACTATTTCACCAGTATGATAATCAACTTAAACATATTTTATTTTAAGATAGATGAGCGCTTTTATTCTAAACTGCTCCAAATTATGAAAGAGTGCATCTGTCAATGTTGAATTTTGATGGAACCACTCCGGAAAATCAGCAATAGTTTCTTGAGGATTCCATATGGTAGTTTCTCACTACATTATTGAGCGATGCTTCAGTTAGTTATAGCAACAGCACCTCCTCTATTCGACTATCATATTTGTGTGTGTGGTGAAGTCTATGTGAAGATAATTCAAAACCTGTTTTAAAAGATTGGAAACAAAAGTCACAAGTAAAGGAGACATGTTGAATAGAATCATCCTCACCTCAGGAGATTGATGATGGTTTGGGTTGACACACACGTCTGATGTGTCGAGTGAGATCGCGCTTCCTCGTAAAGATGTGACCACAATCAGCACATGTTTGGATGCTTCCCGCGACTGCACACTTTAGTTGGAACTGTCATCATCTGGAGGAGAAATCATTCTGTCATCTCTATTGAAGTCATAGTTTATTTTTACAACCTACCTTCACTCACCAGTTGTAGAGCTTCCTCGAGAACGGAGCGCTTTGATGATGAAGTAGATGCCTGAAATTGAGAAAGATGCTATTAACCTAGCGTTTAAGGGAGATGAGTGATGAAATCTTTAACTTACCATTTCAACGAAATTAAGTCAAAATCTGATCCTTTGATAGTCAGGATGTAGCAATTGACTCAAACCAAAATAGGGCACGTCAGAAACGTTAGAATACATTTGAGTGGAGAGAATTGTTCACTTGGTGTTAATACGTCCCAAATATCGAATGAAATTTAGTCTATTTTTCCCTTTTATATACTCCCATACTCAACATTCATTGGCTATTCATTTTGATTGGTTGCTTACTTATCCTTAAGCACTAAGAAATCAAGTTTATGGCATACATTTCAAAGTCATGGATTCGCCATCAACTCTCTCGCATGAATCACCAGTGTCTGGATCAAGCATGCCAACTTGTCCTCCCGCTCCGAAAAAGGCAAAGGTGGAGAAGCAGAGAAGGCTGGATGATATTCCAAAGTTGGAATTACCATCTCTACCGGAGCAAGAAGAATTAGAAATGATTTATGTGCGATGGAAATACCTGCTTTACAATCAGGAAGATGTGAAAAAGGAAACTGACATTAACCTTCTCCATGATATACGGAGATGGTACAGTCCATCATCCCAACCCCGGATGAAGTGGAATGGGACTGCATCTATGGTGTGCTGGTCGCGGCAGAAGAACGATTAAGGCAGTTGAAGTGCAACTGCAGTGGTTGTGAGAATTTATGGGACAATGTGACTTCCGAAGAACTTTTGGATTTTTTGTAAATTTTTTAATAAATGGTTCATGTGTTATATCTGTCTGTTTTCACTTATTTCTGGGTAATACAGCATACATAATCATTAAGATCATAGTGAAAATCTGATCATTTGACAGCTCAGTATAAATCATACCAGTTGATGATAGATACAATCATTTTTCCTAAGTACTACCTCTATCACTCAGGATAAATGATAAAGGGATTGAATATCAAAAACAGAGACATGTAGTATGTAGGTTTATTTACAATTGAAGCACATATACTTTATAGCGAGGAAAAGTCAAGTGGAAGAACCTTTAAGTCATTGTAGACTTTGTTGCACCTTGGACGTGTAGGGGCTTCTGGTGCTCTTCTCACGCGCGTTGTTTTCGGTATCCACTTATCATCTATCCAGACAATTCTTGCAGTCGTGCTTTTGTCGCATGTATCCTTCTGATCACACTTGTCTTCATCACACCACTCATTGACAATCACAAAATTACATGGTGTTTCTGAGTTTGTCATCTTTGCGTGCTAGCTCGTATAATATGAATAAGAGTGCTACAATCTTCCGACTTATGTAGTCTTCATCTAAATTAGAATCATTCTGATTGGTTGTTGAGGAATTCATTGTTGAAAAACATATAAAGTCAGAAAATTGAAACACTTCTCATTCTTATCTATCTCATGATGAAGGTACATCTCCCGCCTTAGAGATCTTAAATAAAATCTTTTAAGTGGTCGACGAGTGGGATGAAGACTGTGATCAGAAGGAGACTTGCGACAAAAGCAAAATTGTGCAAGTTGTGTGGAGTAATGGCGATTTTACACCAAAAACAACGCGCGTGAGAAGAGCGCCAAATGCCCCAACACGACCAAGGTGCTACAAAGTCTACAATGACTTAAAGGTTCTTCCACTTGACTTTTCCTCGCTACAAAGTATATGTGCTTCAATTGTAAATAAACCTACATACTACATGTCTTTGTTTTGCAATGTATTTATCTAGAAATGGAAATAAATGGAGGAATTTAGATGTGGGGTTAGTTATCACATTTATTATCGGTCTACTTTTCTATCAGTAGAGATCGCACCATTAGAGAAGATAGAAAGTGATTTTGTATACGTGTGGCGTAAGAGTGGCCTCCCGTTTCATCCCTTCATCATTTAACCTCAGCGATAGAGACAGTTTTTAAAAGAACTCATGGATCATTCTTAAATAACGTATGCAATGGAGATTTTTTAAGGAAACCTTTGACAGATGGCTAAGTGTCATCCATGACTGTCAGAATGCTACATTGAGAGCAATGGTAAATGCTGGTTAACATGAGCGCAGAGGAATAAGCAGACTGAGGTATACCATAGTCCCGTGCGACACCCTTTCCTGCGAACTTAATCGCCGTCTCAAAAGAGAACGCCTGTCAGAAGGAAGTATCATACCGAAATTCTTCTTGACATGCAACGTTTAACTTGACTGATAGTAGATACAACTTTGTGATTTTATTTTTTATTTGTATGATAGATTCAGTCAGGCCGAAGTCTGTCCAGGGCAAACCACGTGGAGGTACTATCACATCTTGCCCCATGGTGGTCTTTAAAAAGACCGTTGGTTCGTTCTCGGGATATGAATAGACTTTGGTTTGGCCGATTCCGCTGAGAGAGACTTGTAATCTATATTATCTTCTAATCTCTATTATCAGCCGACTGTCAGAGGAGGGTATATACCCCCACTCTGTTGAATTGGCATCGTCAGTTGTTGATGAGGCAATTCGAGCAAGATCATTGAATATTCGCTCTTGTTCCTCCATCTGTACAAACAGGTTTTAAGCAGGTTTTCGGTTTAAGCCGAGGCTTGTCAGGAGAGCTGACTGTCGTCTGAGGTGTTTTCATGATGGAGTATAGAATGAAAAGGAAAGAGAGGCAATGGTTTATATACCTCTCTGATACAAAGACATGACTCAGTCTTTCTAATTATGTGATAGATTCAGTCAGACCGAAGTCTGTCCAAAGCAAACCGCGAGGAGGTACTATCACTCTTGCTCATACTTTCCAACTCTTCTCTCGTCACCTTATACCCTTCAGCCTTCGCAGTGAACTTCTCATTCCGCATCACCAATACTTTATTTTTCTCCTCAACCGCCCTCAATCGAACCTTCATCCTCACATATTCATCCCTTGTGTTCCCTTCCTCCCTCCGAGGCGATGATGCTGCCAACGGTTTACCCACTTCCTTCCCTCATCCTTCACCTTCTCAAGATCACCAATGTTCCCAAACAATTCCTCCAACACGTCATTCAAATCAACATCATGCTTCTTGATGTCCCCTCTCAACTCCATTTCTTCCTCACTCATACCCTCATCAGTCGCCTTGGTTACAACTTCCTTTCCCACCGCATCCTCAATCGTTGCCACTGCCACTCTCACCTCTTCCATATCCATCAAAACTCCCTCAAACCACGACTTAAACCCCTGCATACTAATATTGCCACTAGGTATGGTTCCTAATGAACTCTATATCACTCCCATCCTCACATACTACCTTGTGGTGCACACACACCATCAACAACACTTTTCTCACATGCTCGCCCACCGTCACTTCTTTAATGTGCTTTTTGAGCTTGCTGCCTCTGGCAATACGACCACAGCTACACTTGCCATGAACATTCGCGCATTGATCATTTTAGTCATAGTGACGATTCTGTAAAGATAGAGTAAAAATTTGATAGCAACTGTTTATAGGATACTACTTGCTGATATGCATTGAAAGACTAAGTCCAAAATCATTTGATGGCAGTCGTCTAGGCGTTAGGCTCTTGAATCCGTTACAGGCATTGCTCAGAGGGGATGTTATCCCAGCTCCAAGGCCTCGACCCACAAATCCAACCTCGGGCGGACAGACCGTGCGTCATGTCACTGTGTTGGTATCCGGGCCCCGATTTTGACATGAAAACCGGTGGAGTTATTTACAAGAGGAAACATCCCAAGTCGCAGAGACTCATAAACGACTGCTTTTTATTCAAAAACTTTAATCATCATCATTAAATACAAATTTAAATTTGTCAGTATTTTAGTACTACTCATAAAACGTTTATAAGTAGTCTATGACCTATAGCACATCATGAGCTGTCGAACGTTTTTTGAATCAAGTCTAAAGGACTTGTAGAAGCAAAGTTATAGCCGTTTGAAGATTTCGGCCTACTATCATCAAATGGTCAGTCATGCTATGCTGACTAACCTACAGGTCTGACTCCTTAGCTGATATCAGCAATGAAAAGTCAGAAGTCCGATATCGGAGTTCAAGAGAAACGATTTACCTGTAGTCAGTTTCTCAACTTAGTGAGATTCCTCTACCAGGCTCGTACTTACATATCCTGTGAATATGCAATCGATGAGAGGGGGGAGACATTGGTTATCCAAACTTTCACGCTGATTACAAATCTGGTCTCAGTTTTCTCGTCCGATGCTTCTTTCGCCCGCTGGAGCCCAAAACATCAAAACTCAACCTCTGACGGCTCTCTAACATGACCAAAAGTCTCAATGCCACTCTCAAGTCTCAGCAAAGGAAGGTATGGCCAAACTGTGCTTTCCAATGAATTTGTAGCACTCATAGCTTTCAAACGAGCTATTCCACGACTTTCTACGATCTCTAGAACCAAAGTTGGAAGAAACGCTGCCGAGGAGGGGGGTCGAAGCTCTTCGTTCTTTGGCCTACGACTTTGGAAACAAGTCCACTAGACCCAAAATTGGCCAAGAAGCTCAGATCCGCCGTCTATTTTCACGTACGAGGCCTTGTTTAGCCGCAACAGACCAATACTGACCAATTCAACCTCTGACGGCTCTCTAACATGGCCAAAAGTCTCAATGTCACTCTCAAACCTCAGCAAAGGAAGGTATGGCCAAACTGTGCTTTCGAATGAATTTGTAGCACTCCTAGCTTTCAAACGAGCTATTGCACGACTCTCTACCATTTCTAGTGGTAGAACCAAAGTTCGAAGAAACTCTTCCGAGGAGGGGGGTCGAAGTTATTCGTTCTTTGCCCTATGACGCTGGAAACAACTCTTCTAGACCCAAAATTGTCCAAAAAGCTCAAATCCGCCGTCCATTTTCACATACGAGGCTTCGTTTAGCCGCTAGAGCCATTTTCTCACTCAAAAACCCTCTTAAACCCACCTAAAGCACACAAGAACCACACCTACACCCATGAAACTCAACATGTCGACGCAGAATTTCATCAGGAAGCCAAATCTAAACACAACTGACGCCTACAAACGCTCCTACACACCAAAAACATAGACCGCCGCCAATACCAACAACGACGGTCGACCACGACACACACACGGACGGTCAACCCAGAACGACAACAACTCACCTCACGCTCCAGAGTGGGGCGCTGTGCGCAGTTGGCAGGATTCCTTACTACTGAAGTGATTTGAGGAACAATAAAATAGTACGTGTAGGTTAGCCAGCCGAAACTCTAACGAAGTCATTCTTTCATGAATGTCTGTTTGAGATGCCATTTGAAAATGCACATGTCATTCAAGGTGCGATCGCTGATGCGATTTCTGACTTTTGAAGCAATGATCCCAGCGACGCTGAAGGCACGCTCGCATTCCATGCTAGCTGGTGGCACCGAACGAAGCCATCCAGCCACATATGATAAGAGGTTGCCTTGGTTGTAAGGAAACGATCCAATTCCTTTCACACGACGATGTCCATGGAGGGCTCATTTGTGAACGATTCGTTGACTTCGAATCTAGGAAGCGTTGCAACTCCTCGCGTGACTAGTGTAAGGATAAACTTGGTAATTTGTTGCCCAGAAACGCTGTGAATGTCCCCAGACTCAATGAAGATGATGATCCCCAGTGTCTAATCGTTTTCAGTGACCCATTTGCACAATTAGAAAAAGAGCGGAAAAATATTGTGTGCATATTTTTCCTTTGCTAGTAATTTCTATACTAAACGACTGATAGATAACGAAGTCAGTCCATAAAAATCCCGGGATTTGAATCCCGAAAAATTTTGAAGATCCCGGGATTTCGGGATTTCACACTCTGCTAATGACTTTGATACTCGAGTCCAACACTCCCACATTCTAGCTGTGAGAGCTGCTAGATATGATAAGAAGAAAGTCGGTGAATTTCATAGACTTTTTAACTACGGTTCTAGTAAAATCATGAACTAGGTTTTACCAAATGCGTTAAATAATATATACTAAAAAAGCTACAGACTGTTTTCTTTATATTCGTACATGGTTATAGATCTTCGGCTTTTGAAGGACATCCTCTTAACGAAGTTAATCCTTATCAGTTGATCGCTCAGAACGATGACTCAGATCGTTCAAAAAGATTCCGGTGTACTTCGGTTAGGGTTAGGGTGCAAGAATTACTATGCAAAAATTTTGACCTACGTGCGAGATAATCTCCCTCTGAAAAAGAAGATTCCTCGTTGCCTGAGTTTTTTTGATACAATCTTTAAGTTGAAGGAGAATTCCGTCATTCATTTGGTAAATAAACGTCTTGATGCTCTCTCTCATTATGATGTCGACCATCTACGGACAGATATGCAACTTTTAAACCTACGGGAGGATAAGCCCAAATCCGAAGCATGGGAAGACACAGTAGAGGTCATTCGAAACGCCGAACAAGATGGGGAATTGAAATTTCCACGCCGGCCAAATTTGGCGGCGGCCTGTTCCACCCTTTTCCATGGGTGCCGATTGTGAAAGAGACATCGGGGAGTCGCACGACATCGATGACAATTAGAAGCGTAATCGGTTGTCCGCTGACACCAGAGAAGTCTTTTACAATGCAGAAAAGAAACCAGCGCGTCATTCAAATTGGATAATGATATGATTAATCAATGATTTAGGGCTCATATGGAATATACGCTTTTTTGCAAAGAAGAAATGAGCATCAATGAGTGAGAAAATTGCGAAACTAACTAATTTAGAGGTTGATGAAATAAAGAAGGCGGTAGAAAATGACCTACAGCGTAGTAGAAGACCTGAGAAAGGAGGTGTCTGCGAAGAAGGAAAAGGAGGAAGCTGATGCTAGACAAACAGCAACTGAATTGAAATTACAGGAGGCTGTTGCTGAACTGAAACACGTTTCTCTCATGAAGGAACAATTATCGAAGGATGACAAGAATCGAATGGCAAATAAGGAGGTTATTAAGAAAAAGCTATTGAACGCTCGATTGCAAAAGCTTCGGAAACAGCTGTCGCTTTGAAACGTCGTGCAGAGACGAAATTTTTTTTTCATTGCCCAATTTTTCCAAGAAGTGACTGTTTGAAGCTCCTGATACGAAGTGATAAATGTATGATGAATGTATATAAACATATATATATATATATATATATATATATATATATATATATATATATATATATATTTCGCTTCATTGTTGATATCTGATTCAGTTGACTGATTTGCTTGCTTTTTTGTAAGATTTAGTTATGTTTTCTGTTAGAACTTTGCGATATTTTTCTTTCGAAATTTCATATAAATTTGTGGTTTTGTCCGCAAAGACAAAGATATTCTGAGAATTTTGGATGGCGTTTTTGTCTTCTTTTAATTTGTTTTGGAAGCTATTTGAATATTTTCGGAATTCGATTTTTTGTATCATTGCATAAATGTCTTGTTCAAAAGGATTCAAAAGTTCATTTGAAGGTGGCGATGAATCAGTTTTTCAATCCAAAGTCTTTCATTGGAATGTTTACTTCATTGTCTTTGTTATCAAAAAAGTATGATTTCCATCTCATTCTGCGTAATAAGCTTTCAACTTTCTGAATGAAAAGTTTAACATACTGCGTCTTCGATGGTATTGGTATGTTCTTTGTAGAGTAACCAAGATTTTTCCTATGAGAATCCATTTCCGTGATCCAACTTATGTAAAAATTCGAAGTCAGTAGAGTGCTCAACAAATGTAAAAACAAGAGGAGCGTTGAATTTCTTGACGTTGAAACTCTTGACGAAAAGCATAAATTTTGCAAAAACATTGACGAATGTCCCTGAAAAAGATGTGAATGTAATAATGCATGCAAGAAAGTCCTTGTTGTTTGACCAAAACACTACATGGGTAAAAAAAGCCAATGATAATCTTTTTGATGTTACCATGGGAAGTTACGATGGTGCTGAGGTATGTGAACTGGTCGGCCTCTTTATTCTGCATGAACTCACAAACCGATTTGGACGAGAAAACATTGGATTGTACAGAGACGATGGATTGTGTATTATCCCAAACAGCACTGGCCCTCAAAGTGATCGCTGCAGAAAAGATTTAATCAGAATTTTTCAAAGCTTTAAATTGAAAGTCACAGTTGAATGCAACATAAAAGCAACTGATTTCCTAGATGTATACTTCAATTTGGAAAATAATACCTACCGACCATATATCAAGCCAAACAGCATTCCTCTGTATGTTCACAATCAATCAAACCATCCTCCTATGATACTTAAACAAATCCCAAGAATGATAGAAGATCGAGTGTCAAGGTTATCTTGCAACGAAGATGTATTCAATAGAGCAAAACCAATATACGAAACAGCATTGAAATAAAGTAAACATCGACATGATTTATCTGACAAGCCAACAAATGCACAAAAACCAAAACGTCACAGAAATATAATATGGTTTAACCCCCTTTCAATGCTAATGTGAAAACCAATGTTGGTAAACAGTTTCTATTACTTACGAAAAAGCATTTCCCTCCTCACCACAAATATCACAGCCTATTCAATAGAAATAACATGAAGCTGAGCTACAGTTGTGTAACCAACATGGAAAATATCATCAAAAGTCATAACACGAAAATTCTTAACAAAACAACAAAATATCGAAAGAGAATGACAGCTATTAAGTCAATACAAGACACCAACACCCTTGATTCCCCGACCGCACTCGCCTGACCTAGGAATCGAACCGAAGTCCGCGGTGGAGACGAGCTCGCACCTTCTTCACCAGGCCACGCTGACGGTTCAAAAGGAATGCGAGTGAAGGCAGAAGTCATCTCTAAGTGATATCGACAGCATATTGTCCTATTATTATTGACAGAACGCTAACAGCGTTCATATTGTAGCGAGACAGCATATCAGCATGTCATACGACTACGTCACAGTGTAGATTGACAACAAAGGTCTGTCGTAATTCATTGAATATCGAAAGAGAGTGACAGCTATTAAGTCAATACAAGACACCAACACCATTGATTCCCCAACCGCACTCGCCTGACCCAGGAATCGAACCGAAGTCCGCGGTGGAGACGAGCTCGCACCTTCTTCACCAGGCCACGCTGACGGTTCAAAAGGAATGCGAGTGAAGGCAGAAGTCATCTCTAAGTGATATCGACAGCATATTGTCCTATTATTATGTCTCCACCGCGGACTTCGGTTCGATTCCTAGGTCAGGCGAGTGTGGTCGGGGAATCAAGGGTGTTGGTGTCTTGTATTGACTTAATAGCTGTCATTCTCTTTCGATATTCAATGAATTACGACAGACCTTTGTTGTCAAAAACAACAAAAACAAGCGAAAATCAAGATACTGAAAAAATCAACATGCAACTGCAGAAATAAAAACGAATGTCCACTTTCAGGTAGTTGCTTGTCAAAATGTTTGGTTTATAAAGCGACAGTTTCATCTGGTTCGAGTGACTCAAAGGTATATTATGGTATGCGTGAAGGTGAATTCAAAGCAAGGTATAACAACCACAAAAAGTCATTCAACAACGTCCGGTATAAGAACGAAACCTCATTGTCAACGTACATCTGGTCCCTCAAAAATCAAAGATCACCATACAGCATTAAATGGAGTATCGTACAACAGACCAAACCGTATTTTTGTGGCAGTCATTTCTGCAATCTGTGCTTAACAGAAAAATTCTACATCATAACATCAAAGTCAGACATTCTTATAAATAAAAAAAGTGAAATGATATCTAAATGTAGACACCGCAGAAAATATCTGTTGTCTAGTTTCAGACCCCCAACATCATAGTTCGCTGTTTTCTAATCAAGTAACCATGATTTAGCTACCTAGGTATCTGTCCATTCATTTATTGACATCTGATGATCGATGACCGTTTTGTTATCGTGAAACTTGAAGTAATGGCAATAAATCTTTGATCTAACTTGCATTCTAATTATGTATATATATATATGTATAATAATTATGTATATATATTCTTGTTGAAATTATCAAATTTGAAGCACCGTGGTGAATGTACATGTAAATCAGGGATATTCCAAAAAAACTTTTTTTCAGGCTGCGGTGTGATTAGATGAGGAACTTGATCTGGATGAGGAAATGGAAAAGCCTAGTTTGTTAAAAACTGCCTCCAACCAATGAAATGAAAATCTTAATTTTACATTAGTAGAAAAATTTGTTTTGCAAATAGTTAAAAGCCTGCTCGACAGCAAAATCCCTCTGGTCCCGAACAATGCGTGTCTTTCCCAGGTCGGGTGAAAAAGTAGGTGAATGAGGATACTTGTCATGTCAACGAATATCGTTAACGGACCATTCTTTCATACACAAAGTGCTGGTGGACAAGATGAGACAGTTGGCTTATCAGCTATTCGTTGAATGAAGTCCATACAAGCTGTGTTATAAACGAAACAGGTTCATTCGTCACAGAGAATGTCTAAATTGCAGCGAATTCTTTGGACAAAACTTGTCAATGTATCCAAAATCTGATGAAAGAAAGAGTGTCTTCGATTAATGACCTCATGGCTTCAATAAGATTTCTATCAGAATACATGGTTGCTGGACTTCAAGGACTGAAGTCGATGGAAGAAATGCGAAAGGTTGGATATCATGACGGACGAACTCCAGAAACGGTGGTCAGCATTTAATTTCCTGTAAATGTAAAAAAATGAATACAACGGAAGTTACACAGATTCTAAGCAGACGATGAGACTTTCCAGTGATGTACTACCAGAGGAAAAGGAAGGAAATTCATTGCAACTTTAGACATAATTATTGACATAACATTTAAATCTGAGGAATGACTTACAGCGGAAGACAAGGAATTTTACAGTCTTCAAGTAAATACGAATGCACAATTGGCTATACAGCCACAACAGACAGCTCGATATCGATACACTCATCGAAGTCGATACGGGTGCATTCTAAATGAAATCCGGCAAATGACGAAATCATATATCTGATAGACAAGACTTGGAATTTGATGAGCAAGAGGACGAAGACTTCACTGAATATCACAGTGATGAGATTGCGTGTAGTTTCAAATTTAATCACATTGAAAGATCGTCAACAAATCTATCAGCTATTTTGATGTCTTGCGGTTTGAGTACAAAGGAAATGGCGAGTTTGCATGAAAATGAAAGATGAAGGCGTGAACCTGTCTTCCCCGAGTCAGTCAGCAATTTTGGAAGCGCAGCATCAAAGAGCAAATGAAAGTTTAAGATGAAATTTTGAAGACAAATGATGGCATGCTGTAAGTTTTGCTTTAAAGCAATTAGAAAAAATAAAGTTTCATGCAGTTTTTTCAGAACGCTGAAAGGAGAAGAACGTCAAGCACTTCTATCAAGCAAAGCTTACGAGATCAGACTGGCAGCAGTGATTTCATCAAGTGGGACTGCTGAACTATTTTTCCTGGAAGAAGTCAGGCTCTTGACCAATTTGAAGCCTAGAGTTCTGATGATTGTTTGCGACTCAGCAGCTGTGAATACAGATTGATAACAATTTTGCTGTCTTTATTATTGCAAAATACACGTGGTTGTCAGTTAGCCTAATGCCAAATCCTATTAAAGTAAGGTTAATAGAAATATCAAATTGCTGATAAAAAAAGAATCAGTTATTTACCAAATGATACCTGCATCTGAAGTAACATCGAAAAATTCGTACAAAGTATCTTAAAAGTAGTTCGCTAAATGATGATGTGAAGCAGAATATATTGGGAATGCAGCAGTCAACGGAAAGGCGAGCAAGTCAGCTTGATATTGTGATGTTTGCATTGCAGTTGTGACATGAGTTGCTATAAGATTCAAATTCATAAAAAATGCATGTCATTTTCTCCACATCTATTAGATATTGAAGCCGCTTTAAATCATTGAAAATCGTTATACAAAGTTATGCATAACAAATGCTGGAAGCGATCACTATATAGAAAGCATAAGATGTATTACATTCTACTTAGTTTTCCAAAATGCATCAAGGAATCGCCGTGCGCCTACAACAACAATTTTGAAGAAAAGCGGTAGGCCCAATTCCACCAATTGAGGATACCGCTTGACCCAATGCCGCCATGGGCCAGCCGAATGGGGGCAAATGCTGGCCAACATCAGGAAATGGCCATTTTAGACTAATCAAGAATATGAATATCACGATTCGGTAGATATAGTAATGCATAATTTTAGTGAGACTGAGTGTCTCATGATGTAATACAACGTCTTGAATATTTATCGCAATGAAGAATGTCAAATGTATGATGCACTACTGATCACATGTATTTATACATGTACACAGCTCTTTTTGCGGATAACCTAAGTTACCTACATTACTCACTGTTTCGTAAACATAGAAAAGCGCTTTCGATCTGTGACAACCAACTTTCCGGTATCTTGAATCGAAAAAAATAATATTGACAAATGCAAGTAAAATATACATGTACTGTACATGTAGTAGGAACAGGACCTACGAGTTAAAATTCAGTACATTATAAGTACTAAAGTCGGAGAGTCAGAGACTTAACAATACACAGAATGTACACAAAATGTGTTGAGTATTATTTATCAAACGTACAATATTTGAGTGACGTTATGTCAACACGACTTCAAGGCCACTATACAGTAATGTCACAATCACAGATGAAGAAAACGAAAGGAACAGAAGTGTTACAAGGGGAAAGAGCGAACGAAGAGGGAGGTCTTTAGGGAGCGCTTGAAGGAGCGGAGGGATGTTTGACTGATCACAGTCTGTGGGAGAGAGTTCCAAATTCTGGCGGCTGTCGACGGAAAAGCTCGGTTTCCGATCGAGCGTCGGGAGAAGGGCACGGACAAGGCGGATCTGGCTGCGGAGCGAAGGTGCCTCCGCGAAGGGATCGAGGAAACACTTCGAAGGGAATCGATGAGGTAAGGCGGAGTGCAGCAGTTGAAGCACTGGTAGCAGAACACAGCAAGACGGAAGTGAATCCGCTCCTGCATGCGCAGCCAGTGGAGGTCTTTCAGGAGAGGAGTGATGTGGGAGCGGATGGAGGAGTCTAGCAGCAGCGTTTAAGACAGATTGGAGTGTTATTGTGTGTTAGGGAGACCGTCGAGGACAGATGAGCGGTAGTCTAGGCGGGAGTGCACTAGCGAGGTGACGAGGGAACGTAGGATGGATGTGGTGAGGGAGTTCCGGATCGACCGGATCTGCCGGAGAGCAGCAAAACAGCTGGCGACCTTGCTCGAGACAAAGGACCGCATGGAGAGCGTGGAGTCAATGTGCACTCCTTGGCAGCGATGGACAGTGGAGGGAGTGATTGGAGTAGATGCCACAGTAATTGGAGTCGAGGGGAGTAGGTCCTTCTTTCGGCTCGAGGAGCACCACAGCACTTCAGTTTTCGTGATGTTCAGTCGAAGTTTGTTAGCGCTCAGCCACTGCCGGAGGTCTTCAACACAGCGATCCACTGGGGCAGTAAGTAGGAAAGTTGAAGGGGGCAGGGAGGAACCATAAATGCTGAAGTCGTCTGCATAGGTGTGTGCGCGTAAGCCGTGTTGGTCGGTGATGCCGAAGAGATCAGCGGTGTACATATTGAAGAAGAGGGGGCCCAGCACTGAACGCTGTGGGACGCCATGATCATTAGGAGATGGGGAAGATCTGGAACTGTTTTGGCGAACGAGTCTTCTTCTGGGGGTAAGGCATGATTCACACCACTGTAATGCCAGACCGGATATGCCGAAGGAGACATTCAGTCTACGTAGCAGAATGGAGTGGTCGACCGTATCGAAGGCGGATGACAAATCCAGGTGAGCGAGGAGACAGAAGCGACCGTCGTCAATATCTTTGAGGAGATCAGAACAGACGTGAAGCATGGCTGTCTCGGTGGAATGATTAGCTCTGTAGGCCGACTGGTGCTTTGGGAGGAGACTGTGCGATGACAGGTGAGAACGCACTTGCTGGGAGACGATGCGCTCGAGGAGTTTAGAGAGGACCGGGAGATTGGAGATGGGTCGGTACGAGTCAGCAGATGAAGGGTCACGGACACCTTCAGAACCGGGGTGACTTCTGTGGTTTTCCAGATTGCCGGGAACTCGCCTGAAGATACTGAGAGGTTAAACAGAGTAGTCAGAAAGGGGGAGATGATGTCAACGTTCTCCTATAGCAGTTGAGTAGGCAGTGGGTCACATGAGCTCTGTTTGTGGGGAGCTGGAGCAGCAAGGCTTTGATGTCGGCAGCAGACAGAGGGTCAAAGTTTTGCATATGGCAGTCAGGAGGAGAGGTCGCAAAATCCGGCTCTGGGGCAGGGGATAGGAGAGAATGCGTAGTCGTGACTTTGTCATCGAACGATCTGTGGAGGTCATCGGCAGTAAGGAAGTCGTTAGGAGGGGGACGTTCTCTACCCAGCAGTGCATCAATGCTGCGCCAGAGTTGTTTGGGATTGTGGGCCTCAGAATCCACCTTATGGCACCAAAAGGACTCTCACTTTTGTCTGAGTAGCTGTCTGTACGAATGGAGTTGTTGCTTCCAGGCAGCGGCGATGTCGGTCGTTGGCTTGTTAGCGGAGACGAAGTGGCGGTACCGGCGCTCGAGTCTCCGGACCTCACGCTTGGCTGCACGGCACTCCTCGTCAAACCAAGTATCGGAAGGACGACGACGGAAGCTGATGTTACGGAAGGGGATAAGTTGGTCAAGTATCCATGCTGTCTCGGAGTCATACAGAGAAATCAGCTGGTGGACATCCAGCCCATCCCAGCAGTCGGGATGGCACAGCGCAGAGGAGGCAAGCTGATCCCGGAAGAGCGAGTGATCAAGGCGACTCCAAGGACGGACAGTTGCAGTTCTGTACACTGGTGTGGGAGAGCGGAGTGGAGTAACCCATCGAAGCAGCTTTTGATCGGACAGATTGATGTTAAAGTCTCCGGCTATGATGATGGGATCGGAGTAGGTGAGGAGTTAATCGAAGAGATCAGACAGTTGGGAGAAGAACTGAGACGACACAGGACCGGTGCGGTCGACGAGGCGGATGACGCAAGAGGAGGACTGGGAAGTGACGCGAGCTGCAAGCGATTCGAAGGTCTTTGGAGTACACTTGGTCTGCAGCATGGAGATGCGTGTGCCGGGGACACAGACGATGGCAACGCCACCATGGTTGGTGGCTACACTGTCAGGTCGCGCTCTCGGGCGGAGGCGGTCGACAACGTTGAAGCCGTCGGAACGCAGGCGGGAGAGACAGACGGACTCAGTGTCATGCCAGGTTTCCACCAGGAGCTGGACATCGATACCAAGGTCAGTGCGGAGGTCGAGCAGGGCGTCCAGGGAGCGGATGTTGAGGAGGCTGAAGGTTAGAGGCCGATCAGGGTGGAATCGGTGACGCCTCACTGCTGCAGGCTGCAGGAGTTCCCCTCGTGTGCGATCAGCGATGCCATTGGCCGAGCGGGGAGCGCGCTTCCTCACGAGACGCGAGGTGGCGTCTGCAGGGATGGCCAGAGGAGGATGAAGAACAGGCGAAGCGATCGAGAGGCCGGTCGCGCTGACACTGCTGCCGCTGTTGTCTGCAGTCGTGTGTTCGCGATTAGTCACCACAGGTTAGCGCACAGTGGAGGCTGAGGGAAGCTGACACGGTGGGTGGCGGATGCGATGGAGCCACAGAGTGCGTTTTACAGTCCTGGGAAGAGGGAGATTGGGCTGATGTAGGCTAAGGAGCTGCTGACGAGAGTAGGTGAGGCGGTTAGTCATCACTGACAGGGATGGTGCATGTCGTAGTTTGGGAGATCAGAAGGACGAGCTTGGAGAGGCACAGTTGCGCAGTGGAGCACGGAAGTACGAATATTGGAGTAGGGACCGGAGAAGCAAGTGCAAAAAATATGTAGAGATGAAGCGCAGCGAGAGACGATCATGATGATGTAAAAAATGTGTGGAAAGCAGTGTTGTGACGTGCGGTAGGCGAAGTAAAACTCTATGCATACGCACAGCGCAAGACGACGACCGCCTTGGCTGAACGCAGGAGGAAGAGTATGATGTCTGAAACACACATTTGCTGCATCCAGATCGTATTTTCCTTGTTGATTTACGACAATTCGGCTCTTGACATTTCTTGGTTTGTTTTCTTGTGAAACACCGACAAATTTGGCAGGAAGAGCCAAAGCAGTGAATGCTGACCTTGTTTGTGCGTATATCATTCGATTGTTGCATCTCGTTTTGATGTTGCCATCAGCTAATTGAATTGCAACATTTCTAGTGAAGGTAGCTCTATATTTAGAGTATCCAGAACCCTCCATAATAATGAACGAGTTTACAAGGGCCACGTCGATCATATTGAAAAAGTGAGGTAGAGGATATCTTCCAATTTTACGGCGACAAGTAAAGTCCTCACTCGCGAATCCATGACGTCGACTGCTCCTTTTCCTTTATTGTAATCCATGATGACAGTCGGCGTTTAGTGCGTAACCATTTTTTGCGCCACACAACCAAAAAATCTTTATTCCATACTGGGCTGGTTTTTTGGCATATAGGTTCGTCCTGGAGCACATCCGCGGAAGGCATAAAGTTGCTTGTCAACTGTCATTGACGGCGAAGGAATGCATATTATTCCGAAGATTGTCGTTAAATATATTCCAAAACTCACGAACAGCTGCTAATTTATCAGTTTACTATCTTTGCCTTCGTGTGACTTTATTGTCAGGTGTAATATGAGAAAGAAGAAGTTTTAGTCTGTTCTTGGACGGTTATCCCCTGGATAATGCCGACATGTTGTTTCTGTCAACTCCTGCTCGAATAATAGCCGACAGACCTGCTGTTAATTCGTCATAAGAAATAGTCTTTCTTGAGGGCACGCAATCTCCTGTTTGTGAAGCGCAAAGTCGTTCTTATCATATCCTCACTAATAAAGCACAAAAAAGAACGAAGTTCAGAAGTCGGCGAAATAGTTGGGCCGTCGCGGAAAGTTACTATATTTCTCCTGAGAAGTCTTCCACTCGGAGCATTGAATTTCCATAGTATGCCATTAGGAGAAACAACATGATCACGATCGACATCTGATGTGATTCCATCACTTGCTGAGCTGATGAAACTTCGTAGGGAGAATGTCCTTCTACTTCGAGATCTCCTTCGCTGGCTTGACTATACAGTTGTGGATCATCTGCAGATGAGTATGACGAATCAGAATCACCGTCGGACCTATTGGTCATGCCATTTATCAATTTCTTTCGATGTATGGGCATTTCTCTTCGCTATCGAAGGTTCAACGAAATATTAACAATATTTTTGCAGATCAAAATAACCTGCCTACACATGTAGACAGGTGGGCTGAATATGATTGAGTGATGAAATTCGAATTTCGAATTTTCTTTAGAACTACATAATATTACGACACGAAAGATCTTGGCACTGAAGTTTTGGCTAGATAGCGATATTTTTACAAAAGTTACAGTAATTCAAAGACTGCTTGTCTACGAATGTAGACAGGTGGGCTGATGAGTTAACGTGCACTCACCGGCTCCACACCGAGCCGACGCCGAAACGAGGTGCTACCCAAGAAGCACCGACACAGGTGCGGCACTTTTCTTGCAATTTTCTTTTCTGCAGTACCGCATTAGCTCCATTCCCGATTATACACTCAAGGAACAAATAAAGCACCCGGTGGAAAAAGTTATGTTAACAGTGACAAATTTATCATTTCAGTCATTTTTTTCTACTCGTTGGTGTGAAATATGAACTTTAGAAGTTAATCAATAGTCAAACCATTAGGCCTCAACCACACAGCGAGCTTTCCAAGCGTTTTGCAGCAAATACAAAGTCATCATTGCAGCATTTGTAGACTTCCATAATGCACGCAAAGCAAAATAGAGCGATTGATACCTTGCGGACATGCGGTTACTCGAGACGCTTGGGACGCTCGTGTTTGCTTTGCTTTCAGTGTAGCTGAGGCCTAATGCTGGGAATCCATTCATTGTTCTTTCATGCATACCGAGCTGTACTCTGTTCAATCCGCTAGCTACATACACCACAATCATTGACAGTATCGTAGCATTAGCAAATTAGTCATGGCGACACGTGGATGTGATTTGACTGAATTCCAGAGAGGTCAAATCCACGCCTAAAGTTTCATGCGAATTTTTCAAGACCTAAAATTGCTGAGTGCCTCGAGATATCAGAGAACACAGTCAGAAAGTACCTACAGAGGCTGGTGGAGATGCTAAAGCAACCAATCGAGCTTCTTGTGGCCGTAGGAAAAGTACAACTGAAGAAGATGACGAGGAAATTTTAACTTTCTCTTCGAACCATCCTTTTTGCTCTGCCAGAGTAATTAAGCAAAACCTAAATCTAGAATGCACCAGAAGGACCGTAACAAATCGATTGCTGAGCGGTGGTCTCAAGGCATTTGCACCAGCTAGAAAGACAGCCTTGACAGCAGATCATGAACATCGCAGATTGCAATGGGCTACAGAAAAGTCATCGTGGACTTTGACGAGGTGGAAGAAAGTGGTGCTTTCTGACGAATCGAAATTCTGCTTGGGTCAGTCACGAGTACAGTATGTCCGTCGATCGATAGGAGATCGGTACACGGATCGCGACGTCTGCCGTACTCCGAACAGATCTGTCGCGCATGTAATGGTGTGGGGTGCATTCTCAAGTAATGGACATACGAGCCTGGTGAGAATTCAAGAGAGATTGGATGTACAAAAGTACATCGACATCCTTGAAGGTAATCTTCTTCCAGTATGGAATACAATCACTCAAGCAGGTGGCATCTTCCAGCAAGACAATGCACCGATACATTCGGCGAACCGGACGAAACTGTTCCTTCAACACAATGGAATCCCTACCTTAGACTGGCCTGCATTTAGTCCCGACATGAATCCCATCGAACACGTGTGGGCACAGATGGAACTGAAACTCCAAAGAGAATGAGGACCCAGAAGACAGTGACCAACTTTTTGCTACGCTTGATGTCATTTGGAATGAACTGATGGATGATGTCAATTATCGAGCTTCTCTTATCAGTTCAATGCGTGATCGTGTAGAAGCAGTACTGGATGCTGAAGGTGATTTTACGAGATTTTGACTGTTGTCTATGTACTAGTACGCCTTTCGTGACTTTATACGTGTATTGATGTTGTTTCTGTGATCGACTCTGAAGCACAAGTAGTGCATATTGTCTTGTTGTTTTCGAAATAAAGTTAAATGTCTAACCGGGTACTTTATTTTTTCCTTGAGTGTATATCTCGGCCACAGCAACAATGCTAACACTAGTTCTGGCGATGCATGTAAAGCTACGTTATTGATGTACACTTTGTAGCTATATCAGTTAATAAATGCGCTACATCCACGTTTCTGTGGCTCAAAATATGGCGATAATCAAGCTGACTGTCATTCAAAACTCCCTTCCTGATTTAATCGGTCAAACTTACGAAGTGGATAAACTACTGCAGCTGTACTGTTTATGACACAATTCTGAATTTCAAATGAGCTTATTCTAGTTACAAAAAGTGATCTCCCTTCCTGATTTAATCAGTTAAACTTACGAAGTGGATAAACTACTGCAGCTGTACTTTCTATGACACAATTCTGAAATTCAATGAGACAAAAAGTTCTAGTTACAAAAAGGGGATTGAAACAATCGCATGGTAGGCATCGAAATCGCATAAGTATTAAAATCTGATGCAAAATACATCATATGAGACTTGTCAAAACTAACATGCTGAATTTTATTTAGATAGCAAACAGAGATTCTAAAATAAACTATTTACATGTATATACAGCACTTAATGGAGATATTTGATGACCTAGCTTTCCAACAACTACAATAACACTGGTCAACAAAGAAAAAATAGTGTTTTAGCTGATTTCGGGTAAATCAAGTGTGTTGATTTCAAAAATCACTTCAGATTTGCTCAATCAGGTTTTTAAACTAAGCTACATTTTGGGTTTTTCAAGTTTTGGTCTATACGATGATCCAGAGCTTCTCATGTACTGGTATTTTCCTACGTTCATATAGCCATTCTTTTATTTTCTAGACTAAAAATGCAATTTCTGAAGATCTTTGCGTCACATCTGATCATCTAAAATGCTGCCCATCTGAAAATATGCAATTCACCATCAATGTTTCCACTGCTGAAATACCTTGTTGAATTCATCGCTTATGACATTTCTATGATATTTTTGCACTCTGATGGACGTTTGTTCATTCACTCTGTTACAGGATTTTCAACCAGTCTAGGTGCGAGTTCTTTGCTGCACTTAATCAATCAATTCAACGAATGAAGGCAAGCTTTCAGAGCAATTTCTATTTCAATCGAAGAGTCATATGCTATTTTTAGCCTTGTCATCATATTTAATGAATGTTATCAGTGAATTTTGGATAACACATTCGCATTTTGCAGCTGAAGGATGACTTCAACCAGAAGATCTTGCAAAAACAGGCCTGACGTTTTCTGCTATATTTGTGGTGAACAGGCTTGCCACTTGGTCTGTATTTACAGACTGGTCTGTAAAGTCTGTGTTTGGTCTGTATTTCCTTATGAAGTCTGTAATAGTCTGCATTTGGGCAATTCCACGCAGTCACGAACGAACTTTGCAGGATTTATTGTTACATTTCTGATTGTCATTCCTAGCCTATTGAACCGGTGATAATCATACTTTATTTGAATTGGCTGCAATATTCACTGTTTATGAAACACTAGCCAAACCGATGAAAAAATGTGTATTTGATGGTTTAAAATACAATAGTTTGAGTGGTCACGAACGAACACAGAACGACACGACTTTCTGCTGTGTGCTTCATGAAAACTTTTCGTGCTTGCTAAATGCAGCCTCATCTGCGGGATTGACGACATTACCGTGTTATCATTCTAATTGGATTGTTGACAATGCACTGTGTCCTGATGCTAAGCCAGATTGCCTGAAGAACACATGCGACGAGTGTGCCAATGGTCAACGAATATCGGAGAACGCGATCGACCAGGATGTGGATTTGACTGTTACAGTCAAGAGATGGCAGAAAGGCTTCTCTGGCGAGACTATTGCTTGCCACGACACGATTATGTCAGCAATGGAAGTGAGTGAGGCATTCCAAGCTTTACTGCCACAGTTCCAGCTGCATCAGCTACTGAAAAGAAATCAACAAGCCATGTACCGAAAGTACAAAGAGCTGGCATCCTCAGAAAGCATACTGGTTCACTTTGACTTCAGTGAAAATGCAACATGTCCCTTCCAGGATGAGGTTCAGAGCGCCCACTGGAAGCAGAAACGGTTGTCTTTGTTTGTTGTCTGCGTATTCAAGTTCAACGACTGCCCTAGCTGCCGTGTGATGGTCAGTGACGATCTGGATTACTCAAAACGATCAGTGTCTCATTATCTGCAGACAATCATTGAATCAATTGTCGGAAGTGCAAGAACTGATCTTCTGGAGTGACGGACCTGCATCCCAATTCAAGAACCGGTACACTGCCATGCTGCTGAATCATTTTGCGAGGAAGTATGGTCTGCAGATTAACTGGAACTTCTTTGCGACGGCTCATGGTAAAGGGTGTGTTGACGGAGTCGGAGGTTCTGCAAAACGGATGGTTTGGGACTGTGTTCGCTCGAGACGTTACCAGGTACAGAGTGCTCAACAGTTCGTTACCTGTCTCAACGAGTGCAACAGTAAAATTGTAGGCACGGTCGTGTCGTCCGGTGACATTGATTGTACTTATCACCAGTTACAGAATATTATTGAGAACGCACCAAAGATGACCGGTGTTCAGACGGATCATCAGTGGATAGCCAAAGACAATCAGCAACTAGTTCGACGGCCATTCTCAATCGTCTACGCAGATTGTGCTCCTCCATCCATTATCAACGAAGTTCGTGTCGGTGATATGGTCATCGCTAGTGTCAGCACAAGTCGTGGCACCACCAAGAACTTCATCGGAATCATCCAATCTCTAGCTGATAATGATTATGAGGTGCAGTTTCTCAAGGAATGCTCGCAATCAATCTACATGATTTCTGAAGTGATGTTGCATGGGTACAAAAATCTGACATTCGACCAGTGGAAGTAGATTACACAATAGACAGTCGTGATTGGTATATTTTTCATCTCCTCCGAAGTGACGATGAA
This sequence comes from Prostheceraeus crozeri, assembly GCA_907163375.1. Classification (NCBI taxonomy): domain Eukaryota; kingdom Metazoa; phylum Platyhelminthes; order Polycladida; family Euryleptidae; genus Prostheceraeus; species Prostheceraeus crozeri. The sequence continues at coordinate 356,203 of CAJQUW010006412.1, read as the reverse complement.
ACATTTTATATTTTCCTGTTGCATATAGGCCTATTCAATATTTTTTAAGCTCTCCTGAATTGATATATTGTCCTCTTTGTTACCTGAAAGGTGTTTTCATAGCTTATTCCTAGTTCAAGTTTGCAGGATGGGATAATTGTGAAGTTGTGGTCATGTCGCGAACGAAAATAATACCACAGTCACGAACGAACATAAGGGACAGTCACGAACGAACACTCATCTCTTTTCTTCCGACGGTCGTAAATATTAACCCCTCATAATCAAATTTCACTCGAAGGTCACGGTAGCCTAGGGCATCATTTACATATGCATAAATTTGCGCTAGATAAAATTGATCCAGTAGAAGATAGAAAAATAGTAGATATCTGGTCACGAACGAACATTTATGCTAAGATTCAAACTCGTGTCAAAAAATCGGAAGAAATTATATCCTTTACAGAAAATATTGTTTGAGCTTCGACAAAGGAGCATCAATAATAATATAACGCAGTATAGACTACTTGTAATTCCATTTCTAACGCTGCCTACATTGTTTCAAAAATTCAAAGGGATTGTATTTTTAATATCTTAAAAATAGCAAGATATTCCAAAATTGAATTAATTAGTAGAAGAGGTGTGTCTAAGCGATAAATTTTGTGAATCCTAATGGCTTCGGATATCCTTTCAAGAAAACACAAGTCACTGAGAGAAAATAATGTGTTTTAAAATTTGCCCTCCGTGTCGTTTTTATCGTGGAATTGCCCATTTATATTTTGCATTTGGAAAATATAACTGTGGCGTAAATCATTGACTTCCAATGTCCGAGGCTTCTCTCTCTCTTTCTTGATCTCTCTTTCTTGAACATCTGATATTGTTTGCAGATGTCATCTCATTCATACCAGTGAATATAGCGAGAAGTTCTTGAGATCTTTTCAGCGATTGTGCGATGCATTGAACATGAACAGAATTATCATGACGAATTATCATTGATTCGAGTTCAAGTGAAGGATACAGTATTATTAGAGAAATTGTTTTCCGAGGGTAAACTAAATGACAGTCCGCACATTTCCCATGTCGTTGAGTTACTTCTTTTGTCGCTCCCTCATAACATGGTTGTAGAATCTGGATTCTCCAAAATGAAGACCGTTGAATCGATTTATCAGTCCAGAATGGATGCGGCAACATACGATGCTCGACGCATTATCTGCTCGCATTTTGACAGGAAAAAATTCGAAGCATTTCAAGCCTCTCAAAACCTCATGAAAATGATATCCCAGGCTTCCGCTCAATACAAACTGCTTCAGAAAAAGAAGTCAACCATAGAACTTCCACAACCGCTGTCACCGTCCAAAGAACGCGTAACTGGCGTTTACAAGCGCAGGACCACTCAAACGGTTGACAAAGAACTGGGCAATATAAACGAGGAGTTGGCTGCAGCTGAGCAAGCGGTTGAAGAGATTCGTGCTAAAAAACTGCGCCTACAATTAGAGCGAGAGTCCAAAATGTCACATCTCGATTCAGATAGTCAAAAAGTAATCGATTCTATGTTTTCTAAGTGAACGATAAGTCCGTTAAGTCATGATATCATACGAAGAACTCGTTTTTATCTCTCAATATACTTGTATTTGTTGCAATATCAAAGCTTCCTATTTTCTCAGTCAGCATTGCATGTACATTTCGTTGTTGTTTATGAACAATGAAATCAGAGTCTGTACTCTGGCTACAGTTGAACAGCTTGATAGGCTCATGTGTCCCACAAATATCTCAATCTTAAGTTATTCCATTTCACATGACACTTGACACCATTTTTTATACTACTAAGATGACCGATCACCAAGTCTGTATTTTTGTCTTTGCGAAGTGGCAAGCCTGGTGGTGAATATACCCTTTTATCTAACAGGAATCAAGTAACAAGCTTCATAAAACGTGCCTATCAATCATATTTTGGAATTAAACTTGGTGACCAGGATAAATGGTATGCAAGTCATGCACCGAGTATCTGCGTCGGTGGACTAAAGGCAGGAAGAGTTGCTTGAAATTTGGTATTCCTGTGATTTGGAGGGAACCGAGAAACCATGTCAATGACTGATATTTCTGTGCTATTGATGTGACTGGGATCAACAGAAAGAACCGAAGCAGCCTGAAGTATCCTAATATTGAATCGGCACATTGTCCTGTAGCTCATTGTGATGAAATTCCGGAACCTACTCGTATTTTTGGAGAACTTCCTCATATCAGTGACGACGATTCCTCCAGTGCTGCTGAACATGTAGAAGAGCAACAAATGGATTTTGACGATGCTGCTCCACATCCTTTTTCCCAAAATGAGCTAAATGATCTAGTTCCCGATCTCAGTTTATCAAAGTCCTCTGCCGAGCTATTGGCGTCCAGATTGAAGGAAAAGAATCTTATATCTAACAGTGCTCGTGTCACTTTCTATCGCAATAGACATGAAGAGTTCCTTCATTTTTTCTTTCAAGAGAATGACTTGGTGTACTGCACAGATATTGCTCAGCTAATGTTCAAGCTTGGAATGCCACGGTGCGAACCCAAAGATTGGAGACTATTCATAGACAGCAGCAAGCGATCTCTGAAATGTGTTCTTCTTCGCAATGGCAATCAGTTTGCTTCGTACCTCTTGCTCACTCGGCTACACTGAAAGAGAACTATGAAGCAGTGAAGTGCGTGCTGGAGAAAATGCGTTATGATCAGCATCAGTGGCTAATTTGTGTAGACTTGAAAATGGTGAATTTTTTGTTGGGACAGCAGTCAGGCCATACCAAGTATCCATGCTTCCTGTGCATGTGGGATAGCAGAGACGCTGCTCATCACTACACTAGAAAAACCTGGCAAATCCGCGAAGTGGTGGTGCCATGTAAAGCAACGAACGTTATCAACGACCCCTTGGTAAACAGAGACAGGATACTCTTCCCTCCGCTGCACATCAAACTCGGCTTGATGAAGCAATTCACCAAAGCTCTGGACAAGGATGGTGCCTGCTTTACATACTTGTGCCATGCTTTTCCAGGATTGACCATAGAGAAATTGAAAGCTGGCATTTTTGATGGTCCTCAAATCCGACAGCTAATCAGAGATACTGAGTTTGAAAATTCAATGAACGATGTGGAGCTGCAGGCATGGAGAGCATATGCTCTGGTAGTGAAGAATTTTCTTGGCAATAAAAAGGCCAGAAACTATGCAGAGCTAGTCTCAAATATGTTGACTGCTTTCAGAATCCTTGGATACAACATGAGTATGAAAATGCATTACATTTTCTCACACATGGATCGGTTTCGGAAATTCATGCCCTGACTTTTTTTACAATTGCGACTTTCTACCCAGATTGCATGTGCAAGTAGGCCTACATGTATTTATCTTAACCTTTGTCAATAACTTTTATACAAATAAGTGAAATTAGATTTTGTGATACCAATTCAATACATTCTTTTATAATGTATCTTTTTTCTACTTAGCCATTTTGGGGTGAGAAGGGTTCTTAGAAATAACAGATGACTTCACAAAATGTGATATATTAAGCCAGAAAATCTGATTTCTCAGAATATAGTTAGCATAAAAACTAGACCTGATTGAGTGAAATGGATGCTATATTCAGAGTTAGTGGAGGAAAATGGTCCTAAATCAGTTGAAAAACTTCTGACAATTTTCAAAAAGTTGTTTTGTAGCCCAGTGTATGTTCTTAAAAATGAAAGAAATAGCTAAATAGCTATGACCATGACTGCAGTTGGCCATCCTATCTTGCATTAGCATAAATGAATTGACACTGCCATCAGTGCTGCATGGGAGAAACTAGGAGACCTTTGCAGAAAAGGATCAATTAGTTCTTCAAAGGCAATTCTCCATCTTGAATATTGAACTCCTATCAGACAAAAATGTCAAAATCCAAATATGAACAAACTATTCCCAGAAACAGCGATTCCTTTCTATAGGATGTGACGGACAATTAGTAAGTTTTTTTTAGTGTTTAGCTACTGCGGTCTTGCTCAGCTACAGCTATTATTTTTAATTATGATTATAGTGATTAGAAGAGAGCTATTCAATTTTTCCATTAAGTACCGTATATAACATGTCATACGATGTCTAACAGAAAAGATTGAGTAGACTTGAACAAAATACCTTCACAAGTGCACATTATTCAATCTCCTCTTGAAGTGGCGTCATCCACTAAAGACAATCTATTTAAGAAATTTTATTTTAACAAGTCTTTGAATCACTGTCCTGTTCAGAAAACTGAAGCATGTCAGGGAGCAAAAAGCACGAGTAAAAACTTACGGATGAACCGTCGAATTTGGAATGAAATCGAGATCGAGGCTTGTTGTGAAATTGAAATTAAGTTGCAGCATACAGTATATCAATGCCATTTAAGCAATGTCAACAGTTTTAAGTAACACATTTCCCACTTATTACAGGACAAAATGAGATGGAATTGGCTTTTTTTTACAGAAGCTGCAGTTTAAGAATGCAGGCGAATAGCAGTTACGCGGTAATGATAGAAAATTGACGACTATATCTAACCTGAAATTGCAGGAAAGATAATTAATCTGGATATGAATCATAATTATCAAGCAACATGGAAAAATTTGAAAGGCAGATAATAATTCTAATATTAATAAATCTTGGTAATTGCTATTGATCTGGTATATACTTTGATTATGTATTGTATTTCAAATGAAGAACAAATGAAGAAATGTGGGATTATATGAAGTATTATAGACGGATTAAGAAACTGGCGATAACAAATTCAAGTGAAGAAATAGTATTTTCCATGTGTAGTCTTAGGTGTAGTGTGTATAATTTCATTGCTTTCGGTGTAGTAGAGTGTCATTGTAGTTCTATTGTTTGCCTCCATTATCCACTTTCCACTTATCCATTTTTATTATTATCCACCATGTGTAGTGTCAGAATCGGTGTAGTAGCATTATTGTATTTCCATGTTTTACTCCACTTTTCCAATTTTTATCCATCGATCTCCTGTTGTTTTATAATATCCATTTTTAATTTCATTAACCTATGATGACCATTGTCCTATTGTATTTCCACTGCCAGCATCTGTAGTCGGTAAGGTATATTAGACGTCTGTTTTGAACACGTATGCGGCAATGTTTGGAATCTATGGTATTAGTATATTAAAAGTAAGAATGAGTAGTGTTACAAACCACTTTTACCAGATATTGGGCCAAAGCTGATCAATTTTAATTCGTTGCCACGAGAAAGCTCCATTGAGTTCTTTTAAGAATCCAAGGGTTACAGTAGCATTGCATCTGTACACTTGCGGATTGGAGAATGCCATCAGTCCTCATTAGGACTACTTCAATTAATAATTTGAATTAGTAAGCATTATATAAGTTTAATAAATCGAAGGTATGACGCTTTTCGTGCAAAACAATGGACGCTCTACGAGTATCTCAAAGTTAAAGTAAGAGTAGAAATTCACAAAGTCAAGCGGTATTGGTTTAAAAGTAAGGAAGGTAATTAAAATGGACTATGGTCTATGGTGAATTGTGTGACAAACAAAAAACGGATGAAACCCCTGAATAAAATCATGTCTGAAAATGACAATGTTAGCGAAGCCGTCGAGTCTACAGTCTATTGACCTCATTCTCATCATCTGATCATGACCAACTAGCCGATCAACGAGAAAGTTCTCACAAACTTGATGACTGGAAAATTGACATTTCAGTGGAAGATGTGCAAAAATCACTTCAAAATCTGAAGGCCAACAAAGCACCTGGTAATGATGGTTTCTCACCAAGACTCTTAAAGATTGCAACTGAGCACCTGGCGCCACCCCTCGCGCATTTACACAATTTGTCAATAGCCACAATGAAATTCCCAAGACAATGGAAGCTAGCAAATATAACACCGATACCGAAAGGCGCACATCCTTCACTCGATTCACTACGACCTATATCGAATTTATCCATCTGTTCCAAGGTCCTTGAAAAGCTTATTGTGAAGAACATGCGCACCACCTTCGTATCCAAATACGGAAACAATCAGTTTGGTTTCAGACCCTCAACCTCCACAACTCATGCTCACATATTTTTGCATGACACCATCACGCGCCATTTAGACGAGGTAGATTGCTCGGGTGTCCTACTAATATCCTTCGACATGGCCAAGGCATTCGATTATTTGAAGCATCGAGCTCTTTTCGACACACTCATTGAAAATGACTTGCCAAGAGACTTCATTACCTGGTGCCGCAATTATCTACGTGACAGACAGCAACAAGTATTCTCCAATGGCATCAAGAGTTCCGTAAAGAATATTACTTCTGGAGTGCCTCAAGGCGCCGTGTTAGCACCATTTTTATTTGCCATCCATATGAGCTCACTACGGCCATCCAAATGCCGATGCCTACCTGGTGAAATATGCCGATGATGTTGTTGCGGTGATTCCACTTTATGACAGAGAAGACATCCAAGACATTATCAAGAACGAAGTCGACCATGTAAACAGTTGGTGTATTACACATGGCCTTAAGTTGAACGAGTCCAAAACGAAGAGCATTGTTATCAAGAAGAAAATATTACTTGGAAATCATCCGACAATCACGGATACGGATATGCAAATGAAGATTCTGGGCATCATCTATGACAGACATCTTACCTGGAACATTCATTTCGATGGCGTATGCAAGAAAGCGTCCCAGCGCCTATATCTTCTCCGATCCCTGAAACCCTACGTCTCCAAAGCAGATTTAATACGAATTTTCAAGAATTACATCCTCTGTATTTCGGAATACTGTAATCCAATTTTTCTTGGGTTGAACTCCGTCAACAGCAACAAACCCCATAGAATACACCGCCGATGTCATCGCATTATTTGTGGACCACTTTGCAGAGAAGACGGTCTCCCAAACAACGAAAAACGCGAAGCCCAATCTCTGAAGCTTCTCCAATCGCTGCTTCAAGCTGACAGCATTTTGCATGAGCTGGTACCGGCATTCCTCTCGTTCAGTAAGAAGCTGCTGATTCCCCTCAGTCGTACGCAGCGGCGAGCAACTTCCTTCATACCAAAATGCGCAACACTACAACTCTGTGCACAACTCAGATGAACTCACCAAAGTATTGTGAAGCTGCGCTTGTACCCTTACAGTTATTTCTTACTGACTTACGTACTTTTAAATTTCTTGTGACTTCAGTTAAACGTTGTACTCGATTTTCAATATCTTGAAATAAACGATTTATTATTATTATTGTATTCTATCATAAATGGCTGCTGGGATGATTTTCATCATTGTATGAGAATGATATATACCATACTGGTATATGATACTATGATATCATTTTCTTTTTGTTTGAAATTAATAAAATATTATTGTTATTCAGTCTTTCTACGCACAAAAATCAATAAATTATGTCAAGAAATATTTCGCCGATCTGGCCTTATCAACTGAGATAGAAAAATAATCCTAATTAAAAATTTTAGAAATCAAATGCTAAATCACTTGAAATTAAGTGTGAAATTCTCACACAAAATATAGCCCAATTTATCTGGCTAAGTAAATGTGGTCAATAGCCCAAACAAAGAATATGTCCAATTACGGTATCGTGTTAGAAATCGGATCCAAGAATTCGATAATTTGACCCGAAAAGTGAACCGAATTTCTCGGGCTAAGAAAATCGAGACATTCCTGACAAAAAATCGGGTCAATAGCCCGAATAAAAAATCGGGCCGATTCGGTATTAATCGGGTTGGAAATCGGATTTAAGAATTCGATAGTTTGACCCCAAAAATGGACCGATTTTTTCGAGCAAAGAAAAATCGAGTCATTTCGAGTGAAAGAAACGGGCAATAACACGATTATTCAGTCTCACCCGATTTATTGCAAAATTCGTGCCGTAATATGGCTAATTATTATCCACTTTTTCATGTTTTTTTTCAATTATTTTTTATTTGGTTTGTCAACAGACTCTATTTCACCGCTATGAACTGCAGTATGAATCGAATATAATATATGAATCTAGTTTAAATTTTGGAATTTGGAGTTATCTTTAACCCTGAGATTAATTTTCCGGTGGCATCAATTTTTAAAAAAATCAGGCTAATTACAGCCACCCGTTAAAGACCCTCAAAAATAATTCATAAGAAAGTAAAATCAAGGCTATCCATCAAGGCACATCATGGGCATAGAATACATTTATAGTATCTGTCTTTTGTTTAATCGTTGCAATCTCCACACGTCCAAATCAAGCATGATGTGCAGTGGACTCAGTCTGCACCACTGGATTCGCTGTATTCAATTGAACATATTCCACATTCTTCTTCCTCATCTGTATTGTCATTGTCGGAGCTGCTTGTAGATGTGCTCGAGGATGTGCTTGATGATTTCCTCGAGAATCTAGCACATGCACCGCATTGTGGACTCGGTTGGGGTTGACGATCTTGTTGCGATTTGATACTGTCACTTTGTATTGGGCGGCCAGCAGTGACCTTGGCGCCTCTAGGCCTCCACACTGTATTTTGTCCGCGCATGCTGGTCAGAATGCTAATAAGAGAAGCATCCAAATCTCTGCAGATATCTTGACCTTGTCTTGCTTCCTTGTGTTTGCTTGTCCCAATCACACGCTTCATTGGAATCGAGGGGAGAGATTCCACATGTCCTGAAGCCGATCATCAGATTCTGTCTCGTAGGCTCCTTGATTTGTTGCCATAATTGAAACAACAAGATCCCAAACGTTGTCTTTGGCATTGGCCCTGTTGTCTTCAGGGACAATTGTGCACTTCGAGTGACTTATTGGTCATCTATACAAAGAGATGCGAAAAAACATGAATTAGCAACTTGGTTGTATAATTACCCCTTGGCTGGCATTAGCCATTTTTACGGTACCCGATTTGATAAAAAGTCGGGCCACAAGCCGGTTCAATTTTTCAGAGTGTAACAACAATTATATCATGCCAAATTTATTCCGGAGGAATAACATTGAAATATACAACAATTACATATCTCACATAATCTGATAGCAATATCATGAACTCGATACCTGAATCGAGTCTGTTCAGACAGCTTTCCAAAATCAGGCTCCTTCGAAGAAAGTTGCAATCGAAGATCTGAAGAAACATTGAGGAAGTTGCGGCCTTTGTTTTTCAGATATGCGACACGAGAGAATCCCATTTCGCACAAATATGTAGTTGCAAAACGAACAAGGATTCGAAGAGCTCACGCAGTGACAGAAGGGAATTCTTCCCGAACAGCGACCCAAAATTGTTCTAGCGATAGGTCTTCAAAACGCGTCCGCAGACCTGAATCTGCATTAAGTTCAATCAGCTGCTCCTTCAGATGAATTCGTTATCTCCAAAGTTGTCATATTCGCAGATAAAGGATTTCTCACCGGGAGGGCACAGAGTCGTGCGCACAGGCATGACTGGCATCAATGAGGAAAGTGCCCATAGCGTTCTACTGCGTATTTCTCCACCATCGTGTCGTAGAATAAGTGAAACAATTTTGGCATAAGTCATTGCGTCGCGCCCCCTTTGGGGGGGGGCGCACCCTACACTTCGAGAAACCCTGATTTACACAGTATGACATTACGTCACTTACTTACCCGACACTTTCTTATCCTTTAGTAAGACACTTACTTATCCTTATTACTTCGTATCCTTATCCTAAGTTTGACACTTACTTTTCCTTTAGTTCACGGTTGCGCTCCTCCAGTAGAATGTTCCTTTCTTCCAGAACTATGCAATTCTCACAAGTTGAAAAATAAATGTATGAGATTCAATTCTTTTCATTTGAGTCCCCCAATGGTTTCGTTTCGAAAAGAGCACCATTCTTCGTTTGCAGTAGCGTCAGCAAATCATTATCATTACTTTTCTCTCTGTAGAAATAATTTCATCTAAGTTCAAAGATATTAGATTAAAGATCACTACTAGACATAATTTGTCAGATGACTAAAAGTAATGATAATGAAACGGCAAAAAAATCCCAACAATTTTCACACCCTCATTGTTACTTTACCTTGAACCAATAGGAAAAGACAAGCAGTTTCCGATCATATCATCAACGAACCTAATCAAGTAACAACTCAGCTGGTTGCGAGAGATTTAATGATAAAATTGGTCATTAAAAGCATCCATCAATTGATTCTGCTTGAGGAATTCGCTCCTAGATCTACGTAACTTAAATAAAAAAGAACGATCAAAAAATAACTTACCCTCCAGCTACTTAAACGAAAAAACGTTCAAACCAAAGTAGCTTGACCTACTTACCGAAATACCATATTGAAGCATGTGGATTCCTACAGAAAACAACCGCATCACAAAAATTCAGCAGTCAGCACAAATTAGTTGAAAACAGAGCGCTCTGAACGGAATCGCACCTTCGAGACTTCCAACCATGAAATATCAAAATTCGGAATAAGTTCATCGAAAATCATTAGCAATAGCTTATGCGGCATTTATAACAGCGATGCAGCTAATGACGCGCAACACTCACCTGTCAATGTACTTATCTGAAAAACTGAAGATTGAAAAATGCTTTAGTGTATCTGTTAACTCAAAAATCAATAAGTGTGAATTATTTACCTGAACTATATGACTGGCATTAAGATGATGGTCTTGATCATTTTGTTACAAAAATTGCAAATGCCTAGATTCTCATACACGTATTTATTGTAGTACTACTACTGTATTACATTGTGTAGTTTAGCATGAAGTTGCAAGATTACAACCAACCAAGTACTAATGAATGATACTAAACTACTATGATTGACGGAAGTTTAATCCACCATTTTGGGGAAATACACCTAAATTGACCAAAAAAACATCTCGATGGCTCCGCCAGTATGTCTCCTTACACTATCTCAGTAGAACAAAATTTGGGGAGAAACCCTGAAACGACTTCATTCTACAATAGGATTTCAACATTGAAAAATCTCTGACAAAAATGATGGCATGAAAAAACTCATGGCCATTTTAGCGTATCATTTCATTATGAAAAATTCATACAAAAGAATGAATACCTCATACCCATATTTGCGTGTGATTCCAGTATGGAAAATTCATGCAAAATCATGTATGAAAACCTCACGCCGATACTTGCGTATGATTTCAGTATGAACAAATCATACTGTGAAAAATTCAAACACATATTTGCGTATGATTTCAGCATGAAATCTCAAGAACAAATGAATCATACGAAAATCATACTATGATTCATACCGATTTATTTCCTCGCGGGGCTTGAGCCCCTTTCTTTTTGTGATTGTCATGGAAGCCCTTTCTCACGAATTTCGAGCAGGTTGTCCGCATGAACTCACTGCGGCGGATTCATTGGAGTGACGCAGCAAAGAAAACTGAAGTGCTGACGCTGCTGAGGTTGAAAACAATGTCTACCAGTCAAATAGTTCGATCGTCTGTGCTCGATGGTTTCCTTAATTTTTCTTAACGTTAATTTTTACAACAAGATGTCTTATCACAGTTTCATCAGTAACAATATGTTGATTTCTCTTCAGAATGCGGATACAAACATCTTACAAAGGATGTCTACTGCAAGATTCAAGAAGGTAAGTTTCACTGAGTAAGGGAATAATTCAACTTCAACAATGCCAATGTGATAGTTTGATTCATTTGCTTACGATACAAAGAAAATAAATACAACTACTGCATTAAAATCCAGCAATCTGTGGTAGGAAGCCAGCGATTGTGTTCCGACTATAATAGGAGAGAAATACCTACTACTGTCTTTTGGTTCAGTAATAAGTGTGTTGCAACTAAATATAACAGAGATAATTATTAGTTTATTTCTCTTCGGCTCCTTCGCATTACCAAGCAGCTCATAGCCACTATTTTCAGCATGCTCTTCATTGAAAGCGAAAGCTGCTTCAGCATAGCTTGTTTTCTGAGGTACAGGCACACATGAATTTAATTCGGAATAGAAGAAACAGATACAAATAGCGGAAGCCTGCAAGCGCTGGTAAACTGATGGCAGCAAAAAGTGAAATAATGGGAACAGTCAAAATGAGAGGTAAAAATAAATTCTATTAAAGCGGTTTTTGCTCTTGCAGGTACTGAATTGTCTCTCAACTGCCGTACAGGCTACGGATGCTGAACAGTTTTTTCGGTATAAAACAAAGATGGAGTCTTTTTTCAAGTCAAGAAGAGGAGGACCTCCATACATCCTTAAAGAGGAAGAAAGGTAGGCCCTACTATTTCGTGATATCCATAAATAGGCCAAAGTTATGTGATTGATCACCTGGTGCCTGCGAGTCCTGGCCTGCTCTTGGCGATCGTAAAAGAACACGTGTGCCTGCGATCCCGATTGCGAGCAACTTTCAGCAGTTCCGTCAATGTCATATTTACAGCCTTTTTATGTCATGCAAGCATCCCGCGTGTGTTTGTTCCTTCCTTTATGGTCAGCATAATTTCTTTCTCAAGGGACTCCGCACTGCATGGCCGAAATATCGCAATTTCCGATCAAAGATTGTCTGCAGTCTCGCCGGTACGACTGAGGACCTCTTCTTTCGAAACATGAGAGGAAGCTTGTCCATGAAATGCGTAGCAGTTACCACCGACACCACATATCAGTTGATTGGATTCTGCTTGACTGATTCTACAACCCCAATGCAACTTTCGGCTCTGTATGGTAGAGGAAACCATACAGGGGCGGTCGCAGAAATTTCTGGTGGGGTGGGATCATGGGTTGACTTGCTAGTAGCAGAGATAGCAACCACCTAGCATCTGCATCTATGCTCCTTGGTGCTGTCAAGGAAACGAACATGCAAATATACTCAATTAAAGATGCCATCGAAGTCAGAGTATATGCAATTCATTGACAGCTGCTGGTTGCACCTTTACTTCTGAAAGTACTTTTACTTCGTAGGGTTTTCTTGAATCTGCGTGACGACAACTGTGTGCTGCAGTTGACAGTGACACTCTGTCTCTGAGTCGCAATGATGACTACTGGCTTCTTTTCAGAATAATCATCCCTACCATCGCGTGAAACTTGTATTTCAGCAACATAAATTCTCCAGGATTCAACGAATCGAAAGGATGGGGTAGTCAGCTTTCCCCGCGAACTGCACTGCTGGTGGTTCGATTCTCCATGTTGCATCGATTCCTGCTGACGCAATGTGCATTGGAGATTGCTGTGGACGCAACTGCATTATCGATACAAAGTTCAGTTCTTTTCAAATAAATTGAATAAATTGAAAATAATTTACAAATACAAATTACAAATAATTTATTACGAGAAGTTGTAAATAGAAGGGAGTGACTTCTCTATTTTCAATTTATTTGAAAAGAACTTAACTTTGAAATGAGCCTCTCGTATCGACGCACAACGAATATCGATGCAGTTGTGGAAATCAGAAGCACTTGAAAACAGGTCAACCTCATTTCTTGTAACCAGAATGCTTTCGTCATCAATCTCCTGATGAAAACTAACAGCGTCTTGAACGTTTATCGAACAAATACGGTTCACTTGGTTTGCTATCCGTACAAACGTTTCGCCTGCACTGTCCATTCCGCACTTACCATGACTAGTATCAAGTAATTCCAATGCATGATAAGAGAATAAGGATTCTCTTCGGATAAAGCTAAGAATAAGCTATTCTCGAGCTAAGAAATGAGCTCGCCGGATTCTTGTCGGTAAGTTAGTTTCAGTTATGGCAGCAACTTAGTAAAACAACTGTTTCAGCACGCACAATTACAGGGGTCTCACTCGGCAAAAAATCAAAAAATAGCAAAAAATTTAAGAATGTGGCAGAAAATGGCAAAAAAAGTAAAGAATGGTAAAAAATGGCAAAAAATCTGGGATTTTTACTAGTATCAGCAGTAATTATTTTCTTATTGATATCTCTGTGGTCTAATTCTTAAATGATGTAGTGGAAATTTCTAGCAATCCAAAATTCAGCACGTAATTTTACTGCATGCTTTCATTTCAGTCACTGATTACTTCGATATTTTCGGATTCTGTCGTCATCATATCTCGATAAGGATTCATAACAAACTGCTACATAATCCTGGCGGCGGTGGTGGCCCCGCCAGGTACTTATTTAGTGGGTGACGCAATGGCGGCCCTCATGGCTAAAAGAACCTTCTATGCTTTCGTCAATTTGTTAATGATTCGTAGAAGGGGTCTCAGAGTAGCTTATGTTCCAACGGATTTAAATCCCGCAGACCAGCCTTCTAGAGAATGTTTCTTGTTAACAAATAAAATTTATCCGTCCCTTTGTATGTGTGCCAATATGGGCAAATTTCCAACTTGAAAGGAACTTTGGGATCCACTCCGTTTAAAATTACTAATAATTAAATGGTTCAATTCTCCGGAGACCGTTTCCAACGTTCCTTGTTTTATTACATATTCAACGCCTTTTAACATTCTAAAAACACACCGCCTGTTACAACAGCAATTAACATAATAAGCCCGGCGTGTTCTTGGTCGGTCGGACCTTCATTGCGGCATGGAATTTCCATGACGTCATCATCCTTCGTTGCGGCAGTGCTTCCTAATTCAAGACTATCGTTGCGGCAGTGTCGGTGCAAACTTATGCTAAAAAATTATAAGCATTATTTTTTGCCCATACTGGCACACATACTTAATAAAGTCTACTTAACCGAAGACGAATGTTTTCAATGGACGATAGGTACTCGAAAAAATCGTATAAGTATCATATAAGGACTGCATCCCGAAAAGAAAAAAGGTCGATTGTATCGTGGTGAATGCTTCATGGTGCACGATTCACTCAAGTCATTTAGTTTTCTCCATTTTAGAAGAAAAATAAGGGGCAAAAATTTTTTTGCCACCCTAGCAAAAATAGTGGCAAAAAATCCAAAATTTTGGAGTGAGACCCCTGCAATTATGAATGGACACTGAGCATAGGAATACTTTATCTTTACTTGCACTGGCCATGGGGCAGGAAATGGAATCAGAATTTTTTTAGTACGCAGAAACCATATGGGCAATAATATCGCATGATCACCTACAGATCCATTTTGATTGTCTTACCACATAGAGAATAAAATTGATGCACTATTTCTCCTTCGAATATACGTTTGACATTTACCGCGTGTGTAAACATAAAAAAGTTCGTCTTTTAACAAAGCGCAAAAAATCGAATTCTGGCAATGTGCTGAAATAATAATATGTTGTATTCCTAAACCCAAAACATGATAGTATAAGATGACTGCATGGCCAATTTAATTTTTTCGACCCTTAGCTTCTGTAAAATGATCTTTGCTGGTTTGAACGATTTTAGGATCTTGTCTAGGTTTCTTAACCATAATTGCGTTATGTACTGGCTTCAGATAAATCGATAATTCGAGGTTCCGTAGTGAAGGTCAGAACTAGTTATCAATGGTGTGTGCGCATGGCAGGGATGTGGAGTCGGAGTCCGAGTCCCGGAGTCCTATCATTTTTGCTGGAGTCGGAGTCGGAGTCTTATCAAATGATAGGACTCCAGACTCCGGCCTATAACTAGACCCGAAATAATATAATACAAGCAAATCATGTATTCTCGTACATAGCTGTCATTGTCTTGATGTCAATTTTCTCCGTCAAACAAAAGTACAGAGATATCAGTACATACAAAGCTTATAATAGTTGAGGGAATGAACCGTGATAGTGAAAAAAAGGATTGTCTTTTCACTTGGTGATTTAGTAGAGAAGACAAGCCTTCCTAGCCTCGATCACACCTGCGCGCCCAAAGGTCACATCAGAAACAAAAAATGAAATACTGGTTTGTTTGAGAACATTGCATCTTATCCTTACGTTAATCGTGTGTGATGGCCCCTCTAAAACGGATATTAAAATCGAAAGTGTACTAATATTTTTTGGAGAAGGATGGGGGATTTTCGTGACTGATGGAGACTGGAGAAAAACCATGTGAAGCACACATCAAGAAGATGTGAGGAGTCGAGTTGCATGCATCCAGCTTAAAGCGATATTTGATCAACTTTCATCGAAAGTGATTGATATAATTGATGCAATGATCACTAAATATAGATTTAGGTAAGCCTATAATGATCTGTGATGTAGGCTACCAGTCAATTTTTCAAAAAAATAGGCTTATATGCTTGCCACTCGGAGTCGGAGTCCTATCAAAAGCCGGAGTCCTATCAAAATGATAGGACTCCGCATCCCTGGCGCATGGTAACATGTTCCTTACTCATCGCGGTTTGATGATTGTGTATTTCTGCGTTATTAAGTGGGCACACCAATCAATCTTCAAACTCCAAAATCCGCATAAACTGCGTATACCAATTTATCTCGAGAAAATTCTACAAGTGCAAAGTTGATACATCCAGAAATGTCAAAACTACTATGTAAATTGCCAGCGTTTGTGTAGCTGAAGATTTTAGGATCTTGTCTAGGTTTCTTAACCATAATTGCGTTATGTACTGGTTTCAGACAAATCGATAATTCGAGGTTCCATAGTGAAGGTGAGAACTAGTTATCAATGCTGTGTGCGCATGGTAATATGTTCCTTACTCATCGCGGTTTGATGATTGTGTATTTCTGCGTTATTAAGTGGGCACACCGATCAATCTTCAAACTCCAAAATCCGCATAAACTGCGTATACCAATTTATCTCGAGAAAATTCTGCAAGTGCAAAGTTGATACAGCCAGAAATGTCAAAACTACTACGTAAATTGCCAGTGTTTGTGTAGCTGAAGGACGGGAGCTAGTTTGAATTTTACAGAATCTAGCTTATTGTTCATCGTAAACCTGGAGACAGATACTTCGCATAGTTATCTCACATTCGTTAAATTGTCCGGAAATTGCTTGGTACGTATCTTTACATGAAACGTTTCTAACAGTGTAGTATTATGTTGATCTGAAAGTGCGGAAGGAAGTTAAATAATGGCACTTGGTTAAAAGGCAACATGAGTAGAATGGTTTGGAGAGTGAACTGGTGTTTCCTGTGCATATTTTGGATTGTAAGCGTATTCTTTAAGTTACACAGAACAAAATGACATTCGCTGATGTTCAAATATTACTAGTACCGCTTTTATGCATCAACTACCGAAATGTTGTACAACAGGCAAAGTTGATATTATACATCGAATGTTTGATCAGGAAATTCCAAGCTGCTGTTATGAATTACTTCAAATTTTCACCACAAATTTTACATTTTAGCATTTATAAACAATAATATTGGAAAACATGATCAAGATGAAAAGTTAAGTTATATTAGCTTTGTAGCAAATAAAGTTCAATTAGTTTCTGTGTTCTGTACAAATCTGCAGGGAGAGTGTCCGTGACCTGGAAAAACCTGGATTTTTGTGATTTGACCGGGGTAGTCTGGAATTCGTTGAAAAGTCCTGGGAAAACGGAATTCGTTGAAAACTCTTGGAAAACCTAAAACAACAATGTTTACAACTTGACAAATTAAGTTAAAATTGATTATATAAACTAAGAGCGAATTAAAACTGGATTTTGGGAATATAATCTGATTGCTCTATTTTTAAACAGTTTCAGTATTCATATAAACTTTCAGCATAGCGATCCTGAACCTTTTCTGCCGGCGTAAATCTCGAACCTCCAATAATTTTTGAGATGTTCATTGCTTTCACTTGTAATGCAAATGAAATGAAGGTCTATTGCTATTACGTAGTTGAGGCTAAATGTCACAAGCACGATTTCGTAGCTCATATGTTGAAATATTTCCATTCCTGATGACAACGGTAATATAAACTATAATGGTTAGATGCATAATTTGACATGTTAAATCAAAATTGGTCTCCATAACAATTGCCATCTCTACGTGGATCCACCCTTTCTGGTATAATCTTAAATTATGATCGGGATGCAACAATAGAAAAGTTTCTTCAAAACAGAAAAGTAGGTTTCACACAGGTAGGCTTACTAGTAGTTGGAAATAATGGAATTTTTCCAATTGCTCTAGAAACATCAGTTGCCCATTTTGTAAAGATAACTGAGTGAGAAAAACGTCGGAATAAGTAATTTCCGAAAATCGGAAAATTATTTGTCGATAAATTCATCTACCAACTAATCAAAGTGTCCGTCATTCATTTGCATGTTACAATAAGTTGTAAAGATATATTTTCATTTGTCTCTTGTTCCATTAGCTTATTCCTTCCACGAGACTAAGGGTTGGAAATTACGCCACACATCCTTTTCGATTCGGTTTCCCGATGAGCGTACCTTCCATTGTCTAAGGAAGTCTCCAAATTCATCCATTTCATTAATTTGATAATTTTCACCTTTGAAATCCCTGTTTCATCATAGATCCGATGCGTCAGATGAAGATCTTAATGTAAAAAAAGAAGCTGTGCTTTCTAAATGTCTGAGAAACAGCTTTGTAATGAAGACAAAAATTAATTGGAATTTATTTGTGAGAAAGCAAATATAAATTTACTAGGCATTCGCATATTTTGGAATTAGGTCCTATTTGTAATCAGCCAAAGCGCTTTTTACGTTGCTCAAGGAGTAACGTACAATGTCTATGAGTTGCTTTCTCTTTGCAGAATGGCGCGACTAGGAGTGTGTATGATGGCTAATGATTTGTGCCAATTTTATAAATCATGGGAAGTTCATTTTCCAGTAGTGCTGATGGAAATAAATGAATATTGGTATCAAGTGAGTTTCATTCATATTCATTATTCTTTTATTCTCGTGACCTTAAACGAGATCTGAACGGCTTAACATTGGTATGGATCTTCCTGCTCGAAAAACAATACATACCATACTAAGCCAAAATTCTTGACTACGAGGCATAAAATAAACAACATAAATATTTCACAGCTCAACCTCATCACCTCGTACACAAGCTTGAATAACTGAATCGAAGCAAACTATTATACTAGAAATTTCTTTTAAAGATCATAGGCTTCTACTAGGTTTTCGCGATTTTGATAGAAAGATGCTCCAAATTGAAGCCCAGTGGTTCAATGTAGCAATTTTTCATGTTCAAATATTCTCAGGACCTCATTTCATTTCAAAATGCCGGTGAATTAAATACTGTGCAAATCCCTGGATATCTGAGTGTATCGAAATTGGTATTAGAAAAGCATCTTTAAGAAATTACAGAGACATGGATTACTTTAAAACAACTCGTATGAATAATTGAAATGAATTGAATTTCATTATTCAAAAAAAATTAATGACAAAAATGCAAGGTGATCAAAATATTGACAATTATTTTGCAGAATGAGGAGGAGAAGTCATTCTACGACCACTCGTATATTCTTTACAAAGAAAATTTTGATCGGCTTCCAAGGAGCATGGTGTGTTCTACTGAGTGGTTTGTTTGGATATTTTTTGCTATAAATAATGTATCAAGTTCCAAAAGTGCGTATTGTAAGAGTTTACTTGTGCTATTTGCATCTCTGCTTTTATTAGCTCAAAATCACGATAGTTGCTTTGATAACCTTATATAGGTATCATATAATAGAAGATTGGTCTTCTATTATTGTGTTGATGGCTGCGTACGGGAGGCAGTTTATTTTGGTTTGGTTTTCAGAAGACCAGTTGTTCACTCTCATTTTTATATTGCCAGCAAAATGGAATAAAAGTAAATATGCCGCCCAACGTTTCGAGCTACAAGCTCATCGACTGGGGCTATAGGCCTACACGAAACCTCTGACCTCCGCAGACGAGGTATTTGTAGCGAATACTTCTGTCGAGCGCCTACACTATACGTTCATGTTTTCTATTGATTTTTGGTTGAATTTTGTTTATGAAATCTGCTTCGGAAACTCTGGCTCTCAAGGCGTTACTTTGCCTGTCAATAATTTCGATACCGAAAAGATCGATGCTGGCATTGTTGCAATCAGTATGATTATGACGTATGTGGTCTGAGAGAGCACTTTTGTTGTCTTTCTTAGTGATAACTGTTTACAAGTGAACTTGTAAACTACATGTGCATGCTTACTTTTTACTTCTATTATTGAAATTTCGGACTACTATCATGCGTCTGCCTCCTCACGTCTTCTCAGCGTTAAACTTAGTCTTCGAAGTGGAGATAATTTTCTTTCAATTCTTCGCATTCTTTTCCTTTTCCTGTGCACCACACTGGTGGAAGTGGTTGATTTGCTCTAGGATATGTTTAGAAGAGATCCATGGATCCTTGGAAGAGGTCATCCCCCTCCCTCCTCGATCATTATGACAAGCCAGGAAGGATCGATCCGAAATCTTGTGATAATTTTTCCTTCGATCGGAAGACTTCAGAAAGACTTACATGGTTAAGTTGGAAATGCCTCACCTGTGCCATGGAACAGTTGAATTTACTTTGAATTCACCCCAATTCGAAGGAGAGCGAGATCTACTTCTCCAACTCAAAATGCTCTGAAAATTACCCAGCACATTATTAGGTTTGTGGGCGAAAACTGCTGTGCGAACTTTGTCTTCCCTCAATGTACGAGATGTAGACTACAATGTATACGAAGTGGCGATGGCTTGCAATTTGTGAAACGGCTCATTCTCGATGCAGACAGATTTCTCATCATGTTTTCTACGTAGCATCAGTTTGCTCTTTGATGTGTGCAATTATTAAGCCTTAAGACTATGGGGTGTGTAGTTAATAGGCTTAGTGATTGTTATTAGGCTAGTGTGTTGTTTCCCGAAGGCTAGTTGTGCTACTCTCAAGCCCTTACGAGAGTCAACCGTCCAAGTCCAATTACAGAGGTGTGCTTATAAGCCTAGGCCACATATACAGACAGTAGGACGGAAGGCTCGCGGAACTCAGAAATAGAACAAGTAAAACGAGTAACTAGAGAGAGAGAGAGACGTTCATTGCAGTCAAACAGACGGTATTTATACAGGCATGACAATGAACATGCTAAGTATTCAGTTCAGCAACACAGTCAGAGTCAGTCACATGCCATACCGCATACTGCGATAATGACATAGATCTCGAACACAATGCAACGTCTCAGACAATAGTCACCGGCAACAATGCAATCGAGTCAGCCAGCACCTGTACGTGACCACGTCACTCTTCCTGAAAATAAACCTTAGGAATTGTATTTTGATGAAATTAATACAATGTAAAGAAGGTTTTCGTGATAAAAAAGACAAAACGGTGTCATTTGTTGCGAGGCCTTTCGCCGATTCTTTTCGGGAAACACTTCGGGACACATACAGTAAAGGAAAATCAAAGTCATTATACAGATCAGGTCAATTAAGTCAAAGAGTAAAAGTCGCTGCCGGGGGAGTACGAGCGTCATCACTGTTTGCTTCTGGACGCATAAAGCACGCCGCAATGATGCTATCATTGTCCATTCGAAATATGGCAGCAACAATCGATGGTGAGCGCGAACCAGCTGCTTGAAACAGGAGGTCTTCCGTTTGGCGCGATCGAATGACTTGAACGTGATCATGTGACGTGTGACCGCGCTTGCCAGCACTGCTGAAAATCGGCTGTACTTCTGTCTTTCATTAGCCATTAAACTACTACTTCTTTCCCTACTTCTACTACTTTATCCCTACTTCTTACAAAAGGAATTTAGTAGCAGCTTTTTGATCGTGCGAAACGGATCTGCAGGACTGAGCACCTCTAAATATACTGTTGGACAAAAAAATGGCGAAGTCATTCTGATGCTAAGAAATCGATATAAATATGTTTTTAAACAACACCATCACACTCAACGTTAGATAATAATTAAACATGTGAATAGACTATGTATTGTCTTCATATGCGATCACTATTCAGTCCACTACTGTGATAATCGCTGACTTGAATCGATCACACGCGACGATATACAATGATGACTCATAGGACTTTACACATGCTCGATTGGATTTAAATCGGCACTTCTTGCAGGCCAATCTATCCTGCGAATTCCAGTGACCTCTAGAGCATGTCGACCATGCGCGCTTCGATACATTGTGGCGTTGTCATCTTGAAGCCGCCAAGATGACTGTGGAGGACCTAAGGTGTCTTCCGCCCATGGTAGCAAATTGTTGGTGAAGATTTGACCGCAAGATCTACCATTTAAGTTGACTCGGATGACCACCAACGACGATCTGCTATCGCAGCGGATAGCTCCCCATACCATCACTGAGCCTCCAAAAGATGCAGTCTCCTGAATGAGGTATTGACGCATGGCTTCGGTTGGCATTCTCCACACTCGTACTCGAACCGTGCGACTTGAAACTGAGATGCCCCACGACCTGAGTAATTGGGAGGAAGAAAAGTAAGGATTCCGCCTCGAAAACCAAACTAAATGCCGGTCTGCTCTCATGGTTGATCATGAAGGTCGTCCAGAGACTGTTTTCTCTCACCATTACCTAAAAGGCGGAATCTATTAGTCCATCGGTTTAATGTACGGAGGGGGGACGCCCAGCCTTTCACATACTTGTTGCAGAGGCAGTCCAATTTCTACCATACCCATGTCTCGGTATTTAATCGAGGAAGACCAGTGAGGCATATCTGCAGTGTAGACTCGTTAAGAACAATGAACAAATGCTGTCAACAGGATCACCCTAATTGATAATTGAAAATGAGTCACCATTGTATATCGCCGCGTGTGATCGATTCAATTCAGCGATTATCACAGTAATGGACTCAATAGTGATCTCATATGAAGACAATACATAGTTTATTCGTATGTTTAATTATTATCTAGCGTTGAGTATGATGGTGTTGTGGAAATACATATTTATATCGATTTCTTAGCATCAGATTTGCTTTGTCATTATTTTTGTCCAACAGTATAGAAATAAAGTTTCTCTTTGAAACTTTACGCAATAATGGCTATCCATAGTCTTTCATCGAAAAGTACAGCCTGCAACAGCTCTGGTGTTTTATGCCATCGAGTCGAAGATCTTCTTCTCCACCACCAAGATTCCAGCTCGTCTCCTTAAGGATCCGATGCCGTTAACCTGTGCCTCCTAAATCGTATACCAAAAATTCCATGTAACTGTGCAATGTTGTGACAGCTACGTAGGAGCACGGAGAGGTGACTGGCCTAGCAAGTTGATGAATACTTTCCACAATGGCTGATGAAAGACAGAAGTACAGCAGTTTCAGCAGTGCTGGCAAGCGCGGTCGCACGTCACATGATCACGTTCATACCATTCAATCGCGCCAAACAGAAGACCTGGTTCAAGCAGCTGGTTCACGCTCGCCATCCACTGTTGCTACTGAGTGTTCAGCAAGAATGCAGAATGAACCTGTTTTAAAAGTCTTAGGTACGACCCGACCAAGGTCTCCCGGACGCAGAGCGAACAGAATCCTGAATTGTTGCCTGAACAGTGTAAATGACGACATTTTTCAATATATCTTCAATCAATTCAATCTAATTCAACTGTGAAGCTCACTGGAAAAGAGATATATGCATGCAGTTAGCAGCAAATTAAAGCAATTAGTCTGAAGCTTTCAATAATTTTCGCATTGGTGTAACTTTTGTAGAAACGTGTAGAACGTATAGAGGAGAGAACAATAAGTTGCCTCATGGCCTTGTCTGCTCTCTATAGTGAGATGCAATACAAGTAGCATTCAATACTTGTAGCATTGAACAAACATCAGTTAACAAAGGATAGATAAAACTTTACATTACAATTCACGCCATCGGTGCACTGGCACTGTCAAAGTATGTTTTTGACTGTAACAAATTGAACATAATTCAAGAAAGTCTTAAGTGCTTGTAAAGTAAATAAAAGTAGCATCCAACAGCTGAAGTTTCTGCACGAAATAAGCTAAAAATAAAACTAGACAGAAGTAGAGTTAACACGATTTTAAAGTCGAAAGGAGCGAAAGTTAACACCGACCAACATCTTTGGAGTTAACTATCACAGAAAGAGACTATCACAGAGTGTAGCCGTCCGACTGTCACTCCCGGACCTTTGTTCGCAAAAGGAGTGAATATTTTTGTTGAGATTGCGCTAGCTTTCGCTCATTTCGACTTAGAGCTAGTATTAACTCTTCAGATTCCATGCATGATCCGAGTTCCATTTGTTGTATATTGCATGTACTTTAATCAATTTTTAAAAAAAACGTAAGATGAATTTTATTTTTTTCGTTCCAAAAAGCTTTTGTGTCAAAAAAACTATTTTGGTAGTGCCTGCATGCAGACGACGTGAATTGTAATCTAACTTTTAATTTATCCTCTTCTTACTGATTTTTGTTCGGTACTGTTGTTTCTCACCGCAGAGAACGTGCGAGGCCATGAGACATCATAGTGTTCTCTTCTATGTGTTTCTACACAGTTAAAGCATTTTTTAAAAAATAAATGCCGTAGAATGAGGCAACTCCGATACGACGGTGTAGCTCGGGTGCGTTGCTGTATTTAAAAAATAACAAGTGAATTTAGTAAAAAGAAATTTCTTTACACTACGCATATATGTATGTATATATGATGCATGCCTATGATATGTACCTTGACTTGTGCAGTTTTTTTATCACTCGGAGATGATTCTTTCTCAATTTAGCAATTGATTTCTGCCACCCCTTCGTTTGAAACACCACACTCTCGGAGCAACTCAATCTTGAACTCCCGTGCATTGTTTAACTGTGTATCATCCAGAAAAAAGACATTATAGAATACGGACAGTTCATCGAAGAACTGTTCAATCAAAGGCAACTGCGCTAGCCATCGGTGGTCAAACCTTCTCTTCGCAGAACTGACTTTTATGTCTAGAATTGTGGCGATTTCTTGCAAGCTTTCTCGGTGTCCTATTTCATCTAGATTATAGATCAGCATGCAAAGCATCCAGAAACTTTTCAACAAGTCTGTTGAATGGTTGGGACAATTATATACGGTGTGCGGCGTGTCACCACCGATATCTATCAATCTGGGAAATACAGGGTGAACATAAAAGAATACCCCAACTTTAAAAATTTATTGTGACAAGACTAAGCAACGCACGAGGTTCGGTGAGGTGTCATATGAAAGACGACGTTCTGAAGTTTAAGTTTTTTTTTTACTACCAAAGCAATGACTTAATTTCTTAAGTTTTCAACAAAATTTTGATCATTAATTTTTGACCAAAAATGCATGATATTTATTATTCATTTTACCGACAACTCTGTTGTAACTTTTTAAGTATAAGTCTACCTTATTTCCATCAAGTATTTAATTAAATAAAAGACGATTTTACGATGCTAACCATTTGTATCATAGGCCCTATATAAACATCATAAATGCTCAATATGGCCGCCCTCAGCAGCACGAACAACGTCCATTCGATAATCAAACTCACGCCAGACGTTTTGCAACATTTCCGATGTCACAGATCGGATGAATGCTGTGATTCGAGATTTCAGTTCTTCTAAATTTGTCGGGAGTGGTGGCACATACACAGAATTCTTACTATACCCCAAAGAAAAAAATCACAAGGTGACAAGTCTGGGCTTCGCGGTGGCCAACGATGAAGGGCTTTATCTGTAGATGAATGACGTCCAATCCAGCGTTGAGGATAATGATCATTCAAGTACTGTTGGACTGATAGATGCCAGTGAGGCGGTGCCCCATCTTGCTGAAAAATAAAGTTTCCAGCATGTTCCTCTAATTGAGGCATCAACCAATGAACAAGCATCTCAAAGTACGAGGTACCTGTTACAGTAGAGTCTTCAAAAAAGAAAGGACCAAAAACCGTAGATTGCGAGATAGCACAGAACACGTTAACTTTCGGCGAGTCTCGTACAAGTTCCACAGATTCGTGAGGATTCTCAGTTGACCATATACGTACGTTGTGCCTGTACACCTTCCCTGTCACGTGGAATATAGCTTCATCTGAGAATACGAGCTTCGAAATGAAAGAGACATCCAACTCAGTCTGTTCGAAGATGAAATTGCAAAACTCCACTCTCTGTTCTGTATCACCACTTGTTAAAGCTTGCAGGTGCTGTAATTTGTACGGTTTCATATTCAAATCCTTTCGCAAAACTTTCCACACCGTAGATTGAGGCATTTGCAATTCAAGGCTGGCACGACGAGTTGACTTTCGTGGACTTCGTAGAAAAGCACCGCGAGTACGCTCCACGCTCTCCTCCATCACTCTAGGTCTACCTGGGCTCTTGCCTTTACACAGGCATCCAGTCTCTACGAATTGTCGTTACCAACGTAGGATCTCTTTTCTATCTGGTGGGCTCACCCCAAACTGCAAACGAAAGGTGCGTTGAACAGTTATTGTCGATTCAGATTTGCAGAATTGAATAATACAAAAGGCTTTTTGTTTCGCTGTAATCATGTTGGAGAATGATAAAAATGACTTATGGGTCTCGTAGAAAGTTTTAAATTAAGAGACGAGTCATTCGATCGCGATTGGTAACTAACTGACACGCATCAATTCATGGGAATCCCAGAGGGATAAATATAGATATTACTTAATGCAACATGCGTACCGGTGTAGGAGTCCCACACGATCTAAAATTAAACTCAAGAAAGACGAGTGTGTTAATCGATGGCCGACTGTGGTTTGAGAAAAGTAAATTTTAGGGTCGGTGTAAAATCCGATCGCTGCCGATCGCGCCGATCGAAACCATCACTATCTTTTCGTCATAAAGTCAGCGACCGGTTATAGAAATATTGAGATCGACGGGGGTTTCTCCACAGCTCTGAGCAGTATTTGGTCTTGCAAGTGTGGAGAATGTTTGAAACCTCCCGCCGATCGCAGGGGAAGACTACGAAAATAACAGTTGAATAGCAGTAGTGATGGTCAAATTAATTGAAACTTGATAGTCATTTTTCTTGGAAACAAGCTACCATCAATGAATTTTAGTTGCAACGTAGGATTAGCAAGGCAATGCTTATCATATATGTGCATTATTTAGCGATTCAAAGCACTTTGAGAAATTTTTCTCCGATCGGCGCGATCGGCAGCGATCGGATTTTACACCGACCCAAATTTTACCTTAGCTGTGGTAGGATAAAGATGAACAAAGATGTAACTTCAGAACGTCGTCTTACAAATGACACCTCACCGAACCTCGTGCGTTGCTTAGTCTTGTCACAATAAATTTTTAAAGTTGGGGTATTCTTTTATGTTCACTCTGTATATTGAACAGTCTCGGCAACACACCAGACCGAACTCCCCGCATCACAATGCAACTGTCCATATGAATGGAAACAAGGGTTTCCACTCTAATTTCCAATTCTTGAAACACATTGTGAACCGCATCTGCCATTGTTTCTGCATTCACTTTCTTAAACTCAATTGATCGAAAACGTAAACACACCACGCGGTCTCCATTCCAAAAGTGTACTAACATGGCAAGGACCTGCTGGTTTCCTTCACTCGTGATCTCATCTACAGAGCACGGTGAGACTAAATGGTGCTCTCAGTGGTCGGATTTGGGCACTAATTCGTGCACGGGCACGAATTTGTCGAAAGTGGGCACGAATACACGAAAAATGAGTGTGGGCACGAAAATTGGATCTCCTGAAATTCGTGCCAATCTTCTTCTGAGAATCACCTGCATTTTCGAATACAATCTGTATTAATAGCTGAAATTTTCATGCATTAATTCAGTGTATGTATTAAAACAGCTTAATTCGTTGCTGATTCTGGAAATCAAATCTTCTTCAAGTTTTTTCAAAAAAAAATAAAGCAAAATAAAACAGGTATGCGTCATTCGATCGAGCTATATTCACTCCTCAGCGTAGTTCAGGGAACCACTTATGACTCTAACACACCATTGTTTCATTTACGTATGGAATAAAACCAATCAGAAAAATGATAGATGACTTAGGTAATTCGGCGGTAAACTTTAATTAAGGCTAATTTAATGGTATAGCCTACTCTTCCAATTTGGTGGCATTATTTTATTATATAGTGCATACATAAAAGGAATTACGATGAGATTGGTATTATAATTATTTCTCTGTTCATTCAACATATCAATAGAGTTTGACCATTAATTTTTCTTGATAATTGATGCTGCCAATGAGTGGTAGGCCTGTGTCGATAATCTGAAGCTCAACTGAATATCCCACAAATTCAGAATAGAAATTGTCAGCACAATAATCCATGAATGTAACTTATTTTTGATTGCCACCAGGCACCTAGATCATCCCGCCATTTGAAGTCTAGTTCCATTCAGATTGTATAGGCCTATGAGATGAGACTTATCTTCCAGATGCAGTTCGGCTCCGTTCTTTTCGAAGAAGTCGTCCATCATAGCACGTTTCGCAATCGTTTCTCGTTAGTGGGCTATTGGCTCGAGCACTCTCACTGAAATATTGTCACGTCTTTTGAAAGAGGACCGCCAGTTCCAACCAATTTAACTGTTATTTCTAGTCATAGTATTCGCTAAACGAATCATATCGATTGTTGATGACATCGTTGTTTTCAATCCGAATCCTAAGCGGACCATATCCGTCGTATGCTTCAACTCCCGCTCTTGGCTGTCGATTAGGGATCGTGGGTTACCAGGATTCAGATTGATGGAAGTTTTGACATATCTTCTCAGTGTAGTCTCGAGAATGCCGTATTGCCTGGAGGCTTCGTAGATTGATATTCGGCTGACTACTGTTTTTGCCTTCTTAGGAGCAGCAGTGCGTGTTTACCTATTCATCGTCAGCCAAGTGATGAAAAAATACTTGCTTTTCAATGAATTAGCTACGTACCGTATCTAGCAGGTGTATTTTGATCTAGTTTGATTTGCATTGAGTTTCCAACATGCAACAAATGTTCAGTCAATACATAATTGTCTGTCGGCATTATATCACAAAATGTTGAGAAAATGTTTACTTTCCCACGATGTGTATGCATGAACAACGAATTTTTGTCACATATGTATAGTTATCTTTATAAAGAACTTTTTTTTAAAATATTTGTAACATCACTTCCGTTGAAGAATTTTTGATCATTCTAATATGATTGACGTGAAGTGAAAAATATTGGATTTCTTTAAGTAAGAAAATTATTTGATCAAATTAAATAACTCCAAAATAGCCGAGTTTACCCTACAAAGATGCGCGGGTCTCATCAGCAAGCTGATCAATTGCCTACATTTTGTTTCGGTTCCTTTAATATCTTGGCGATCAGTAGCAGGCGAACCCACGACCAAAGCAGGGAGTAGAACGGTTCCGCGGATTTGGTGATGGAAATGGTCATTCCCGTATTTCGTTGAAATATGGAATAAAAAATGTAGGGGTAAGGGGGAATAAAATGAATATAGGGGCGAAGTGGTGGGCCGCCGAAAATTATAAGTAGGGACCTGCGAAGCTTTGAGGATATACGATTCGCGAATCGGCTGCCGATTTAATTTGACTGATCATCTCTTTATGATTGCCAAGGAATCACTGCATCTTTCAATAGCCATGCAAATTGCATAATTATTAGGTCCTATTAGATCGGCCTCTTCTCCTAATGGCTAGCGATGAATCGTACGTAAAAACGTGCTTAAATAGCCTATTTGAGTTCTCTATGATTCGATTTTCGAATCACGTACCAACTTGCAAGTCCCTAATTGTTAGGTGTCAATAAAAAATACTTGCTCATCAACGTGTATTGAAAAGGAAATTCAGAGCTGAGAGAATGAGGGATTTGGCTAACCGCCGCAGGCGGAACACGAATTCCTATGACAATGGCACATTTCCTGCTCGTTATTTCAAAGACCTACTAATTATTGATTCATTTTGATTATGAACTTGAACAAGTAAAGGGAAATTAATCGTTTTGATATACGATGCTTATTCATCGCACGATTTCTTTTCCTTATTGAACGCATCAGGAGCCGTGCGTTCAGACGTGCGTTGTAGTTTATCCATTATAACTAAGGCCTGAAGTTTTATGTTCTCAAAAATCGCAATATGTCGTATTTTACGTGACGAAGAAGAGGATAATATGTGAAATGTTTCAGTTTCTAACCCTTTAGAAACACAAAAATATCTTAATTCTCTAACTACGTTCTGCGTAACGCCCCCGACAGAACTAGCACTTCAATCAATAAAACGAATTGATAGAAATGCATTCAAACAAAATTCAAAATTTTGATGAAACGACTTCTTGCACTCATGGCATCCGGTCAATAGTAGGCTATATCGACAACTCAACCAAGAAGAAATTTTAGCTGTTTCATACATAGATTTCATAGTTTCAGATAATGTATTCTATTATATTTTTTTCGACTGTAAGTTGTTTCAGGCAATCTGATGCAAATCTGAAGGTTCTTCTGAATGAAATGTCGAATCTAATGGATGAGAAAAATCTGGAATCAGACAGACCACATCAAAAGTTCATGAAAAGAGGGATCAGTGTTAACCTTGACATTGACGATGATAATGCTGTTCCTAATAAGACATGATTTTTATAAACTTTTTTTACCTAATATACGTACCACGAATAATACTCGTGCTTGTAACTAAATACAAAGTACATTTCTAGGCATTTCGGCATACCGTATTTCTTCGAATAAGAGACGCGTCTCTTATTTTTTTCAGATCCCTGATTGATGCGTCTCTTATTCAGGGGCGTCTCTTATTTATCAAATTTTCAAGTTTTCATTCTTTCATTAGAAAAAGATGTCTTAGTTTTTTGCTACTATTCTCTTAGGTAACCTTTGTATTCCTCACTTAGGCCTATGTCATGGGCAAATTTCGCCAGTAATTTTTCTTACATATATACGCTTTATCATAATTCAGATATTTTGGAAATGAAAGGAGTTTTATGGTTTGTAGTAGCATATCTTGTAGACTCATCTAATACATTCCTATACCAGTACATGTTGGCCACTATACATATAGACTAGATCTGAATTTACCGAAACGAAAATACCGATAATCAAGTAGTATTTACAGCTAAAGTTACCGACCGGTACATGACTCCAAATGCAAAGGAAGCTACCGTATAATGCCTCCTTAAATGGTAGATGAAGTAACCTTAAGTAGACCTGCATGTACAACAACAAGAAGCCTTATATATTATACAATATTGGTCATGATACCCGGTATTTACTAATAGACTGACTTATTTTACTAAGATAAGTAGGCCTAATAATCGCTCAGGCGGATATAGCTACCACATTACAATAGCCTGCATGTAATATGTCTATAGCAGTCTATTTTTTGTACATGCGTCTCTTATTAAATTTTTTCCTCTCACGGATGCGTCTCTTATTCGAGGGCGTCCCTTATTCAAGGGCGTCTCATATTCAAAGAAATACGGGTATTTTCAGTTGACTAGCTTCTATTGCATGTACATGTATACATATGCAACAAATGTACATTAACGGGCTCATAACAACAGTATGAAGATTGTTCAATTCAATTACAATACGATTTTATAGTGGCACTGCATGGACACGAATTTCGACGGGTGGGCACGAAGATCCTGAAAATTCTTAATTCGACCACTGTGCTCTCTCTCAATCTTTGCAACTCTACTTCCCAATGTGTACCAAGATCATGTAGTTTGTAGGTCGCAGCAGTACGACTCAGTTGTATGCGATCAAGAGCTATTTTGGCCTTTGACAAAGCCTTGCAAAGACCAACCAGCTTCGTCGCCATTGCTGTCGGTAAGCGATTCTCTGCAATAAAACCAAACACAGTAGCTTCATGTCGAGATTTGCGGTCAGTGAGTGCGATATACTAATCTGGTAATGTGGTGGTATCTCCAAAAATACAAGTGATCAGAACAATTGATGCAACTTTACGCTGGTGAGCTTGGTTATTCCAATATTCCTCCAAAGATTTTTTGCTGCTTGACCCATAATTTAGTGGCTTTTCTCCACATGGAATGCAAGCAGAAATGCGAGGTTGTTTGTCTTTTTCAGTCAACCTGAGTTCACCTTCCATCTGAACATCCATCCAATACCACTGAAACTTGCTTCAAGCATCCTCGTCAATTTCTGAAAAACGTACACCCGGTTGAACTGTTTGTATCACTAATCCTGATTTAAAAATCCTGCTGGTAGGATTCGAACGCACGACTAAGGCTAATTAGACCTGTGCTCTAACCAACTGAGCTGCGAGTCACTTATGCACGGTGGCATTTCATGATACATCCGGTGGCAGTCAATACTTCACCAGACATTATTTTCTAATTGCATGCTGGCATACCGTTTGCATTTCAATGAATACTTTCCTATCATAAAACAGCACTTATAGGATAGGAAATTGACACACGCGGTTTTCTGCAATTACATGTATGAATGGAAAATCGATCATTACATGAATTGAAATGAAAAGTATGGCTTGTAAATGATTTTACTGTTAATCACGATTCACGATGTCTTAAAACATAGGAACTTTGAAACACGTTAATTATGGTACGCCTAATCCATAATCATCCTTGGTTGAGAATTTCCATCCCGTTCTCCACAGTTCTCTACGTTTAAAATCTATGCATATGCATAAGAAACAAATGTGTAAGCGTCCACACATTGTAGCTCAACAATCGTTCCATTTCTCTCATTTATTTGTGGAGACATTGATCGACATTCGTTCTGCCCGTTGAACATCAAGCTAGCGATCAATTGCCGCGATATCATCTTTGTAGTCCAAATCGATCACTTAAACACCACTACAGTAGGAAGAAAAAAATCGGATCGGCTACTTGTCAAGCATCCAAAACATATGCTAATACAGCCGACATGAAGCCATGAACGATTGCACCTATAACCACTGAAGTCACAGAAAACAAAGAAAATGTAGGTATACGAAAGACACCACAGACACTTCTCGAGAAAATTTCCGAAATAGTTTGCATTATTTATTGACAGAACAATGATATCCAGATCAACTCAACTATCAATTCATCAGCGAATCTCAAATTTCCCTAATGAAAGCTCTATGATGAAAGGATCGATGAGGAGTGACCCCCTTCCTATCTAATTTTAATGCATTTTTGGACGAATCTTGAGATCCAACCAAAATCATGGAAAAGACCGGAGGTCTTGCTTTTACCTGCGAATTGTCAGCCTTGTGCTGTACCTTGCATGAGCCAGGAATTAGAGATTCATGTTGCCGTTTGCATGATGGTTCAATGTCAATCGAATGAACACACGTATTCATCATATATCACATAAGATTGCTTGTTTACAGATGATCACGGTTAACCGGTTAAATCTAAAGACATTTTACAAGTCCTACAAATGATGTTTTATTTTATCACATCTGATTCGGGAGACCTTAATTTGCGACCAATTTACTGTAGGTTATCTATATTTTAGAATAGCTTCCATAGTCGGAAAAGAAGCGTTGCGAATTACAAATAATATACGCAGTAATAATAATAATACGCAGTTGCTCTACACGTACGGCACCATGGAATATGACTTCACAGATAATATACTGTAGAATTAACAAAATCAAATGTCATTGGCCCGTATTAAGTTTCTACACTTTCGCACGAAAGTCACTTTCAACTCCACTTTAGACTGCACTTTCCTTTTATCTACACTTTCGAATCGAAAGTGAACTTTTGTGGGCAATGTTTAACGAAAGGGAGGTCTTTCATTTGTTTGAGCAGTCATTTGCTTACGTTTTACGTGAAGGGATGGCCGCGATACTTCGATTGAGACAATTTGATTTTGAGGAGAGAATGCATCGCCTTGAATCGCCAAGAATATATCGCCTTGTGAATGACTTTGCTGATCAATGCTCAGATACGAAGATGAAGATTTCAAAAGAAAATTCAGATTTTCCAAATATTCTGTGCTGTTCTCAGAAAACTATTTTCTGAAAGATTTTCCAAAAGGTAGAGGCCCATGGATTCCGACGAGATTGAAGTTATTAATTGTGCTTCGCGTTTATGCCACCAATTCATTTCAATCTGTCTGTGCTGACGTTGTTGTTGTTTCTCAATCGACAGTATCAAATGTCATCAAGTTAATATTCGAAAGTTAATATTTGCATTGAAGAAAAGTGATTTCATCAAAATGCCAACAACCCGAGAAGAAATATTCGCTACTCAACGAGAATTTCGGGCTATTGCTGGATTTCCTCAAGTAACCGGTATTATTGACTGTAGTTTATTCTAAGCAGTATATATACATATATATATATATACATATACATATATATATATATATATATATATATATATATATATCAAATCTCAACAGATGTAACCACCACGAGACATGTTTCGGCCTGTTGGGCCTCATCAGTCGTGGGTAGGTTTGAACCAGCGACGTTGGAGCTAGAGGACGTGCAAGCATACCCTCTAACTACAAGGCCACCGGACCATCTGTTGAGAGCGTGAATTAGCCAGGAAGGCACTGCTTTAACGCAGGCACGTGGTTGACCTCTAGCTCCAACGTCGCTGGTTCAAACCTACCCACGACTGATGAGGCCCAACAGGCCGAAACATGTCTCATAAATATATATATATATATATATATATATATATATATGTGTGTGAAAGATATAAAAAAACACTGGTTCCGGACTAGTTTCGATTCATCTATTGAATCATCCTCAGCGGTCGAAAAGTTATAAAATTGCATAAAATTCACATTATATACAAATTTACATCTGTTCATGAGTCAAGGTCATCAAGCATGGTTCCACTCTACGTCATCGATAATGATGTTACAAGTTCAGAAGAAGAAGATGTGATCCATTCCGTTCATTTGATAATCGATTGTTTTCCTTCATCATTATGGATTCAAGAATTAGTAGCTGTCTGAAACGACCAACAATAGTGAAATTCTCAGCCTTAGGGCTATGATCGTGCATAGATATCTCTGTAGTGGTGTATAGCGGTCTGTAGCATACATATCTCTGTAGCCATATATATATATATATATATATATACACTGTATATATATATATCGACATTTTGGGGCGGTGTCCACCACTGTTTGGTGTAGGGTTGTTAGCCACACGTGAGTTCATCTCGCCTATCATGTCCTTTATCTTTATCGGGTTGTTTGTCTTTTTTGTGTCTTTTATTTTGTGTTACTGCTTTTGTTTTTTCAGTTCGCAATCTTTATTGAGTTATTTGTAATTGCATGTCTCTCCTAGTGAGAAAATAAAGCTTTACATAGATAGATAGATATACTGAAATACATTCGCAGATTGGATATTAATGTGCAGCATCTTTTTCATTTCCCGTTCATTGTCTCGTTCAGAGGCATTTTTTATGATAAATCTGTTTCTTCCCTTATGCCATATCTCAAGTTCAGTTTCTATGATTTGCATGATTTGTCTCTTCTTGCGGTCCTAGGGTCGCTCAAATGTTATGACTCTTTTATGATGGGCACGTAAGTCTATCATTATTTTTTCTGTTAATTTTATGAATTTATAATGTTAAGCCTAATTTTCAACATGGTTTCTATCACCT
Organism: Prostheceraeus crozeri; assembly: GCA_907163375.1. Classification (NCBI taxonomy): domain Eukaryota; kingdom Metazoa; phylum Platyhelminthes; order Polycladida; family Euryleptidae; genus Prostheceraeus; species Prostheceraeus crozeri. Next base: position 321,062 of record CAJQUW010006412.1, on the reverse strand, counting down.
TGTTTGCGTGACACCTCGAGAGTAGATAGTCGTCCTATCTGTCTACTAGGCCTCCCTCTTCATTTTGGGGCGGTGTCCACCACTGTTTGGTGTAGGGTTGGCTGAGCCACACGTGAGTTCATCTCGCGGTTGTTATCCATGTCCTTTCCTTTATCGGCGTTGCCTCTTTTGTTACCTATAGTATGGTATCTTGGACTTGGTTAACTTTGAGTGTTCTCTTATTTTGTGTTAACTGCTTTTGTTTATTCAGTTCGCAATTGTAATGCGTTTTTATGATTTTTGTACACTCTTGAGTTATTTGTAATTGCATGCCTCTCCTAGTGAGAAAATGAAGCTTTACCTAGATAGATATTTATTTCATATATATAATATATTTCAGATAATGTTAATCTCAAAATCAAAAAAAAATTTCAAAAATTAGAATTGCTGTCCGACTTTATCATATACTACAGTTTTTTTTTCATTTTAGCCACATGTTCTTCTCTCAAATATTCAAGCTTCATCCGCCAGTATTCCATTCTCAAAGCATGTTCTTTTCTTCTATTTCTATCAATTCAGAAGTTGGTGTTACCTTTGTCTTATTCGATCCTGATAAGCCAACTTCTTCGTTTCTAGAACTCGCTGACTTTTCAATAAATTGCATCGGTGTTTCCGAAGCTGATGATACTTGGTTTATTTTATTATTGTACTCGGCATCATTATCGAAGTGGTTAATAAGACTGTCAATTGTATCGCCCAGCACATCGAGTAATATTTCTTTCTCCTTCGAAACGGGGGGGGGCGGCAGCCGCACATGTGCCCCCACCAGTCTTATACACTTCTTTTTTCCTCATTGTTTTCTCCTTTTTAGCAGCACTTTTCGCATTCTCCCAACATTTCTTCAGCTGCTTTTCATTTCTTTCGACTTTGGATAACGATTTTGCATTAAATTCTTTCATAATAGAATTTCATATGATGGTCTTCCATTGCCTGACTCCTTACTTTCGATAATCTCTTTGAGGTTTAATAAGATCTATCAAAAGTTCTCTGTCAGCAGGTGACATTGGAGAAACACGCTTTGACTGTCCGTTCGATGACATGATGCACACTTAAGTGAAATATTGGCAACCGCCGAGTTCACCGTGGTATTTCTCAGAAAAAATCCTTCATTTTAAGCTAAGCCAATCAGAGCACTCTCCTCTGCCGCACTCATTACGTCGGCTTCAAATATTATCTACCTTATGTGATCACGTGTTAATAGCATAAGACGATGAGGTCGCTCTTGACTTACTTTCTACACTATAAACGAAAGACTAGAACTTTCACTAGTGCAGTTGAAAGTGGAGAAATCTAAATAACAAATGAAAGTTGCACTGTGCAGTAACGAAAGTGCACTTTCGAATGAAAGTGACTTTCCTGAAAGTGTAGAAACTTACTACGGGCCATTATTCCAGTTTTGTTTCACTGATGTAGAAATCCTTACTATCTGGAACAATAACATTAGTCAACATGAGTAATTCAATCAGTTGTATACTGTAATGGATGTGTATGAATTCTAATGTCTGAGTGTGACAAGCATGTACGTAAAGTACACTTAATATAAATAACGTAATGCTCAATACAGTATTCATCATTCTCTGCCAATCATACATGAAAAATATGATAAGAATATACGAAAATGCATTGAATTTAAGTATAAAAAGGAACTGAACATAAAGTTCCAATTAACTTGAAACAAATAATTATATGCTCAACGTGTTGAATGCTAAACCAATAACATCATGCTAGAGAATCAAACTGTTATAATCGTATCGGCAACTACTTTTCAATAAATTGACGTTTCCTGTAATTGACTGTTAGTTTTCTTGATTTTTAAAGAGCATGGTGCCTTCCGGAACACCACTGAATACTCGTGTTAGTATATATATTATTTCAATACGCCACAGTCGCCAGTTCTAGAGGCAATATCATAAACTAATCATCATACACTAATCATAAAAATAGATTAACCACTATTTAGTCTATACCATTCATTGAACAACCTTGAATATCTGACCAGACTGACGGTATGAACGGATTACTAATAAATACAAATGTCATCTCTTCAAACAGCAGCTTGTCTATTTTTGATGGAATGCAAGACGCATTGTGCAGTAAATCTAAGCTTGATTCCTTGGTCAGACGAGTGTGGTCATAGTCACGGGTGTTAGTTGCATTTCTACTTAATCAATTAATCTGTTTTTTTATGATAAATCACAGCAGATCACCATTGTCAATGCACAGAAATACAGAATGAGCACAACTTAAGTACATCAATTGATCGATAAAAGATTGAATGGTTGGATATATCTATAATCAAGATACAGTAGGATCCAATTGATTTGCACAGTAGTATAAAACTATAATCTTATATGTCAACATAGTAGGGGTGCCAGAGCCCGTGTTCGGAGGTTGAGAGAGTCACGTCGGGACATTTTTGCACCTTGGCATCCCTACTAACAACTTTTAACGTAAGATTGCTAGAAAATCTATGGGTATAATATGAATTACAAGACAAAGAATTTGGCATTTTTATGAAGACTGCAAAGAAGCACCAATAGAAATATTATCATAAAGCATTATCGGTCAGCATGGCACAAAGTAGTCGCTGAGCTTGAGTTTGATGGAATCTTCTCCAGCGTTTGTATTCTTGGCACATTTCCCTAATCGTAGATTTTACGATTACCATTGTTAAAACTCATTGTAATAGCTGGGTATGAGGTGGGGGTTTATCGAGCATAGCAATGGGAATGCAAGTCTATTCGCCGTTTCTTCTATCAGTCCTGACACAAGCGCATTATGCATCAATTCAATCAAAGTATAAGACTTATAACTTTAGCAAAACATTAGCAAATCTAATAGAGAGACATCCTCAGACGAACAATTTTAAGCATAAAAATTCTGGTACAGCTGCGTTCCGCCGGCTCGGAATGACCCAGGCTAGCTTAAAATATCTAGAATTCGACACTCTATAATAATCTTTATTATTATCAGCCGCACGGCATAGTCAGGAGATAAGGACAGAGCAGCCCGTCGTTCAGTCCTTCACCTTGTTCAGCCATTCCAGATATTTTAAGCTACTTTGGGCTATTCCGAGTCGTGCTGACGAGCCTTTGTATGGAGAAAAGCGCAGCGTCTACTGCTGCCAAGGAATTTTTGTGCCTAAATAGTTAATATCTGAGGACATCTTTCTATTCTATGCCCGGGCGAACTGTCACTCTACAATATTCATAATTAGCGAATCTGTAAGTGCAATTGTTACCGGGTTATTTTCATAGAGTACATGTTAAATGTAAATCAAGCATAAATACGTATTGTTATCAATGTATTTATATGACTTCAATGCGGAGATATACATGTAATATCGTAGGGACCTACTATGCTTGACCGCATGTATGATTCGTGTAAATGGTGTACCTGGCGTATGCGAACGTGTTTTCACATGGCAATCTGTGTAGCAATACATGATCTCAGGAGCGAGTACCTGCGCATTGCAATTATCTCAAACGATGATTGAGTGAATTGGAATATTGTTTTTACCTCATCAAGCAAATTTCATTGAGAAGTCACATTGCAAAAAAATCCCATGATTCCTGGTCATTCAAGAATCGCGCGATTCATTCTGTCGCACGATTAATCGTGTGGAATCGATTAATTGCTCCCGCTACCATGGTACCTAGAGTTCCGTTATTTCCGCTATTTCCAGCTTTTTTCGAAAATTGTCCTTTATTTCTCGTTTTTACCAATTTTTCCGGTATTTCCTTTTTTCTTCAATTATCATATGTATATTACAACATGGTGCTGAATTTTGCTATCGTATTCCTGGAACTTATTCGAACATTTTCAATAGTAACTATATTCACGATGGCGCTATTTAGCAGATGCCCACCTCCCATTGCAATTCATGAAGAATGTGAGCCTAGGTAGCCTTTTTGCTTTATCCGTTTAACGTCCTTTTATCCATCTCCGCTGGGTTGGACAATGATTCTTCATGGAATGCCTGCAGGTGTTCCGATCGAGGGCTTGTCGACAGTCTGTGGACACTATTTCTTCCCAGGTCTTCTTTGGGTGGCCTCTTGGTGTTGGTCCGCTAATCTTCATCTTCTAAACTTTCTTCACCCAATCACTGTCATCTTTCCGCACCACATGGCCGTACCATCGCAATCTGCATACCCTCAAGGCCTCATCGATCAACTGCAGATTCAGGCGTGCTAGAAGGTCTTCGATGGTAACTCTATCTTTGAGAGACACTGAACACAATACTCCACACATCTATCTGATCATCCTCCTGTCAGCTACCGCCATTCTTCTCTTTTCTGCAGCTTTCATTGCCCATGTCACATTTCCGTAAGTCAAGCAGGCTCTGACGCATGAGTCGTAAATCTTGCCCTTCATCCAGTATGGAGTAGCACGACTGGTCAGGATAGGCGATAGCTCTCGGAATTTCTTCCAGCCCGATTGAATTCGCGCAGTCCCAGCGCTGTCTCCGTTCCACCACCGGAATCCAACATGCCTTCCAAGTAGCAGAAACGGGTAACAGTGTCGCACTTGCCCTCCTCCAAACTGATCGCTTTCATTGGACCTCTACCACGAGTATATCACACAGAAGGTTCAACGCCGATCTTGTCAGACTGCCTTTTATGCTGCTACAACGATCGACAGCTGGTGCACTGTATTGAGTTACAACCGTAGATACCGTGTATTCCGTCAACCGTGTATTGAGTCTTTCCTTCCCCTACTGCAGTTCTCAGTTCTCAGTTCTGCAGTTTGTTTTGGCCACATTAACTTTTTTTGTCATTTTCATGAAAGTCTACGGGAACAGTTGAAAAGTACTTTCTTCCTTCATGATGACAGTTGATTGGTAGCGTCTCACTTACGTTCTAATTTCACGTGCTAAATGAAAATTATAACCCTTTCGTTAGATGCTATACTTTATGTACAATGTGTATGACACACGAAATAATAATAAGATTTTCAACCATGGATTGCTTCATATGTTCAAATAATGAGGGTAAAGCCTCAACTGGTGAAAAATGCATAAATAATGCTTTGTAGCAGACAACATATTCCCTTATTTTTCCTTTTTTCCCTCTTTTTTCGTTTTTTCGTTATTATTCTTCGGTAATAGCGTTGGAACCCTTCGCCACTAATATTGACCGAAATTAATTACAAAGAAAAAATTGAAAGTTTGACATCAACATTTTTGAATCTTTCCATCATTCACCATTGCTAGCAAAAAATCTAAGTGGTCACAAGACTTGGGTGTCTTTTTCGAAACGCACAGGTTTTCATTGTTGCATATAACATAATCCCAACCAGCTTCATGCCGACCAGTGTCGTCACAAATGTGACAATTCTCTATTTGTTTTTAATTTTCAGGCAAGATATATTAATATTTTGGTGCTACCGGCTTTTCAAATAACTGCGACTAATTTCCCGAAATTCTCAGCATCTTTGGATAGAGTACGTTTAAACCAATCACAATGGGAGGCGTTGGCGAATATGACTCCGGATGTAATGATGAGAAATTTGCGTAAAATGGAAACAACGACTGTGACAAAATCTTCCGTTTCGGAGCAGATTAGCACTCAGTAATGAAAACCAGTGGTTCTGAAATATAGACTGGATATTTTTGATTGAATACATTTCTTAAGGATCAGTATTTTTAATAGATATTTATTTTATTACTTAATTCACGTATTTTCCCTAATTCGTATTTGGTAATGAGGAATGTTTGCGAGACCATTTTAATCATGCAGGCTTACTAGCCTTTTATTGTATCAGATTTGCGGCGCCGCACTGGAGCGATTTGTAGTTTTCATCATGATAAATTTCAACATCATGATGAAACTGACTGAATTAGAAAGAATTATATAAAAGGATATCAACTTTTTCATTGATGATAAAAAGAAACTCAAAAACTGCCTAAAATGGAATTTCGATTAATGATTAATGTGCACAGATAATCGACACAACAAAATCTGAACATTTTAAATTGAATTATAACAGTAATCAAGTAAGTATGATTCTATTTAACTCACTTCTGCTGTTTTATTGCACTCTTTTTAAAGAAAAATTTAACTAAATAGAGTTTAGGATCATTTTTTGTGAGTGTCTGTCATTACCGTGTTTTGTAAACGTAACATCTTTTAAACATACAAGTATGTAGTTTGGAGGTTGCAAGCCGCCATCTCTTTTGATCTCTCAATTAGGGCTGTCCACCAACTATCGACTAGTCGACTATTACCCTGATTAGTCGACTACAATTTAGAATCCGACTAGTCACATTTCATGACACGAACCGATTTCTTGCTCAGTCATTCTATTTTGGATCATCAGATAGCGTCATAATTCCAATCACTACAGTGATTACTCGGCAGCCGTAGATTGTCAGCTCCTGCAGACGCACGCTGCCGATCCTTTGCTCTTTAACAGTATGAAGAGGAATGGATATCAATCTCCAGGCTCGCTGTAATTGGTTGAATCGGCAGACACCGAAACATATTATCGGTTTTTAGTTGAACAGGCGATCATGGATTGGCAAGTTGAAGCGCCAACTAAGCGAAAATTGTGAACAGCCCAAAGTGCCATCAATCTGTTCCGTCTGAGAGAGTATTTTCAACCGGTGCAAATATTGTGACAAAATTAAGAAATTGCTTGTTGCCTGAGAATGTAAATGTTCTCATATTCTTAAGCAAGAATTTACCATAGTTTTAAAATTGTTTCATGAACATTTTCTGCATCGATATTGCTGAGTTTGATTTTACATTCTACAATTTTTTATTCAAAAGTTTGTTCCCACTATTTCCTCAACAATTAGTTTACCTATATCTATATTATAGATTTCTTTAAAGATTTGAGAAGTTTGTAATATCTTTACAATCTTCATGAAAGAACTGGAGTCAATTAACTATCAAGTAACCTCAAAATATATAGGCCTTCTCGATTATGTTGATGTAACATTTTTATCATATTTTTGAATAGAAATTTACTTTTCTACCAATTTGTTATAATTCATGAAATGAACTAATCTCTGACCATAGATTACTAGATGAAAGATTTAATTGTAGCAAATGAAAACAGATGAAATTAGCACCGAGCAGAGTAGACATTAACATATCACAGTGGTGCATTTATGATTTTATCGACGATATGATCATCAATTAAACACATCTACATGATATGTCGAGTAAAAGCTTCCCCAACTTTTACTGAGATAGAAGATTGTTTTCAAGCGCGAGATCTTTGGCCTATATTATACTATAATTTTTATACTTTAATTTACTTATAGAATTTATCATTTAAACAGATTGTTAGTAAGCACAGCTAATATGGTTGTTAATAATGTAGAATAACATCAGGTAAAGTAAAACAATTGCAAACGACTAGAAAGTGAAGAATTAGGCCCTATCTGCAGAATTACAGTAAATAGGCCCAGTCAAATACTTAAGTGTAGAAATACGACTTAGTCGACTACCTTTTACGCGATTAGTCGACTATAAAAAAACCGTAGATGGACAGCCCTACTCTCAATTAATGCCGGGTTCTTCACGTCCATCCAGATTCATCGATGATCCTCTGGCATGTCTCGAACGCGGATCCTGTCCATCTTCACATAATTTTCATCAAATGTTTCGTACAATATTCTGAAATGTCCAAAACTGATTTCTCTTTCAGTCTACAGAAATTTCTACCATCACAATCTCAAAAGAAGCGAATCACTGAATTGAATTGAAAATTGAGAAAAAATTGTGAATGATTATTGGATCTCAAGAGCTATTACTAGAATTCGAAAGATAAAATTGTTCAATACTATCAAAAATATTTCTATTGAAACACAAACTATGGGAATTTATGCGTTGATATTCTAATTTAATAATATGTTGATAATTCATTCAAGTTTCATGAAGAGGATATGCTGCATACATAACCTTTCTCGTGTCATCGAATATACTCTGTTGGAATTAACTCAACAAACACAGTCGCATTCTTTAGTTTATTCAAATGTTCTCGATAGAAGCATTTTTGCCACAACAATTTTGTGTGTATTAATTCTCAAGCGCATATTGGGTTTTTGGATGGAAGAGAAATATAAATTCTATCGTTATTCCCCTCTAGGTGTCGATAAACTTGATGGAATGCTCTCATCATCTTTGTGTTTGACTTCATTAAAGGCAGTCGTCTTTTGTTTCATCCCATTTCATGCAGGAATCTAGCTGGGAATCTCTCGTGGCCGGCTTTTGTTTGCTCTCACTAAATGAGCACTTTTATATTTGCTGTTCAAAACCTGCTTATGAAAACACTATCGTGTCGAGAACAAATTGAAACAATCTACTCAATTCGCTTGTAAGTAGACATAGTACAGCGGCAACTTTCATGATAGCTAAGATAGTACTGAAACGGGCCAGTGACAGACGAACCAATACTACTGCCGCCATCTGCCCGGGAGATTTCGAATGGCTCTGCATCTCAGTCGGGAAACTTTGCACCGGGACAAACAAAGGCTCCTGTATCCTCCCATTTTCTTGCGTTCAGAATCTCATGATGCGTTGTTTGTTCAATTGTTCACGCGGCGAAGCTTGCGATCGTTTAGCGAAATTAAGTTTTGAAAGTTATACCCGTAGGTAAACATCTACTTAGAATTATCTTTTATTGGTGGAAAATTTAAGTTTATCCTTTTGGGATGACAATCTTGTTAGCTCCCAGTTGCATGATATCAAATTTCAGTTAGACTGGTGTGTTAAAAGCTTTGTTCATCCTTGAGCTACTTTGATAAACAAATGAGAAGTTTGATTCAGATTTTTACCTTTTGGTCTGTTTGTTTTTGATCGACATTGTATTCGATGAATTCGACACTTTTGTACCAAGCAATCACATGGATGACGGAAGTGAAAAGAAAGCCACATATTCAGTTCCGATTAGCGCGTTTGCCATCAGATTTTGTTGTTGAATTCTTGTGATGATACATGATTTAAAACATGTTCGAATGGAATGATGAGCTCCTAAGTGGATGACTAAGTGTTTATAACTTTTGTTTCACTTGTGCAAGCAGAGGATCGAATGAAGCTGTGAATTGATACTGGATCATCAATTCATGTCATCGACTACCTGTGTACTTAACTGCTAGTTAGAAGGCATTGATCTCATACCGAATATGTGTGGAATGTGACACTTAAATTATAATTTGACAACATGATTTTTTGGGAGTACGGTTCATCAGTTCTCAGAAAATTATCTGTCGGATTTTGCTATTTCTAGACCAAAGATTACTATGTAGGTTATAAGACTAAAGGAACTTTGTGAGAAGAATCTTGAAAGAAGAAAAGAGCGACGAAATTTTATTTATATCATTTTTTATTTTAATCTAGCATCTTCCGGGTGTGTGAAAACACTGATTTACAAACTATTGCCAGACCAGGTGCTGTGTGTGCATCTCTACCACTGGTCAAAAATTAAACGTGAAAATATACTTCTTGGATTTTTCGAGGACTCGAGTGTGATGTAATCTTGTCAAAAGCTCTGAATATTGTATAATAAATAAATGATAGAAATTTAACTACTCTGTAGCAGTTAAGCAGACTGAAACTGAATGACATTCGAATGACTGAAGTACATGGTGGCTGATGTGGCATATATATATATATATATATATATATATATATATATATATATATATATATATATATAAATAAAACAGTGAAATCAAAAAATGGAAATTAATACGACAAATAGTAACCCACGCAGAAGGCAAAAAGAAAAAGCACAATTTTGTAGCCCAAACCGGTTTCACCTGTGTTCCAGGCTTCTCACGGGCAACTGAATTATATTACAAAAATTCGAACTGAAGCATGCAAATGATCAACATAACATAATAGATATATGACACTAATCATATGTACTGAAATGGAAAAGGAAATCATAGATTTTTCGGGATGAGCACAGTGAGATTCTATGGTACTGGTGCATGTTACTCACTTAATGATTTACATTTAATTTTGGTTTTAAGATATTTATACACATTTTTTCTTTTAGTTCTCTCATGCCTCTGTCACTTCCATGGGACCTTTCATTCGTTCATTCGTGGGACCTTTTTCACTTGAAATGATGGGACGCAATTTCAAACTGTCCGGCATTATAGTTTTCATGTAACCATACTCGTCTATAACATTGAAATTAATGTTTTCTATCTTATGAATTTTCGGTAGTCCGTATATAAAAGGAATATCTGCACTATGTGGGGCAAACAGGAGATATTTTTCGTTCTAGAGTAAGGGTGCATAGACAGCAGGTTAGAGAAAATAAATATGCCATTTTACACGCCAGCAAACACATATCTGCATGTGCAAAAAATGAAGATCCCCCATTCTGGATTATGCCAATATATAAATTACCGAATGGAAGTGACAGAAGCATGAGAGAACTAAAAGAAAAAATGTGTATAAATATCTTAAAACCAAAATTAAATGTAAATCATTAAGTGAGTAACATGCACCAGTACCATAGAATCTCACTGTGCTCATCCCGAAAAATCTATGATTTCCTTTTCCATTTCAGTACATATGATTAGTGTCATATATCTATTATGTTATGTTGATCATTTGCATGCTTCAGTTCGAATTTTTGTAATATAATTCAGTTGCCCGTGAGAAGCCTGGAACACAGGTGAAACCGGTTTGGGCTACAAAATTGTGCTTTTTCTTTTTGCCTTCTGCGTGGGTTACTATTTGTCGTATATATATATATATATATATATATATATATAAATACATATATATATATATATATATATATATATATATATATATATACATATTTATCAAATCTCAACAGATGTAACCACCACGAGACATGTTTCGGCCTGTTGGGCCTCATCAGTCGTGGGTAGGTTTGAACCAGCGACGTTGGAGCTAGAGGACGTGCAAGCATACCCTCTAACCACAAGGCCACCGGACCATCTGTTGAGAGCGTGAACCAGCGACGTTGGAGCTAGAGGTTAACCACGTGCCTGCGTTAAAGCAGTGCCTTCCTGGCTAATTCGCGCTCTCAACAGATGGTCTGGTGGCCTTGTGGTTAGAGGGTATGCTTGCACGTCCTCTAGCTCCAACGTCGCTGGTTCAAACCTACCCACGACTGATGAGGCCCAACAGGCCGAAACATGTCTCGTGGTGGTTACATCTGTTGAGATTTGATAAATTTATAAATTGCCAGGTTACTTGTCTAAATATATATATATATATATATATATATATATATATATATATATATAGCTGAGAGCTGTTTACGGAGCTGCTTTGTTTTAACACTGCTTGGTTTGATCTTGACATGAATTCGGTGAACTATCTATGGCCATTTCAAGACCTAGCTTGGATGCATTCGGACTAAATCCTGGTTGAATGATGAGGTGGGTGATGTATGTCTGCAAGGATATGCGATCTACAGAAAAAGCCCACCCGAAAGGTACTTACCTATCGCGTGCGTAGAAACCACCAACCATACAAGTATACTTTGCGACTCTTCAACGTGTTTCCAAAACTTAATTACGACACCAAATGTGTCTCCAGTAAAACAACATTCTGACCATGTCATCTGACTTCATCTTTTATCACATGTCATCGATTTTATTATGAACAAATTTGCATTCATTTCATGATTGCTTGCATGTAATTACGATTACTATTTCTTGGAAATACATACACTATTATTATTATTATAAACTGAATCACTAGGCCTTCATGTGCATAATTTACAACTTGTTTTGATAATGCTTTACCATTCCCTACTGGAATAACACAACAATCCGCATGGAGGCAACTGAAACATTGACATCTGCCGTGGACGAAGCTATTATTAAGAATATATCTGATGCTGAAGTGATGATAGCCGGAGGTTTCAATGATTTACGGAAGTTCTATACCATTTCTTTGTGATGTGCTACGTTAGTATCTTATTGTGGCATCGCCCACAAGAGAAAAGAGCACCCTTAATCAACTATTGGTTAAGTATGGACTGGAGTGCGAGTCTATTGCTCTTCCGCCTATTGATCACTCATATCACAACGCAGTGGCGTGGGCACCTAAGCCTAGTACCATATGCGTGTATTGATCTCCAAGCAAAAAAGCTCGCAATTTTTTAAAATAAAGTATTGCCAGTTTTTCCTCTTGCAAATTTTCGATCGATTGGCTGTATCAAATTGACTCCTGTGCCTCAAGATTCTCTTTATAAATTATCTAACTTCTGTTTTCCTATGATATCAGTCAGGATGAAGTCGAGTGATCCACTTTGGATGGATGCGTCTGCGGAAATTTTCTGTGAAGTAGATGAACAATACAACTCGTTTGTTGGAAAACAGTGGTCAAAGTGCTATCGGCTACGTGATGAAGTACGCTTACGAATTTCCTATCCAAAGAGTTCATGCATCATTGATGCTGCTTCCTCGAAGAGCGCAGAGCAATTGTGGTCGTCACTCCGTTGTGCATGCAGATAGGCTAAGTTTCCACAAGCCTGAGTTTTTCTATGGATAAATTTAGTGCTCATTCTGAATCTGTGTTTGATGATTCAGTTATCTTAGAGCCCTTTACGAATGATACTCATGATACACTCAGGGATTCTATTTCGTACGTCGATGGACATTGGGAACTTTTGAATCTCATCGACCGAACCAGATGGAATTCCTCTCCTGGATTTTTCGACAATATGCTGACTTTCTTACTCGAGATATCACAAAATTGTGGTGTTGGAGCTTACGTGAGGTCGACCAATAGCTATTCTTCCTTTGCTATCGAAGATACAACTCGAGAGAATTATGCTCAAATAGCATATTTCACCTGCAGTTAGAATGTGGTTAATAATGATCAGTTTGTTTTCATTCCTAGATCCGGGTCTGGTACCACAGCAACCCTCACCTTTTGCAAGCATCACATTCTAAAATTTTTGAACTCCCAAAGTTTGGATGTTACCGAGTTTTGTCAATTGATCTGATGAAGGCTTTCGAAAAGATATCTTATCATGTGATAATGGATGCTTGCAACAGGGCTCATTTTTCATATGTAGCTAGGATATAAATTATGAGCTTTCTGATAAATCGGTCTCAAACAATTCAGTTGAATGGTGTGTCTTCGGACAGGATAAGAATACCTTTTGGGTTCCACAGGGAAGCTCTTCAGACCCGATTTTGCTTGACTCGGCAATTGATGATCTTAAACCTGTTTGTCGAAATTCGTCCATAATTAGATACGCAGATGATCATGAATAATTCATCAGAAAACATTCAAAATACAAAGACAATACTTTGAAAATAACGGCCGTTAAAAGGAATCCACCCTTATTCAAAATTCCATGCTATGGTAATGAGAGCGAGATAATTGCACGAAACATTTCCAAAGACATTGGGAAATATTGTATGCAGCTTATAGACCCGAACCTAGTTTTCACAATGAAGCATCTGGCACCATCTGCAAGGTATATTGGCAGAACGGAAAGGCATCTTCAGAAGAGAGTGGCGGAGCATATTCCAAAATGGATTCAGAAAGGTGAAAGACAAAGATCACAGATATCTAATTCCTCTGTGACCAGGCATTTACTTTCATGTTCTTCCAAAGATCAAGTCACTAATCAGTCTATCTAGTCTCGGTTTACTTTATAAAATGTTTGTTGTATTATTGGGAAAATCCTTGCACAATTATGATTTACCCATCTTAGAAAGTGTGTATTAGATGCTTGAATCCCTCTCTTTGTATACAAAAGGCAGGTGTTAACTATCAACCAACCTGACACCAACTACGTGATATCTATGATGTTAAATGACAGTGAATGCTTATTTCGTAGGAGCTCTTTTTTATCGTACGTTAACTTGGTTTGCTGTGTATTTCTTAATGCAATAATAACAGCAACGATGCATTGATCTTTATTCACACGTTGGTATATTTTAAAACGACTTTACTGTCTCAATTACTTCGCATGTTAGCCACGATAGAGATGCAACGTGGTCATGGTCAATAAACACTTCGTCAAGAAAGAACAAAATTTTATTTGAAATCATGTCCTCCGTCATATCTTGGGTATTCTTCTGAACAGTCTACATTATCAATCAATCATGATTTTGGAATAGGTATGCTGTAATTATTTTTGATGACTAGTATTTCAGATTTCGTACCTCACAGGTTGTAGACTGACTCAAATGCTCTAAGTTTGCTTTTAAAACAGTCATTATACATGTGTACTTACTAGCCGCTACATTGACTCATCAGTGCATACTGAGCCTCAAATGTAGAAATAATAAATCGAGAAATGCCAAATTAATGATAACTATGGTTGAGTGTATCCTCTTAACTGACTGATATTTTAAAAACAGTGACGAGGCGACCTACCGCATTATATTTGCTCACAATTACAATAGACGATGCTATGACAAAAAGCCGATAAGTGGTCAGCGTAGATTATTCGCCGTTAATCATGGGTGGTCTGTCGTGAAGTTGAAAAACAAAACTACTGAAGATCATGTTTTGTTTTCGATGTCATCTTCTGTCAAGTAGATGTGAGTGATGAATGCCATCACTCATCAAGAGGAACTTTTGAATGCATATAGGCCGCCTATACAGGGTGTCCCAAACTAAGCGCAGTTTTTAATTTCAGTACTAGAACGACTTTTTATGCTCAAAATCATGTTTTTGATGAAAAAGAGACATGGGAACATCATTGAGCTTTTGGCGTTTTGTCTTTTGAGTATAAGACAGAATTATAAAATTGAGCAGTTTCCTTGTTCTTCTGTAACTTGTTATTCGAATCAGAGTGATGAAATGACAAGACTATCGCTGTCGAAGAGGTGTAATGACTAACTAGCTGGAATGTCGGAAACGTAAGTTGTTTGCGATAATAGGTCCCACAGCATACTCACATTTGTTTGCGATAAGTTAAACATTCGGAAGATCATTATTCAAAAACATCTACACATGAAAAAATTATAGACAATCTAGGGATGTGATAGTCAATTTTTCATAACCATGGTTTTGATCATTCTTCTTGTGCATATAGGCCTACTTGTAGCATCTTTTCTCAGAAAAGTATATGGACTTCTATACTGATTCTTCTTACCTCTGCCTAAGTTTTACAGAAATTTATTTGTTTCATATTACTAGCTAGAAGTCGTAGGTGCATTTGAATTTGCCGAAGTTCAAATTCATGGTGAATAGGAAATGCATTTGATTTTTTCTCTGCAAAGTGAAATATTTTATGCTGCCTTGATCAGCCCGCTTGAGGAAGTTGAGATGTGCATCGTGGGGCGCGGGCACGCAGATGGCAGCAATGCTCCATCAGAGGACGGATAGCGAACTGGCAAGGATGGCAGGCATCGTGGTGGAAGATAACTCCTGGCACGGTAGACGTTGAGCTGCCTGTTTGCTGATAGACTGGATGCAAGGCTTCCGTGACAGGTCTTAGGTAGCTGTTAATCCAAGGACTTGTTAATCTTAATGTTATGTTGATCATCATCTCCTTCAAGTCGTGATGTGCAGTGATGTGCAAAGAAGATGTGCAGTTGATCGAGAGTGGCTGGAGCCATATTGTTCTTCATACAGTGGAGTCTGAGTTTCAAGGAAGCTAACAACATGATCGTTAATCAGTGTTTCAAAAATCTTGTCAGCATTTGGAAGCAAGCAGATAGGACGGTAACTGGATGGATGAGATGAGTCTCTTTCCAGGACCTATCTTTGGAACTGAACTGAAAACACGGAAGCTACTTTCCAATAAGAGGGGAACTCACCTGCGTATGCACTTCCTACAAAGCTCATGGAATGTTTTGCTTTAAACAAACTTTTTTCTTCGAATGTTCAGTTAGTAGAGAAGAAGGTGGATTCTGACTGAACTGAACTGCTACTACAACTGTTCTAAGTTGCATTTTTACGTGGATGCTAACAGTTATGTCGCTAAGCTGATCCACTAAGCATAATGAGTTTGATCTCCTTCAGGCTTTTGATTCTGTTGATCATAGTCTTATCATCACCTGATTTTAAGTTTCCCAGATCAGAGATTATTACTTTTATGTCAACACAAAAGGGATAAAAGGATGTCAACACAAAAAGAGCGCTGGATTTTGAAGGTGGGGGTAAAAGAAAGCGAGGACGACCCAAGAAAATGTGCAAGACGCAAGTGGAGGAGGAATGTCGCGGGATAGGCTTGACGAAAAAGGACGCATTGGACAGAGGGAAATGGAGACGAGGTGTGAAGGCGATTGCGGCATGACAAGGTACATTCGGCCACCCTCGGACACGGGGAAATCACCGGATTAAAACTGGATAACTACAATATGTAAAAGAAGGGCATTCATAAAATTTAGAGACTCTTATGCAGTTCTGATTCGAATATGTAATAGGTAAGTCTTTGGACCAAGTTTATTCAGCAGTACAAAAGCTTCTCTCGTGTAACACCAGTCACCATCAACTGTCAAATGCGCTGATGATACTGCATTATATTGTTCATTCAACTACTGTGCATACAAGTTCGCCTGAAACAATGTTTGAATTGTCTGAGGGAAGGATAATCTGCAATATGATCAGACCAGCAATTTCATCACATATCAAAGGAGACAAGTAAGAAGGCAATTTGCGCAGTAGCGCCGCAGGTAGACACTGACAGATGTCGCTCTCTATCTTTATTCAGAAAGATCGAAGTGTTTCTCGAGATAAGTGAATTCAAGCCGAATTCTATGATGAATGTACTCATCTTGAAAAGCAATCACGCGCAATTCGTTTGATGGCCTCAACAAATGTAGGATCATCTCAGCCTCAATACGGTAGAACAGTCATCTCGGCCTCAAAATACGGGAGAACAATGACTGGGCATGACTAGAGCTCGATGACAAAAGACTATGACCATAGAGTAAGTATACTAGATAGAATAGCAACTCAGTATTAAGTATGTCTCAAATGGGTATACAGCTTCGATTTTATTAAATGAACTCGAGTATATTGATATCAAATTGGGTATTGATGCCAAATGTGAGATGTGCAAATTTTGGCAGTCTTGAAAAAGTTGCCTCTGAATTGACTGATCATGATGGCAATACAGAAGGAATACAGATTTACAGATTTTACGGATTCTCCGTGTCATGACAGCCTTGGAGAGGTAATGTTCGTTAAATTAGCAGTATGATGGTTGCTATTACTTCAATGCGCAACCTCAACCTTCTTAATAAGAGTATTTTCTTAAGCGTGATCATATCACAAACTACTCGCCACTGAAAGAGCAAAATAACATAATCAAGGACAATGATCATAATTAGCTTTAAAAGATGTAAATGGATCCACACTCCACATTACTATTCAGATTCAAGAAATGAGATATAAATTTAGTAAATCATAAAATCATGCCGATGAAAATGGAACTAAAAGCTTGAAATTTCAGCCGATAAGCACAATTAGATCTCAAGTTTTTCATGAAGACTTTCACTATAATGCGTTGCATGAAACGTCCTCCATAATCAGCTTATCCGCTGAATTAAGATGCTTGTTAGCAAGTATTCATTCCTTTTATATCCAACATGTTTCATGCTACTTACATATTGTGTTCATGTCGATATTATATAAACACATGAATAATTTGCAAAAATTTAGCTTTTCAAAAACTGCTTAAATAGATTTTTGGACCGCAGGAACGTAATCTCCGCAAAAACCTGAATATTTTCATGCAAAAGTTTTCACTGTATACAGATACTTTTTGAGTCGACACTCTACCTGCTATATACTTACTCCATGACTATAACAGTCAATTTGCAATATTTTATATATCCAATAGCGGTCATAGGAAAAATACATCTTAGGAATTTCTTAATTTCCACTACAGATCGATTAATTCCATAATTCGGATTCCTGCATCCGAAGCATTGTCACTATAGCTTCTGCACAGGATGCTTAACATCTCAATGACCCTTCTGGGACATCATGATCCTCATGGGAAAAATGACGTTAATAGAATCTCCACGCATTGCTTGTATGGATAGTCAACTCATAATAGGTCTCCTCGAACACTCGACATTTGCTCAAAAGCATTGCATGGGTGTAAGATGATGCTATGATATTGATCATACTGCTCATTGTGAGAATGATGGCTACACTTGTTTTATTGCACTTGAAGTTAAGATGCTCGCGATCAAAGTCAAGCTTCCGAAAAAATCGACATTTCATTATTTTATCATTGTATATTTCCCTTCAGCTTCCTTAAAATTTGATTGTATATTGAAGCAGGTGATGTGAGATGATGTAGAGTGTATGGTATAAGGCGAATTGATGGTGTCTTCATGTAAATGTAGTATACCTGTGTTTAATTGATTGAACTGAAATTTTAGATTATCAATTTTGAACAATTGAAAACTTTATAATCGATCATTCAACTAACATTAAAAATTTGCCTTATGATTTTTTTGCTTTAGATGGCAGCAAAGATCGGTAATGATAAACTGATATCATTTTATTCTGAGAAAAAATGATATCATTTTGTCATTTTATTTTCGGAAAAATGATATCATCAAGCATTTTTGTTCCATTATATCTTCTAATGATAGATTCTTCGCATTTAGTATTGAAGCAAATTTAGTCTCTTTCATTTGCTCTACCCATGATCTTCCCCACCGGTTGATTCATGTCGCGAAAAGCAACAGGCTATTGTCTGTCAGTTTGTCTATCACACAGATTGTCAAACAGTGCTAGTTTGAAAACGCTAGTTTGAATTTGTTCTTTCTGACTTGTCTTAGTTTCGGACTTGGATAATTAAGATTCTGACTAATAAAGACCGCCGTTTTCTTGGATTAGCTTAAGGGGATGTTAAGTGTGTATCTCATATATTGCTGGCTACTTCAGACTTCCAGTAGGCCTGTGATTGAACATTGAACTCATTAATAACTGTCTTGATGTTTTTGAAGTCTTGACTGTAATCTAAATATTTTTATCCTTTTTTCGTATTTTAGATACTGTTGGCCTAACCAACTTCATATTGTAGGCATATTTGTAATTCGAGTGTATAAAGCTTAAATTAAAACTAGCAGTGCCTAATGTGCCCCTACCTAATTTTTGATATACAAGAAGCTTTGTATGACTAAACTGCTTTCTTCGGCCTTCCATTATTTGGAATATATCGATGCTGCATGCAATCTAATTTTAACTTCATTGCTAAGAGCAGTAAAAGTATCGTGGTAGCAGTGTAAATCGAAAAATTCGTATGACTAGATCTATTTACGGTGCAGGCCTACCTATATTTCACTAAAAATGGTATATTTTCATTATAAAAAAATAAAATGATGTCATTGCCGATCATAGCATGGCAGAGCTTTAATACATGTTCGCTGATGCGCTGACTTGATTGTCGAGCAGCATTAATTAGTGATTGATTTCTGAGTAAATTCATTAATGAATTTTAATAATATGCTATCTGGCGGCCAAAATATTTTGTTCTTAATTTGTTTAAGTCTATGAGACTTACGACTTCGTCGGCATAATTTAAAGCATCAATCTGAGCAATCGTCAGATGATTTCCTTTGACATCCAATCTCTTTTCACCTCGGTTCTTGTATCACAAACTACTGACAATCTTATCAACCATTCTGACAATGGTATTGACATTCGTGACATGGATTTAGATACTCTTCGTGAACTTCTCAAACTATGTGTATCTGATGTACAATTCATTTTCGATGGCAAGTAATGCCGTCAGACAGATCGAGTTAGCATGGGTAGCTGCCTTGGCCCAGTCTAAACTTCAGACTGAAATAAATAATTTTGCATTTACGGTTATGTTGTTATGTTATGGGTATAGCGTGCAGATGCTGGACAGTTTTTACGTCCACTGAATGAATGTCATGGGGCCATCATATTTGCATTTGAGGAGGAGAATGACAGTTCTCTTAGTTTTCTTGATGTTTTGTGCACTCGTCGGTCTGAAAGTGACGTTCAAACTTCTGTATATCTTAAACCGACCTATCCTGGTTTATATACTGACTTTTTTTAGTTTTGTTCCTCCGCATTACAAAATTGGTCTTATTAAAATCTTGATCACTCGTACATATCGTATTTGTTCATCTGACTGTTTTCCCGAAGAATGACGTACATAGAGAAAACTGTTTTATTAAACAATGACTATCCGTCATGTTTTTAGATCGTTGCGTGCAGGAATTTAAATATGAAGAAAAACGTTTGGAATTTGGTCCTGAAAAATAAGCTTGTTTTTGTTGAGGTAACTTTTTTATGTGACAAAGCCGCTTCCATTTTTCGGCGATCGATTAGTGAGTCGTTCAAACATTTTTCCGCAGCCAAGCCTGTTGTGATTTTTGGAACGTGTGAAATTCCTGTCTCATCACCAAAAGAAGTTTCAGTTCAGCTCCGTCATAATGTTGCTTTTCCACTTGAGTTCTTGTGGATGCAAATACTTTGATCGAACTGAAATACGTCTCGGTGATCGAATCCGTGAGAGGGCACGTTTCGAAATGGTCTTCACGTGAGACTCGCTGCCCACCCTGGGGGCCTTTCTCTCTGACTTTCAAAAGTCGCTATTGTCCTCTGTCAATTAATGTTAATCTTGATATCGGTCTTCGACAGATTGTATCCTTGCTTGCTCCCCGTGTTTCCTCTCTTACGACGCATGCATCGATTTGTCAAATTATGTTCACTTGTGTCAAATTACATCGTTGTAACCTCAGTCATGGAATTCAGTCCAGCGTTCCACTTGAAGAAGAGCTGCCTGAAACATGTTGTGTCAATTAAATTTAAAATCAAATATGGTGTTTTATTCATAAAATTTGTTAGAGATCTAGTTTTTTTCGTCAATTCATGAGGACAACTTTCTGTCCAATGCCCAGTCGAGCTGGCACTCTGCAATCTTAATGACTAGACAGCGACAATTTAGGTCAGTCGCGTAGCCAGAATTTCATTTCCGGGGGGACAGTAAATGTGGCTTAATTGATATAAGCCTATACTTAATAATTTCGATGTAGTGTACTGATTCTACAGTGTACGCTACTCTTCTTGATAACATCGTCAAATTCTGCGCACATTCTTAATACGGACTATTATGGGATGGAAGTGCTGTGCCCCAGGATCTGACTTAAAAACTCGAAAGGTGACTTTGCATTGCTTTCCTCAAAACCCTTCGACTCTGTCAGCTTGGTTAGGATGCATACCACGGGAAGGTTTCTATCCTTCTTCATCATCAAGACTGTGTGAGCTCACTTCATTTTGTTGACACTGACTTTATTACTGAAAGTGTAGATCGAACAAAGAAAACGGGTTTATTGAAGAATCGAAGATTGAAGAAAGATGCCGTTCCATTAAAATTTTACAATTTACTATCATATCTTTCCTTCAAAGCTCCAACTTAAAGGCCAACTGCATGTGCAACTTCCGTGAAACAACAAGACAAAGAAAACAGGACGACTCAGGAATTGATTTGGGAGATGTGGGAAGAAGATCGTGTTGACAATCTCCAAAGGCTATATGATAAGTTTAACGCCTACGAGTGCAAACCATCGGGTTTCATCGCCGTTCGCGATTCGGAATCAAATAGTGCGGATTATTACATTCTCATTGATACTTCGGAAATTCCTAAAGTAAGAGCTTCAGTGAAAGTCAACTTGTTCAACTTGTTCAGTGAAAGGCATCTTGTTTGGGTGTTCAATTTGATGTAGGCCAGAGTAATTACAAGATTATATATACAAGTATATACAAAATTATCGATGACAGCCACAAGCGTAGAATGAAGTCTATGCTCTAACAATATTGATTTAATATAAGTGGCTCATCATTCGATACATGTGTGGCTAGAAGCAAAAGAGAAATAGAACAGGTGTTTATATATAGCCAGTCATGAATGGCCTCTACTTGTAGGAGTCGCAAAATCGTGTCGTTCCTGGCTACAAGCCATATCGAGACGTCCGTGACAGTACAACTAGTATCGGCGCCTGACCGACTATCTGACTCATAGAAATGAACATCTCTCGCGATCGTTGCGCAACAGGGGACATACGAAAATTAACCAAGCGCGTTACTGTAGGATTTCAGATTCTCATATTAATAAATTAGTAATTCGACATAGAATGATGTTAATATACCCCTGTATAAAACACAAAGATTGTCCCTTGCTCACATTTCATTTCGGCGGGGGAGGGGGAAATTCCCCCTTGCCCCCCCTTGGCTACGCCACTGATTTAGGTGAACAACCTAAAATGAATTTTTAACCTAAATTCCTGATATTTTGTAAAAACACCTACATCCCCTAATTATATTGTCATTACGCCAAAACTTGCTATTTGATTAACTCATTTACATGTACTCATATTGGAAAACCTTGAGAAAATCGTGGTACCCATAACGAATTACTTCTATAATAGGAATAATGAAGACATTGATGAGTGATTGTGGGCAGTACCACATGTTTCTGGTCATGGTTTCTAATTCTTTTACATACATTTATAGATTTTTTATAGAGTTTACATTGCATTTGAAATGCGAGTAATTTTGATGTTTGATACATACACAATTGTACAACTGTCAATATATATTTTGAAACATATATACTTAGTTGTTGACGTTTGATCTGTGCAGTTGTTATAGCCTGAAATAAAATCGTTTCGAGTCGCGATTAGATATATTACTTACTTGCCATTTTCTTTTCCCTATTTCTTTTTTAAAACTTATGCGTAGACTATTGTAGCGGTATTTGTTTACAAATTAGCTACCGAAAAAAGCACAATTCATGAACATAAACAAAAAACACCATCGCTCTCAATGAATCTAGATATTTTAATGGATTTTTGATTCACCTAAATATACAACCTAAATTTGTAAAATCATTCACCTATAAAAAACCTAAAATGACAAAAATATTCACTTAGGATGTCGGTGTCTATTAATGACTATTAGCCGCACGACAAAGCGAAGATAATTGCACGCAGAGTAGCCTGTTATGCATTCCTTCTGCTTGCTCAACCATTCCAGTTATTTTAGGCTAGTTTTGGGCATTCCGAGCCGTACTGATGATCCCTGTAGGGTGAAACACAGCGTCTACGGCTGCAAAGGAATTTTGATCTTCAATTGTCCAAGTACAACTTTTCTTTTTATCTATGCCCAAGCGAACTGGCACTCTGCAATCTTCATGATTATCGATCGCTTCACTTGCATCATATTATACCGACACAGAAGACGTGAAGCGTGCATGATGATTATGTATTACGTTACTTGCAGGCAGACAATAATGACACGCAGGCGGAACTACACGTGCATGCACGTATATTGTTCGCATTGTTCTAAGTTCTTGTCATTTATTTCAGTATACCGGTAGATGTCAACTGTAGATTAGATTTTCCCATTTCGCGTATGATCTTCCGAATTCTTTCACCTCGCGAAAAAAAGGGGCCCTATCGAAACTGGTGCGTGTCATTGAAAACATGTGCCAACATGCACCAAACCTACGAACTCTAAATTTCTCGAATCTATTAACCATTCTAGAATGACAAATAACGTGGTAATGTTAAAGTTGTAACTACATAAACGCCTAATTTTCTATACAATGATCATCGACATTCACACAATGTTCTTAACAGTAAGATATTCTCTAACTTATCATCGCAAATAGCATGATAAGCTACTTTGCGGCACTATGCATGTATTATAATTATGCTGGAATAGAGTCACTGGAACTTAGAAGTTATATAAAGATATGTAGACTTATTTTTTCTTTTGTCGTCACCACTTTTAACAAAAAATCATTCACAATCTCTCAGGCATTCAGATTTTCCACCTCGTCTTTATAAGTTTCGAGAAGTGATTTAGGCGAGTTTGGATCACTGTTAACTTCCAGTAATTCTTCAACCTTTGGAGAGTTGAAAAGGGTCATTCGGTTTAGACTTTGCATGCAGGGTTTACCAGTACAGCTTCATCTATCCTACCACCACAGGAATCACAACTTTGAACTCCGATTTTCCCACCCCGAGATAATGTCCAAAATACCTGTGGTAGGCTACATGTTGACTTCTCATCTAGTTGAAAATTTCTCTATTGAGCCTCCAACGAGACATAATCTAGATCCTCTTCGCGCTGCTCTTTCACCCAACCGATGTCGTCATTCTCCAGGTCATCTCCAACTCAGCCACATTTGACCAAACTCAGTTACGATCAGCGCTGGTATGGATTTTGAATTGATGCACCTCTCCAGAGCTTCGATCGCGCAGTCCATCACCTCGGAGCACTTCATTCGATACAGATCTTTCAGAGTCTAAAACTGATGGGGAGTCGACGACTGAATCCTTGGCGGAGTACGGACATTACTCGGTTTCGTTGGTGGATCTGCGTCATGAGACGACAATGATGTTTGACGAAATTGGTATGACCAATAAATCCAATGCATTCGAGGAGGATGACGCAAAAATCTCAAATTCAAACTTCGCAACTTACTTGTCGAGAGCTTGTTTGAAGTTGCAGATCGGAAATATATTTGACTGAATTCAGAAATTTACACAAGCATATTCGAAGAAATGCTTGAATCTTCCAGATGGGATAACTTATCATCGTCATGTGCGTTGACTTGATAGCTGTGAAATCCGATCGGGCTACATAATCTGTGCCACGGGCATCGTTTTATCTCTTAAGATTGCTGACTCGATACACTGCGTACATGTACTATGCGGTGTGGTTTGGTAATTATGAGAAAAGTGATTACATGCTTGGAACTTAAGCGGAAATTCAGAAGATGACTTTAATGATTTCTCCAGAGTATCACTGAGTACAACTTCGATAAAATAGTGCTCATGGTATATAGTTATGAAATAAAACTTAGCCTGATCGTCAACACTTTAATGGTCGAAGGAGCAGCTTTCAATCAACGAAGCTTCTGAACAATTGTCCTTCAGACCAAACTGCGTTTTTGACGATCAAATTATTGTTATGGCGACGCCATACCAACATTTATTTTGGTATGACGGCTGCCATACTTGCCATACCGGTTCCGGCGCTCATGTGACTTATTCTGTGCGATGGATGAAGCTGAGCAGATAACTGCCATATGTTTAAGTTTGCAAGTTTACAACAATCTTTAATAGCGAGGATGGTGGATAAAGTTCTCCCTGTTTGACATAATTAAGCTAAACAATCAAATCACACTATCCCACTTGATATAATGATTCAAACGTCATTAAGAAAAATGATATTAGTGTTGAATTACATCGACAAAATATCTTCGTGGTCCCAATGTCTTTCCCTAACAAACGACATAACTCATCTCTGTATACTAAAGGCTTCGTGGTGTTTGTTTATTTATTCTTTGTCAACACGTCTCTTTCCCCGTGTGTATTAAATCAGATACTCATTCGTTGAAGCGAATAAGCTATCACTTTCATTATCTGATTAACATCTCCAAAGGCGTTCTGAGGAATCAGGTGTCAATCTTTTTTTGCGAACTTACCGGAAATGTCTCGGGACAAGCGTGGTGGATACAGTTAAACATCAGTAAATTACTTCAAACAGTCTAAGAGAGTTAAACTTCTGAATCGCAGAAGATGGAAATTATTGCAATATTTACTGCGGAAATTTAGAAACTCATGGACTCAGGGAGTTAAGACTTATAAATTCACAAGTAGAGGAAGTATTAAGGAGTTGAATAATTAGTGTAATCATCGATGTCGGGCTTTCGAAGGCATTGCGGAGGGAGTGGAGATCGTTACAGTGACGATCTTGTGTTCATTGTCATTTGGAAAAGACTTTGAAGTTGATAATTGTATGAGCACTTTATTTCGACCTCTGTCGGAGGTAAACATAATTTCTAGCGCTCAATAAACAATTTCGTCGATTGATAAATTAATTGAATGAAATTACTGTGATAGAATTCAATTAATCATGTTGTTCACTATCTAGGTTATTAGTGGACTCATTTTCTGTAGGTCTGAAATCTTTGGTACTTTACCAGGGCCACTCAGTAGATATCATGCCCTAAAGCTAAGACATGTAATGTATGATATCTATTACTATCTATGTGGTCCTTATGTTGGAATGATGACCAGCATAGTGCTTTTTGTAAATACCGCACATTTTGGTTTGAATTTAAATTGTGTTATAATCGCTATGTAAATCTAGTATCTTGGCAAATACAGTCCTGGCTAGATGCGTTGGTCCTTTTGGTTTACTACGTAACACATGTTATCCAACATATTGCTGCACAATAAATTTCAGGTTTGAACAAGTTCTACTGATCAGCTATGTAATTTCCTCAAATAAACCCTTTTCTCTGATGTATTTTGTGTTATTTGCTTTTTTACACTATTTATTTTGTGTTTTATCACTGCCGTCGCCGAGTCAAGAGGGATAATAACAGGGATCGCAATTTCCCAGTTTTTTTTCTCTGACGAATTGCGATCCCTGGATGACAAACCAAATTTCCTCGTCTTTATGATGACAAAAAGCATGAATTTGGAGATGAAACATGACAGGAAATTGAAACCGCGGTTACCTATAATTGAAACAAGACTTATCATAATAAATTGTGAATGACGGGTAAGATTATTCGAGTTATTACACAATTTAAAAAGATCACTTCGAGGAACAATTATGTAGCCGCATATGGGACAGAGAATTTAAAGAATTTAGATTAATAATTAATTAATTGTTCTATGGCTGATTTTGAGTGAATGACTAAACGTGCTTACTTTACTTTTCTTTTCTTTTAAACGTCTAGCGTCTTTTGACTGCATGTACCTTAATGAGGTGAAGTTTTAGAGTCCGTTTTCCTAACCTTGTCCAATTGTTGGCTATGAAATTTGAGCCAGTGGATGGTGTGCGCTTTCGCTCTTGGAATAAAACGATGCTACTCATGTTTTCTAATCAATTGATCACAACTGTGCTCCTAGTAACCAAAAAACCGGTAAAATCGAATATTCTCATATCTGGGACTATTTCTTTGTACTTTTCAGCTACTTGTGCCCTTTCCAGTAATTTGGTTTTGGTTATTGACATAAATGGTTTGAATTCATTAATTGTTGATGGATATTGGCTTGGATACTTAGTGTTTAAAAAGGAGAATTCAAGTACATCTCAGAATGGCAGCGAATTTAGCAACAATGCAAATTCGAGTTGCACTTAAATGAAAAACAGTCGATTAATTAAATCGTATTCTTTCAGAAAAAATGCTTTTGGACAACTGCATCAATTTCTGTTTGTATAGAGATAGCCGATTTTCTTCATGTTTTACAGCTGATTTGCGCACACATGCTGATTCTATTGAATGAAGAAACACATGTTTAAATCGTAAATCATGTATCAATAGACTAAATTAGTAATTTCATTGGTTTTCGTTGGCTGATCCATTTGGGCAGAAATGTTCATTGATTAAAGTGTGGGTGGCAGTCGGTCCAACAAATAGTTTTGGCAATATCAGTTTCAGCTACTATCTTGCAGGCTATATCTGATTCGTTTCTGTCAAAAGACTGGAGTAACATAGTAACTGATACTGACGTGGATTTCTCAACTTGAGGTTTCTCAAAGAAAACATTGTTTTTCAAAACATTATGATGTTTTTACTACTTGAGAATTCCCACCCCACAGTACTAGAATGAGTTTAAGCATCTCGAACTTGAACATCCCAGGATACAATTATTGTCAGAAGGTAAATTTAGAAGATACTGTGTCTGAGGAACAGCACTGACCAAATTTATGTACAGTGACTGCATTTGACTTTTTCTCCTCTGTAGATAAACAAAGCGTCAGGTTGAACTCTACTTCTTTGAACTTAATGATGTGAAAGTTGCTAGTTTATTTCTGTATGGTCGCATCACTGATTGCTGATGAAGTGATTGTATCCTCACATCCATCAGGCGCTATCTCCCAATTCTCAAAACGTTTTCTTTTCATAGTAGGATGCGAATGTTTGTTTTATGCTTGACCTGTTCGTGTAAATTCCGTCATTAGATGTCTTGGTAGTTTTTAAAGGTAGTGATAAGTGTTCTGACAGATAGCAACTGTGAAGTAGATAAAGGAAAAGGCACTTTATGGTTACATTTTGCTATGTTATTTTATCCAAGTTTTTTACGGCCAGTTGGTTCTGAAAATGACAAATCAAGGAAGTTAAGGTGGTCTCGGTGCTTTTAAAGCAATAATGATTCTACATTTGGTTTATTTGCGATGCTATGCTGCTGATAAATCGTCGCTTTGCTCTTACCATTGTAAAAACAAATACTTGAGGGATTCGAAGCATGGTGTTGATACACGCATTAACTACATGAGGCAAAGAAAATGTTTGAAAATATGGCAAAATGTTAGAATGTCGTCAATGACTAGGTTGTAGATAAATGCACTTATGATATCAATCGTTATCAAATTTACCGAAGCAACACATTCTGTCGAATGAAAACGAGATGGTATCTTTTTCCATGAACATGAAGTGGCGCGGAATTTTAATATTTCTAAAAATTGGAGTAATTACATTTACTTACTATCAAATAATTTTGTCCAGCTTGTAAGATGTCTTCAACACAGTGTTCTTTAACATGCACTCAGCACAAGCAGAAGATCTTCTAATTCAAAAATTTTACATTATTTCAAATGAAGAAAGTAGTATTGTTCTGTGTTATTAATGATGTTGATATGATCCAGCAGTTTGATGTAATTGTTCATTATTAATCGGTGTTTCAGGCAGTAGCACCAAATTTAGTATTTCAAAAACGGTTAAAATATCTGCACTATGAATCCTTAATAGACACCCATCAATAGTGAACAATTCAATTGATGACATACTCGTACTTTCGTTTGCAGTGAAGTCTATTATGAAATGGCTTCTTTCATCTCTTTGACAAATTTCATCGCCGTTGTTGGTAGTAAAAAATAGCTGGTATTCAAAATTCTCATCGTCACGATCGTTTAAATTACCATTTAGGTTAAGCAGTTAGGTCTCGTACCTGCTTACAATGCTCTATATGATTCTATTTTTCAGAGATAAAGAGGGAAAATACACACATGTATAAGAAATCCATTGACATCCGAACTAGTTTACCCACCAAATACTATAGACACCTGAGTTTTGTTTTTAGACGTCATTAAGACATGAATGTCATCATCACATCAGTTACTGCTTCATTTGGGATTTCACAGCTTCGTGGGTTTGCTTGCTCAAAGCTTGATTACATCGTTTTCCAGATTACCTACCACAAATTGTTTTATTGTTTATATTATAGAAATGGTGTGGTAGATATATTTCGGAGCGATAATTAAAAGAATGAATGGTGCAGGATATCCTTTTAAATCTTAATTTTCAAGATCGAGATTTCATCTAAATTTCATACTAATTTCTCTCGTTGGAATATTCTTATCATTGATTCACTTAAGATTTTGATAAACTAATGATACATACCATTCTTTTATTTACTCGATAGAAACTTCAATATTGCTCACATGTCATGAATATCATGGATATCAGCATTCGCATAAACTTCGTCCTTTCAGGTTAAATGCAGAGGCCTTTTGGGTTGCATTCAACTGCTAATGTAGCGAATATCATGTATTTACGTTTGCTAGACACCTACCACACTTGCTGATTGACTGACGCTTTGAAGAGCCGATGATTCAGAGAATTTTCTTCACAGGACGCAACAAGTTACTTTTTTGCCATCCCACAAGATTGTATCATGAATAATGTTGGCTGTGAATTAGACAGACATAGATATGTGTACACATCTTTATGTATCTGACATAAGATGCTTTGATAGTCCGAGTAGGAATTCTCCTTGCAGATCGACAGATGATAATTGTGTGAAAACGCTAATGTCTTGAGAAGGATGACATTTCATTCCTCCCCCCTCCCTCTGCTTGTCTGAACTGGTGTGTCGTGATGTGAATTGCGCGCAATCACAATTTCAAAAGTAAATGGATAGTTGGCAGGGGAGAAATGGCAAATTGAAAGTTGGCTACATAAAAAGTGAACGGCGATTCATTTCATTGAAAAATTACCCGCAAATATGCAAATATATGTAGCTATTCATTTAAGCATAACTAGAATTGCCACTTACTTCGACGTTAAAAGCATCGACATCAATCAATGATAGATTTAAAGAGGGGGAATTGAATTGAATATGTGTTTTGTAGTTCATTCGAACCGAGAGGAAGAAGACAGGTAACTTTTTATCTATCAGCGAAATGCCCATAAGCCATGAAATTTACGTTGATATGTTTCTATTAGTCTTGCTTTTTATGGTCGACTTAAAATGTTTTTATTTGAACCCGTAATGAAATTGTCTTGTTCTACTATAAGTCAGATATTGCTAATAGGAGCTGAAGTGGTTGAATCTAGAAAGGCATATCGTTAAAAAAGACACCTATGTGTTTAAGGTTGCAAATTTCTTCACTAATTTAGAAACAGGCGTGTTTTTGATGCAATACACCCTGAAGGAAATCATAGAATAATATAAAGCGATGCTTTGATACACGTGTTTTGTAACATCGTATTTCTTCTTATCTGGATCTATGCACTAGGCTATCTATGAGTTTCTCTAAGTGCTCAGGAGGAGATGATTGGGTTAATTGTAGACATAAGAGCATATGTTGATGGTGATGTGATAGAATCCGACGACTGTGTTCATTTTATGTATTTTATCTTAGCAAACCCTTTTTCCCTGAAAAGGGGTAGGGGAAAATGTCATACACATAGAAATAATACATCATGATCAAAAAACGCAGTTAGTAGTCACTTCATGTCTTCTCCATCACACCCTTTGACGCGTCCTCAATACTTTGCCGGCATTTTATTCTTTCCTTCACCTTTTTTGTCATATACCGCTCGCTGTATTGAGTAATAAAGTATTTTTCTATTCTATTCTCCTTCCAAGTCCTCCAGTCTTCTTCGGTGCTTTCCAGTAAGTTCTGTCTTGATACAGTTTATATAACATGTATCATTTTTTTGGTGTATTTGATATCGTTATCAAGAAATTAGACTCTGTCCAAATGTTGATTGTCTGACAACAAGGGAAATATTTTATGACATTAGTTTATTCTTTAGATTCTTTTGCGTATTGACAATATGCATACTCTACTTGGCCTTCATCGTATTTGCCGGCACTTTGATCTGAACTTATTTTGAAAGTTATTTTGAAGGGGTTGGTTGTTGATTGTCTGCTGAAATCTATCATAGGCAACCTTGTATAATTTCAAGTAGGACTTTTTACCTCTCCCAATATAACGAATTTCGCTTTTGGCGATTCAAATTCTGTTGTCTTCTTAAAACCGTCAAAGCCAGGATTGCGGACTTGTTCGATCTTTTTAGAATAATGAATGTTCGTCTTTCCTCAGAAACTCAAACCTATCACAGGGGTTTACTAAAACAACGAATGATATTACATCCAGAGTAATGACTATGTCTCCTGAAATAAGGACTCATGCAGAAAAAGGCCCTGACGTGGGGAAGCAAAATGAAGGCCGCATGCCTAATCAATAAGGGAAAATTGCATTCTGCATCAATGTACTGATATCTTGAAAGTACTTAGATTTTTATTATGATGTGCCTCAAAAGAAAAGCATCAACGTACTCGGAAATTCCTTCTTGTTGGCTTTTTATACTTAACTCATGTAACTTTTGAGCCAGACACTCGATTGACAGCATCTTTGAAGTAGGCTACAGAATTTCACTAACTTGCTAATTGCAAATCTCAAATTAACCCGGGGCATGGCTGCGACGTTAAATGGGGAGTTGTGTCGATAATGACAGATGTAGACTAGGCCTGCTGATGACTCCTGATATTGGATGAAATAGCAGCTATTCAGGTATGTTTCCATTTTTCAACTGAGGATGCAACTCAATATTTAGTTATTCTATTTACATTAGGCTACAGATGCTTCAGGATATGGTAAGGTGACTTAATTTTTTCAGCCAAAACAGGTACACTTAACTAATGATCATTGCTTAGCAACGAATTTTTAGAATACCTCGTTGGGATATGCAACGACCAATAGCATTATACTTAGTGCGGCAATAGCTGAATTAAATACGTGCGTGACTTTTTGTCGAATGCTTTTACCATTTTCAGCATTTCTTAGTATTTTCTTTCAGTTTGTGTTATTTTATTGATTGTCTACCTCCTCGTGTATGCAAAAGCGAATTACAGCTTGGGTGACATCACTTGTATATTATGTCAAGACCATTTTCCCCACCAACTTGTTGTCTGATAATCAATTCTGCATTATTTCACCATTAGGTTATTGTTGTTGTTGTTGAAAAATGAACTAAAAACTGAAAATTTTTGCATTCAGATACTGCAGAACAGGGACAAGGATCTGTCCAGAAAGACGATTTAGGGACGCCGGGACTGTACCAGTGAAACCGGGACGTCTGGTCACCATTTCGTCTTCACAATCATAGACCAAATCTCAACATGAAAATGTTTGTTAGCGCACCACATATCGCTCACCGCTGAAAGGCAGTGAAATTTGTCAATTTCTAGTGATGGACTATAATTTTTGTACGCTGACTACATTTTTCCAGTTGAGATTTGGTCGATCGTTTACAGAGACGAAATATTCCTCTTCGGTTGCATCTGTAAAAGATGAATTTCATCGGACGTCTTAGAATTTTATGCAAAAAATAATGTTTGTTGTCACCTTACATATTAGTTTTTGCCATTCAGCCACTGGATTTCCTTACTACACTGTTCATGAACCCTGTCGATGGACAACGCTTGTGTCTTGAGGGAAATCATAATGCCCTTTATATTATTCTCTAAAATCTGCATTGTGGTCAAAGCTGGAACCGGGCCGCTTATTTCGGCGCGGATCTGCATGCTCTCAGCCCGGGTCCGATCCGTATGAATTTTGAATCTGGCCCCGGGTGAGAAATTTTATCATTTTGAGCACTTTTCCATCCTTAGTGAAAATATCAATTACGTTAGTTGAGTGTAATCGCTGGAGGTATCATTCTAAAAATTTATTGTTGATAAATGATCGTACGCTGTAGGGCCTATGTGCCATCTGTAAGTAAAATGATGACTGTTGAACAGCTAGGTCAACTTTCTAACGTTTTATGCACAGTGAATTTTCATTTGTTTCTAATGTTGTACATGCATAGCACGTTTGTCTATCACGATTATATTGGATCTTGTTTGATGTGCAGATGGATGCCATTGTTGCAAGTTGTATTTATGTTTATAAAAATAAGGAAAGCGAAAGCACTGAAGACATGCAGTCTATTTGAAAAATTGAAGCAATTATGTCGGTGTTTATTTCATGATATTGCTTAAGAACCATGCTGATAGGCCATCATATGAAATTGATTCAGAGAATTTAAATGATCAAATTAGGAAGAGAATAAACATCGGCCCGGGTAATAGATATTACAGATTTGTAATTAAATAAAAGGGTGAATAATCTCGAGAAAAGTCAACTTATTATAGGCATAATTTTCCAATCTTTTTAATCCTGGCAGTTAAAAGTTTTGAAAACATTAGTGTGAGTGTAAAACGATTTACAAAATGCAAATTTTTGGAATCTAAATTCTTAGGCGTTGACATACTCATGTTTCATTTACTGACAGATTTTGTTTTCTAAAAGCACACAGTGTCATATAATATGTTTGAGTATCACCCTCCATCCCTATGTCACCTGATCTATGTTAAGCGCTTTCTCCCGCAACATTCAATTGTTTTGTAATAGCACAGTGATCTCAACAAGTTATTTTTTTCGACGATTCTTTGCTGTCTCGCTGGTCAGATGTAAATGTTACCTCGTGTGAGGTCGAGTTACTATTTGTGAGTATACTGGATTCGCACTGGATAAACAGAAGCGTGTCAGTTTTGTATCTTGTTTCATCTTGACGTTAATAGCATAATTCTTAATATTATATTGAAATGTGTCTAAAAGCCTAATGAATGTAAATGTAAACGTTTGCGCCATTTGAAATTAGCTATTACTCTTTGGCGATCCTTCTGTATACAAGTATTTCCGTAGGGTCAGATCGAATTTGATGCATACTGATATACAACTTATTGCTGAATTCCGCATTTACTTGAGTAATCCCCTATCTGTAAAGTAAGTTTGTTCTGACATTTGTGCACTCTGCAATGAAACCTCAATCATGGAACACTATTTAATCAAAATTCTTGATTAAGGTTGGTTGATAGCGACTTAAACATTTACAGTAGCTTAATGACTTGAAATGTAAGAGTATCTGTTGTGGGATATTGTAAAATTCTTTGTTATTGCTGAAATCAGCATTCAATTTAAGTGATGCGACTAGTATAACACTGGAGCATGGCACTAACCGAGGGAAGAACCATGCCTCTTTTCCTTCACTTGTAAAACAGCTTTATCTGATGGCGAATCAAGTTGAATATTCTAATGCTGAATTATTGAACTGCAGTTTGTCGATCGTTTGAAGATTTGATCAATAAGTGAAAATTCGCAAGAAAAGCATGGTCAAGCATTTAGACCTATAATTTTATTTCAAACTGTACGTCTGCTTTATTAATTTTCAGAACCTTTTACTGCTTTCAGGAAAGGAGGTTTTATATGCTTTCTTAGCGTGCTGCCACGTTTTTCTCCGAAGCTGCGTCCAGATCCACTCTGTTTTGTGGGGAAAACTGCTTTGAAAATGTCCTGACGGAATGTGTATAAACTCAGCCGAGAAAATCTGGATCCCCGGCATTAGGACGGGGGCTTCGTTTTCTCATCCGACTCACACTGTTCTTGTGAGCTTGATCAGGTTGATCAGTCTTCGCCTGTCTCAATGGGCGAGTTGCCTCTGGAGATTATTCAGCAGGTTCAGCACCCTCACGCCTTGTGCGTTCATATGCAGTATATGACTGATTAGGACTCAGATGACACGGTCTGAAATCTGACTGCTACGTGACTAATGCTTCGTAGATGAATGGACTTTCACGTTGAGTATTGGATTGAAGACAGAATGATGACAAGATAACTGACTTCTAAATTTCCTGGACATGCTACTGCGTCTGAGTCTTAACTTCTGCAGGTGGTAATGGATGGTCCAAATGTCAAAATCGCAGCAACATCGTATGTCTGAAGAATCTCTTGAACACGATGAAACACAAATTTTGGACATAGGAAATTGCTCCCGCCGCATCATCGACGGTGCTCTGCAAAGTGGAATTGAATGCATTGAGGTATCAAATTAATTCATACGAAGTTGGTCGGAAGTTCTGAAAGATCTTTCGTTCAGCCGATTGTCGACATTTCGCAGTGACGAAGATCGAGGAACCCAGAAGTGCCACCTAAGTATTGTGCGACTAAATGGGTTGAGCACGTAGCAGTTGCGGAAATGGTCATCGAACGATTGCCAAACTTGCGAGCATATGTCAGAAATATCAAGAAGCAACTGACAAGAACATGAAGGAAATGCTGAATGATCTTCTGCTCAAGGTCAAATTGTGTCCTTTCGTCACGATAGCCAAGGAATTTGAGCTTTTCTTGAAGAAATTTCAAGACGACCAGTCCATGGTTCCATTCCTGTTTGAGGTCCTATAGAGAACATGATAAATTCGCTGTCGAAGCGGTTTATCAAGCCATGTGTTATGAGGACCTGTCAGCGGTTCAAAAACTGAAGCTTCCCATGACCGAAGAAAAATTCGTAGAGCTGAGATCAATTGATATCGGTTTTGCAGCGAAATCAGCCTTGAGATCGGCAGGCTGAACAGACATACAGTACATGTACATAAGAAAGAATAAATGGAGAAATAATTCAGCAATTACCACATAACTAATTTAATTCGTGCACATGTAATTGATGGTGTCCATGAAATCATGATGATTTACGAAAATGTGTAGCACATGAAGTCGCCCGAGGTATGCGTGCGATTGTTTCAGAATGCATTGATTTCTTCGTTCCATTGCACCCTAGATGTGGAGTAACCTGGAGATAACGGGACATCTCGACATGGTTATTGCATCTCACTGTTGTAATCGATCGTGAAATATGGCACCATAATCTTCCCTTAAAATGTTCTAGGGGATCTCAATGTATTCTTTAAAGACTATAATGCTGAAATTGCTATCACGAATTGGTCGATGGCAGCCGCCAGTGCTCATAACGCACGTCAAACTGGTCGAACAGCAGGAATTTCCACGTGAATATTAATTATGCAAGCAATGTGAATAATTGCAGGGCCAGTTGCTCACTTAAACGTTGCTTGTAGTTGCCTGCTTTGGGTTTTCAGCTTGACGATTTATCTTTATTAATACTCTGCTACTTGGCTGGGTTTTGCCTAACTATCTAAAATATTATCTTTGAAAATGATGGGTTTCCGTTTTCGCTTTCCGAAGCTGTTTCATGACGTTATCCAAGTATCAGATATATTTTCGTAACGTTCTTCTTTCCAGATGTGTCTGTAAACATTTATCAAACCACCTATTCACTGTATATTTATTCTGATATTATTTTCTTTAAAGTGTCATTTTTTTCTTTCCATCTGTCATTCTATAACCATTAGTCAGAAGAGGTATTCGATGAGTTTTACTGAGAAAATATATCAAACCGACCCGATAGACATCTTACTTGGAGATCATGCTACATTTTATGAAAACGACAGTAGATAGTTGATCAAAGAATGTAAACTTAGTAGTTCACATATCTGTTTCGGAACTACTTTTAATGAAAATACGAACTCCTGGCAGTTTAACTGATTGTTTTCACGATCATCAGAGATGTTTGTTTATTTATCCTTTCCTAAACAGATGATGTTAATCATCCGAATGAGACGAAAGTGGATAAGTCTTCAAGATGTGACGAAAGCAGTAGATTTTATTCATGATGAAAAAATAAACAGGAACCGTGGAAATTGATGTACAACTTGTATGAGATAACATTTAGACTTATTTTAACTGGGAAATGAAGCATGAGCAACAAGTTAGACTCTTTAGAAACGCCTATCAAAGACTTCACAAATTTTGTCAAGTAATCATATTACGTACTTCTTAATTTGGTGCTTGTGATGCATGGTGTATTCATTATCCTGCGCATGTTTTTGAATTTTTATTTTGGGCTCGTAAAATATTTGGGGCACTTTTTTACCTTGGATATTTAATGTGAAAGTTGACGTCAAACATATTTTCTGTCATCGCATTCGAATTTTTCAGTGACTGTGTGAGCGAGGATTCGACCCATTCATTTGTAAGGAGCTGATCTGAGTGAAGGAGAATTTCACTAATTTTCTAGTTGGTTCTGCATCTGAATTAGCTAGTGTTTTGCGTTCATTAGTTGATTAGTAAACTGAGCTGACAATTCTAATTTTTTGTTTTCAAAGTTAAGGGCTAATGATTGAAAAGCTAAGTTGTGACTTAAAATTGATCCTGTATAATTGCAATTGTAGATGACACACATGCATGTATATGTAATGCATACATGTAAATTACATCATGCTCCTACAAGCCGCCCCAAAATATGAATGCACTCTACAAATATTTCCCTCTATTCATTTTGAAGTTTGGCTTCGAATATGGTTATATTATAACTGTCTGCCGTAATCGACACTATTTATCAGTTTCAGATATCTCCATTACTCACTCCTTCATTTCTCTAAACAGAAATTATTGTTAAACTAGATATTATTGAAAACGATTTCTTCACTAATTTAATCGTCGTTCTGGCTGTATTCGTTGCTACCACGCTCAGTCTAATTCATTCTATTAGCTTGACAAGAAACTATGTGTCACTGCTTTACATACATTACATTTTACTATTTAATTATTCCAGTAAATAACTTCATCAAGCTGGAAATACATGTTAATGCTAGCTTGATTCTCGTTAGACTAGAAGATCCATTTCATTTTGACGATGGCCAATTGCTGTCCCCCCGGCTGTCTTAAACAACTTCAGACTATGTCATCTTCGGCATTCTTCTCTTCCCGGGTACATTCACTTTCCACTTCATCAAACCTCTACCGCACTCTTTTGAAAGATTTCCTCAGATTTGAACAAAGTAGGCATGAAAATTCCTTGGCAGCCGTAGACGCTGTAAGTAGGCTTCTATATAAGCCTACATGCGGTATTTGATATTCTTGCTTTAGTGGTTATATTTATATTATATTATTATAGTTATATTTATGCTTTAGTGGTTTCACTGTCGTTTTTATCAATTCATTGTTTATTTTCAAGTAAACCATAACAAAGTAGGCCTATATTCAAGTAAGTAGTTCCGATCAGAAGAGTCACTGCTACAGGAAATGTTACATTAGTTCGTTATATCTGTGATTCGTATTAGGTCCTATTTGTGAATATGGCTTTAAACACAACTAAAGCGGTTTAAATTAATAAAATCGTGATACTACATAGCTTCCTTAGTAAATTATTTATCGTGCAAAGACCAAGCATCAAGCATTTCTTGGTGGATTCCGCTACTATGCTAGCATTGCTACATTTAACTCTTTTTCTTGTCTGTTAGGAATAGAGAAGAAACCAAATTTCTAGCTTAAAACATTTGACGAATAACAAATTTTGAGATTTACAGAAAAAGTATTACACTTTCTGTAGATAAAGTAGAATTTCATTAATAATGTCATGGTTATAGGCTTAATGAGTTTGATATATTCGTGAATTCGTTCGTGTTGCGCTGCACTGCGCTAGTAGGTACCGGTACCACTGCTAAGGGGTCGTACAGAAATAGAAACACCAAAAAACATACATACACCAAAAAAGGTTGAGATACCTTGGCCTAGTACTTTCGTTGTGCGTTCATTGCTTTTCCAAACCAATACATCGACCATTTTTACTTCACTCGACTACGAAACTTGATTTGCACTGTTTGTGGCTTGAGCTTGATCTGAACAATTGGATATCAGAAATGTGTGGTATAATATAGAGTGGGTCTAGCAAACCGGTTTGAATCCATCACACATCACATGCTATCCTTACCAATTGCTGATTGAAAAAATGTGCAATTTGAATTTAGAAATAGACATGATATGAATAAACTACTTAGAACATCATTTTCATGGAAATATAGATGAATTGCTAAATTGTGGGTGTATTTTACCTTTTTTTTTAATGTGTTCTGAACTTGCCTTAATGTCGGCGGTCACTATTGTGACGAGTTATTTATTCATTGTGTGGTGGTGAGGGTTTGATCCTGCCAATTCACACAGTCGCATAACTGGCTCGTAGCTCAGTTGGTAGAGCACAGGTCTAGTTAACCTTGATCGTAGGTTCGATTCTTGCCAGCCGCACATTTTTTACATGGCAATTTGATCTATCGTTTTTTTTCGTTGGTTTGGTTCTGGCAAACCGACTTCACATGTGATTCCGAGTCATTGAGGGGCACATATCAAACAGCTCCTATTTGTGTGTTCGTACGCCTGTTCTGATTTAAATTTAATTTCCAAATATTCAACTGAAGAATATTAATCACTCGTCTCAACTGATGACCAGTAATCTGTATTTCTAAAAAACACGGACTGATATCACTGAGCAACTGTGATGATTTCTTCACGATTGAACTAAGAATACTATGGCTTATTTGAAATAGTAATACAAATTTTATACTCGTTTAAATTTTCAATTGGAGTATGATCCTTCCATAAAAATATTTCTATGAATGAAGAAGCAAGTGCAGCTTGTGGACATTGAGTTGTAACAAAATTGCTCGTGCATACAGTGTACCTCACAGACTTCCACGAAAATTGTCATCACTTGCATTCAACCTGGCGATCTCCTGTTCAAACAGTTTATGACTATGAAATTTACGAAACCCGTGGGTACAAACAGTCGGATAATTAGCTTTACGAAAAACTACTTACAATATCAAATG
This sequence comes from Prostheceraeus crozeri, assembly GCA_907163375.1. Classification (NCBI taxonomy): domain Eukaryota; kingdom Metazoa; phylum Platyhelminthes; order Polycladida; family Euryleptidae; genus Prostheceraeus; species Prostheceraeus crozeri. The sequence goes on along the minus strand of CAJQUW010006412.1, from coordinate 281,290 downwards.
CTAAGTCATTCATCGGTCATGTCCTTCGCATGAAATGTGATAGCTTGTTTTGGAAACATTTTCCTTTCAGAGTTTGCTTAAGGGTCTGTTACACGTCGGGATGCGTGAATAACCATTAAACATTTATATTTCTTCATCAGGTAACTGCGCGTCGAATAAACACAAACGACAACCTCGCATCACCGAGATTCAAATGACATAAGCATTGAAGAAATCGGAGCGCGTGCTTGAGATGGTTTTGATATTTTCACTCGTCATTTGGCATCAACCCTCTCGAATTTTTCTTTTTCAGAGTTTCTTTTTTGTAGTAACCAGTGAGAAGAAATTTATTCAAGAGAATGTTTATCAACGGGAGGCGACAAACATTAGGAATGGACACACTTCGTGTCACTGCTAGATCCGGAGTCAATGGACCTAAATTCGTCTAATCAGTAAGCCAACCTTTTGAAGGAAATCGCATCAGGTTACCAACTTTGCATAAGGGCAAGCCTTGAACAGCATGCGTTATTAAACTCTCAACGCCAACACTCCAGCTGTCGTTACAATGGCGGAAGCAAATATGAGTCTTGAAATGATTTGTCAACTCATTTTTTGTCAACTTAACAGACTGAGATTAATTTACCTCACTGATGTGCTGTTCTTGAGGAACCATGCAAAAATGGAAACGAATAGGAAGCGTCTGCTGATATCGATACTCGATTCGATTTACGAGTGTTTTATCAGCCGTATTTTGTAATCACTTAGATGTTCAATGACTAAATATTCACGAGGATAATTTTTCAAACTTAATTAACGATACATGTACTTGTTGTTTTGCCAAGGTTGTTTGCAATGCACACGATCACAAAATTCAGTCTATCTTTATTTTTCCTATCCCATAAGGCTTGTTTAAGGCTGTTGTTTGAGTTGTTGATTATTTGCTGGAGAGTTTGAGATGCTACTTAATGGCCTCGAACGAAACTCATAAAACTGAAAATTGTCAATGTTATCTTGAAAGGAATTGATAGATAATCAAAAGCTGCACATTGGATACCAGCGTGTCAGAAATAAAGAGAAATATACTCAGCTATCAAAAAGGTTATAAGCAAGATTGGACGAGGGCGGGTGGACCTCACAGGCTATGGATGAGACATATCCTCGCGCATAGTGGGGCTGGAGGACCTCACGGATTGCGGATAAGAGTGACCTACTCAAGCAGTGAGAAATATGAAACATCATTTGGCGCAACTGTCTCCGCAACAGAGGTTCAGTGGTGACTTGTCATTTCTTCATCCTTCTGGTAATTCGGAAGCCTAAATTAGGCGGTGTTTAGCTTTCTTAAATCACAGCAATGTTGCAACAGTGCAGAGCCAAATGTCACTTAATTGAGGTCATATATTTCGTGTAGGCCAGTAGCGAGCGAAGCTGTCACTGATTACCCGACAGTCTCTGTAGTGACACAGCAAATCCTTCGTCATTCAAGCGGTATGCATTGCTGTACCATCATATTAATAAACAGCACTGGAAAGCATGCGTTCCACATCAACCTAGGAATTACGTGCGGCGCAGGGAAGCAACCAAGGGGGATTTGGGGGCCTCTCAAGAAATTTCTGTGGTAAAAACACGCTTCCTTAATTGAAGAAGCCTTCAACCAATGGCATAGCCAAGGGGGCATCACATACTAAGTAGCCCTCCCTATATGAGTCCCGAAAGCTTCAAAATATTTGAAGACTCTTGCTATGATACTGTACTTTCTTTTTCGTTTTACATTGTTTCTTTCTTGTATCTCTTACAACGCAGACATTGTAATTTAAACAAATGTAAGCGCTTTTTAAGCGAATTTAAGTACTTAAATGCTTTCTGCTGAGGAATCCAACTATCCCATTAGAGAGTAATATTTGAATGATTGTGCTTAGAAAGACAGTGGAAATTTGAGTTATTACCACGACTCTAGAGTGAACTTACTTTCATCATTAATGGAATTAAGACCTGGAAAATTTTGTTGCAAGCGAAAGTTTGTTGCGGTAAAATGAATAACGACATCATAATAACATCATCATTGTAACGAAATAAAACTTCGGTATGACATCGATTTTTTGAGAATGGTTGACACTTTAAAACGCTTTAAACTATGAAATGAACTGTTGTAATTTTTAACCCTCAAGTCCATTGCGCCCTCAAAAAACTCATGGAATTTATCAAAATTATATGAATGATTTTCACTGATGGAAATCTGCTTTCTACAAATTCGCTTGAAATTTGCATCATTGAAATGATTTTCCCTGACTTATTCAAAGTTTATTACTGTTCCATTTTCTTATTGAGCTATGGCCTTCTTCAGTGGTATTTTTTAAACACGTCTCTTCATTAAAACTTGAACAATGTTTCGATGCCTTCTTTTATAGTTTCCACGCTACTGTTTTTTGATAATATATAATCGGGCCCTCCCCGAATATTAATCCTGGCTGCCCCACTAGTGCGATGCTCCTGCAATTAATAGTATAGAGCTTATGATTAACCCTTTATATCGGCTCTTGTCTCAGATTATAGCATCTTTATTACATTTCTCAATTTAATTCCATGTTGTTGGCAAAATTAACTCAAAGCAATGTCAATTATGGGAAAAATCAGGTTAGTGCACTTCGAATGCACAATAATATACAATAGAAACAATAAATACTTAATAAGTGTAGCCCTGAAAAGGGCTGTTGAAAGCGTTCACGCCGGTCATCGGGTAATATAAAAGAAAGAAATAATACTTAGATGGCAAGGAAAATGAAAAACTTCCAGACTTCCTTTATCTGCATGTCTTTCTTTTCTGCAAGAATTGTGAAAATTGACAAATTATCAACATTCATATGAAACAGCTCATCACATTATGTCAATTGATTACCGATAGTCAATCAGCTTAATATCCACTGATGACACGACCTGATTAAAATGTAGCATTCTAAATGTTTATAGTCAGTTTCTGATTCATCTATTTCTATGATATCCCATGGATTTCTGAATCTTGGAAATAAACATGTTTGACTTTTGATTTTCATCCATATCCAGTGCGCCATTTGAAAGTGATCTCTTTTTTCATTTGTGGAAAACTTCATTGTCAAATCGCAGCTATCAAGTCAATTTTTTAAGGAAATGTAGCCGTTATTTGAATTTTGACTTCTTTTATCTAATGCAGAATATATTTTACTTTTATCTCTTTTTTTAGTAAAATGAGGCAGAGTTCCTTTTTCTTCTTCGCACTTTGATTGAAGATTGACACTTTTGTTATATATAACGTTGCGAAAATCAGTGTGGAAACCAAGTCATTTGTTCATGTCAATCAAATTTATGCATAATTGCTATGATGCATCCAGGATATAACAAAAGTTTCTCCCTCTTCACAAAAGGAAAGGATCAATCTACTTACCTAAGTTGTATGTTATAGAAGCAGCAACTAGCATTGCTAGTATCCTGGGTGCTTCTTACGTCATATCTGCTACCAGCATGCACAGTCTAGGTCTGATGGGAATAAGTCTGCATGATGACTTTATGTGCCCCTTATTATGTTATCATCAGTGCTAATCGACTTTTTCCGTATTCAAATTTTGTGCTGAAAAAAATTTTGTTCTGAACCCATATGATCATATCTGGTCCATGCTACAAGACTCAATTATCCATGAAGTACCTAAATAAATTAACTGCAAGAAAACTCGAGCAACTGGTTCTGCGCGGTCAGATAGAAATGGGAGCTCATCACCCACATCGAACTTCTGCGCTTGCGTAACTCGTTCCGCTCCAGCAATTTGCAGTTCATGGAAATTTGAAGGCAAATACAAAACTATTATGCATATGATGATCACTTCTCGTGGCGTTGATGATGAATATATAGTAGTTACTTCATATTAATTATGATTGTCTGCGGTTACTCAGTTACTCAAACGGTGAGAAAATGTATAGGGAGAAACGTTTGTTACACCCTGCATTTGCCTGATACATTGGCTTGGTTTGAGACATCTCAAGGTAAGAAAATGCAACAAGACTGTTACTTACAAAACAGACAAGGACTGTGACTTGTCTGAAATGCTGACCAAATTCAGATTATGAATTTCGTGATAGCCATCATGAAGAAGCTAAACGTAAGAAGTCCATGATACATCCATTGCCCGGTGTATTTCTTGCATTGATCCTGTTGTGATAGGCTTTTATATGACTGAGTTGAAACGCCTTACACCTTCTGAAGGATATGTCGCTATTACGCAATTCATCGTGAATAAAATATAGGAAGGTGGTCAGGATGACCAGTTGAATTTTGATTTTGAGAAGAAGAGGTGAACGACAGTGGAACAACGAGTGGAGTTCGTTATTATATTTTTCGAAACGCTACAACTAATATAAGACTTCTAAGCAACTTTGATTCAGTTTTTCCGTAAATGTTGATATACAACTCGTTAGCAGGCATTGTTGACAAAGAAAGAAAAGAAAAGAACGTTGGATCAAATTGCCATGTAAATAGGCTGTACTCGTAATCGAGAAACGCACTCCCTTGAATTTCTGCAAATCCGTTAGTTAATATAGTAAAGAAAAAACTAGCTTTTACTCGACGTTTCGGGTCCAGACCCTTCTTCATAGAGTTTAAAACAGGCGCATATGACATGCTACTTGGACATGTATATGTAAAAGCTGAATAAAAATCTATATGGCGCGACCTGTGTCCTCCTACAAGCCAGCAAGCTCATGACGACGATTCATAGATGGACATCTGCCCTGAATCATGCGAGCTTCTATCAAAGCAGTGTCAACCGTACTTCGCGCTCTCTGAAGGATATTCACATCGAAATCATCAAGGTCAACAGCAGTACAATCACGAAGATGCACACTCAATGCACTCTTACTGTCCTTATTCATAATACTCCGCTTATGTTCTTGATACCTAATTTTGAAAGATCTTGAAGTTTTACCTATGTAACTAGCATTACAAATCCGACATTTAAACTCATAGACAACATTGTAACTATTACAATTTATTTTTTCAGGCAAACGATCACAAAGGTTGCAGTTGTTATGTTTTTTATGTTTATTGCGACTATTTAGACAATGTGACTGGTATGTATTAACAAGACGAACATTGAGATTATTTTTGCGAATCAGAGAATTATTTTTTCTGTTTAAGCTATCGTTAACAAAAGGCATAGATAAATTAATATCTTTACTTGCATTGGAATGACGCTTCCTATTCTTCGATTTCCGTTTAAAATCTTTTTCTTTGAAACCGTTTTTCTTAAGTTTTTGTTTAGCATTATGAATTGCTTCAGTTTTATCTGCTATCGTACTGCATCTTTCATCGGCTGTGTTCAGAGTGTTTTCTATGAAGTTACTTTTAACATGATGTGGTATCCAACTGTCTTTGCGTGGAGAGCTATCCGAAGTTAATGGCTTACTATAGTGCTTGTAACAAACACAATCGTTTCTAATCGAGATTCTCAAATCTAGAAAGTTTAGACAATTTTATGGAATTTCTAAAGTAAATTGAACATCTTTATTTATATTGTTGAATATGTTGAGAATTTTATAACTATCTTGAAGACTAGATGAGAAAGGGCCCATCGATATACCGTTTGAATATCGGAGGTGAGATATTAATTTTTTCAATTCTTCTAAAGCTCTATTTTCTATGTAGTTCATGAAAATAACGGCGAATGGGGAGCATAATATGTGCCCATAGGGACGCCACCAATTTGGAGATATGTTTCATCACCATGCTGTATCTCATAATTGTAGCTCACAAACTTAAGGCAGTTGCTAAATTGCTCCATCGTGTGATCAAAATTATTTATTTCATCCCAATGTCTTTGAGCAAATTCTACGACTACTTCGAGTGCCAGACTAATCGGTATGCTCGGATACAAAGCAATAACATCTAGAGATATGAAAATATCACCAGATTTTACTCCCGTGTAATTATCAAGAATCTCCTTAATTGTTTGGAACTACTTAAATGTGCAGGGACAAAAGTAACCAATTGATTTAAAATTTTACTACATAACCAATTGATTTTTTCAGTAGGAGTATTTATGGTAGATGCTATTGGTCTCATAGGATAGATTCCATTATTTTCAGGCTTATGGTCTTTTATAAGAGTGTAAAATCCAGCCGGTTGAGAGTTGGATGCATGAAGACGCTCTAACTGATTTCTACTTAATTTATTTTTGTAGTAAGAATTAATTATCTTATTAGCTTGTCGTTGTATGTTTTCACATTTAGATCTAGACAATAGCTTATATGTATTTCCATTATCTAAGATATCCCTGTTATTTTGATTGTTTTTCTTTATCAGTTACGCATAAGCGTTTTGATTTATCTGTCGGAACAATTTCTAGATTATGTTCTTTTACAAATGTTTTAGTTTTTCTAATCTGTTTTTGTATTTCTCGGTAAGATTCACTCTTTTTAGTGAAGGCTACTTCTTTTTTAGGAACTTCTATGACTTCATATTTGAAAGCATTAAGAATATTTTCCGATTCTTTATCCATATGCTTAGGAAAACTAACCGTATTGCGCTCAAACGGAATATTGAAATTATTGCTATTATTTTGTTCATAACTCGTGGTATCGAATACATTATTCCAACGCAGTTTATACGTTAATCTATCCAAGTTTAATATCATATCGTCAATAAAACTGTCATAAAGTTTAGGCGGAATACGATAACTAGGACCTTTTTTAAGAAGACTCACGCAAGATTGAGGCAGCGAGTATTCACTATTATTAGTGAAAGCCTCACTTTCAGTATACCCAACTTCTCTCATTTTACGACTGGTACAGGTCGCGCCACATAGAAATTTATCAACTAAGACGAAAGGAAAACACGGCTTGTACATGTTGTCGTAGTCGTACACAGGATACACAGTAGAAGTCAATGTGTTCCACTTGTTTGAATGCTTGTTGAACTTCTTACGGTTCTCACTCTTGAGGTCATCGGCCAGATGTTGCAGCATTTCGTAGAACACCTTCTCCTCGAGTCTTCTTGATAGCTTCAGATATTCATATCCTCTTGCTTGATTAATCACATACTGTTTGTTCTTTCTTTCTTGTATGCTCTCTCTAAGAATCTCCAACTTGAGGGACTTTTCTTTTGTCATTGTTGTTAAAAATTAGGTATCAAGAACATAAGCGAAGTATTACGAATAAGGACAGTAAGAGTGCATTGAGTGTGCATCTTCGTGATTGTACTGCTGTTGACCTTGATAGTAGTAAGTAAAACTCCACTTCTGGACCGCGCAAGATGGCCGCCGTCGCTGACGTCCCCCCCTCTGGAACGGCAGAGTGTCGTGGTCGGCCGCCGTGGTGCTTTGAGTCTGACGCCCGCCCCCCCCCTCTGGAACGGCAGAGTGTCGTGGTGTGCCGGCCAAGTGCGTCCGTCAGGTTCGCTGACGTCCCCCCTCCTGGTCGACCGTCGTATAGCGCGCGGTGATGTGGTGTCTAGGTTGGCGTGGTGTGCCGGCCAGGTTGGGAGGGTGGACTGTCGTAGCTCACCTGAAAAAATCCTAAGTGTCAGAGTGGCTTTGTATGGGTAAAATTTTGAAAATTTTCCAAAGTGTGGAATTTCGACCTGGGACCGTCACAACATTTTTCATCAAATTTCACTGACCCCCCCCCCCGACAGCAATCTTCTAACTTTGGTTCTAGTGGACGGATTTTGTCTTTGTTTTACAGCTTACTACTCGTGAGAAAGAAAAAAAAACTGACTCGACATTTTTTGCCGCGAGTCAATCGACCAGCCGTTCAAAAGTTAGAGGCTGTTACAAGATTTTTAGGTCGGGCTCTCACTGAAAAAATCCTAAGTGGAAAATTTTCCAAAGTGTGGAATTTCGACCTGGGACCGTCACCAAAACATTTTTCATCAAATTTCACTGACCCCCCCCTCGGGAGAGCTCGCTTCGATCTTGGCTTCTAGTGGACGGATTTTGTCGTGCAATAGCTCGTTTCAAAGCTAAGAGTGAGAAAAATTCAGTGAAAGAAACGGCTTGTTCATATCTGTCTTCGTTTAGATGTGAGACACCATTTAAGATTTTGGGAGATTGACGAAAAACGACAGAGTTAGAATTTCCCAAGAAACAGCTCCAGCGGGCGAATGAAGGCTCGGATTGGTAAACGGAGGCCAGATTTGGAATCAGCTTGATGTTATTGTCCAATGAGGATCATCATCCAATGAGAATCAAGCATTTCTATATAAATAACGAGCCTTCTACAGTGAGAATCATTCCATCGTTGAATCGCACGAGTGACGGACGCACATTTTCTCTCTCTCTCTAGTTCCCTATTCTATTATCCAACTAAAATGGTAAGTCGCTACTTTCCTCCCTCCCTTGAACGTAAACTTAATACAATCTTTTCCATTTTCAGGCATCTACTCCATCTGCTGCACTAGTAGGACAAAATGGCGGTCAAACGTTACAAGGTTCGCTACGATCAGATCATCTACAACTGAGGCCAGTGGAAGAAACAACCAAGGTACATAATCCTACACCGCTACAGCGTAAATTTAAACAAGTCTTGCGTTATGACGATCATGGCGTAGTACTCCAAACGGGAATGCTCCCTTCCACAGATGTCAAGATAATGCACAATCAGTATGGGGACTACATACTGATCCACGTGAGTCCGTACATTCGCCACCAACTTGATATTATTGAGGAGTACGTGACATTAAATATGGACATTCCTACTCCTCTTGCTCAAGAGTGGAAGGCGAGAGATGACAAGGATACTCCCTATAGAAAGATTTGGGATGGTAATCAAATTTGCCTACCGGTATCACATTGGTGCATTTACTATAAGAAGGAGGGAGATCATTCAACACCCATCACATGCGACGAGCTCGGAGAAGGTACTTGGGATATCCTTTTCAAAGTGAATGGGCTATATTATGGTCGGCATAAGGATAATAAAATAGCCTCTCTCTCCATGCATATGGAATCCATCCTATATATTCCAAAACCACCCAACGTGGACGACATAATTGATCAAATCCTTAACAGCAGTGGTACGAAGCGCAAGTCGGAGAAGAATGCTGCATCAAAACGCAAATCAAAGAAGGAGAATTACTAGTCCTTTCCTAACTCTACCCTATGACAATTCGCTTATGTGCTTTGAGTGTCGTAGACGTGGTCTTATTAGATACATTTTACTTCTTCGTTGCCATCATATCATTTGTGTATTTTGTCGTGAAAAGCATCGATGTAATTCTTCATTTTGTAATATGTTATAGAACGTTTCCTTAGATGTGTAATTTCCGTTTTAGGCTTCTATCATCATTTTTATGGATTGTGAGGGTGAACCTGTACAGGAGCTCAGTGCTATTGCTATGAACAATTGGACATATCAGATTGTCAGTGTCTATCATCAACATGCCAACTGCAATCCCAATGTTGATCAATGGGCGACAAAACACATTCATGGACTTAATCTGAAATATTTGCAAGACTATGGCTTTTCTTGTGAGAGTGCTCTTCTTATTGACTTTAAACGATGGTTAGCTGCTTTCAATGTTATACGCATCTTTTGTAATAATCCTGGTAAGGAGAGGAAAGTATTTCCCAATCTAATCATTGATGATATTTTGCTCCCACCTTGGGATAGTAGAGTGAATCAACATTATCATGAAGTCACGAAACGTTTTAAGGATTTGTCTGTTCCTATTTTGTCTGTTCGTTGTAGTAGCTACGTTCATAACCAATGCTTCTTTCCTCCTTACCTCAGCACTGCCAAAGTCCTGTATGGTTATCATTGCTCGCTGTATGATAGTTACCAGCTGTATCTATTTTATCTCTTTCAAACCATTGATTTATATGCATGCTTGTTACTATTATTCAATAAATGTTACTATGAGAAGAGTTGTTGTTTTCATGCAATGGATGGGTTAGATAAAGGGCGATCATGTCTTTCTCAAACGACTGCGGAACATTACATTTTCATAGGCAAAGTTTAAAAGGAGCTGTTCAAGATTATGTGATAAATTTTCATAAAGATGAGACCGACATCGAAGCAGTGGTCGATGATGCTAGCACTCTATTTCTAGAGTTAATGAATACATTCTCTGATAGCATTGTCATGGCGCGATTAGTTGCGAAAATTAAGTTTAGTCATTTTGGAAAGGAAGAGGTGGAAAGTCGCTCTTTCCATTTTGCTTCTTATTCAATGGAAGTGGTAGATCACCCCGAAGAATTTTTTAAGAGACATGATAAAAATTGCTGAACGTCTTAATGCATTTAACCATCATGGTAGCAGTCTAGTGATTGAAGCGATTTCAGATATTCACATTCAACTTTCCATAAAGAAAAATTGAAAATGCAGTCGTACTTGATTGTAGCACAACTGGTTTTCGAGCTATGTCTGCTCACTCTCGAAGTATATTCCTTCTGTACATGCGTCTGTTATTTAGAAAAGGCTAGCAAATTCATATCTTCAAAAAGACTTGCTATAGACATCAGTAACGATGAAACTATGTGTTGTGATGTATGTAAGCGAAAGGATGGAAATGAAAAGCGCATCTTCAAGAGATGTAAGCACGCTTTTTGTCAACGCTGTTTCATACGTAATTGCATTCAACTTTGCAAATGTAACCACTGTGATATTGCTCATTTCGAGTGTCACTTATGTCGCAATAGTTAGTACCTATGCAAATGTGGTAAAGATAGGCTTTAGCAAAGACTAACACGGAAAATGGCGAAACGTAAAAGTCAAAAGTCTTCAAAGTTTTCTTCAGCCATTCAAGCTCTCCGACGAATGAAAGCAAATCAGCGATACAATGCTATACGACATGCCAACGATAAATTCGTTCGTGAAATTATTTCTGATGTCAGAAAGTTGAGGACGAAGAAATTAGCGCCAAAACAACGAAAGTTACTTAAGCGATATGCCACAAAATTGCGTTTCATCTCCAATCCTAAAGTCACCCTTCAAAGAAAGAGGAAAACTCTAACACAAAAGGGCGGTTTCCTTTCAGCAATACTTCCAATGATAGCTCCTGCCGTGGGCAACCTATTGGGTAATATCTTTGGCTCTAAGCGTTAATTATGCAAATGTTGAGTCTCAAAGTAATAAAATGGATTTCAGACTTCAATGTGATAAAGTTCTGACTGTATCAGGTCCATCTCATGCAGGTAAAACTGTTTTCACGCTGAATTTATTGGATAAAAGAAGGGAGTTGTTTAAGGAACCTATCAATCGAGTGATTTGGTGTTATGGTATTTATCAACCGTCGTTGTTTCAGGAATTTCAAAGTCGCAACTTTATTCGACATGAAGGAATTATTGCAGTGGATAAACTTCAGTCTAATGATGTTGTTGTATTGGATGATTTATTAAAAGAAAGTAAGAATTCAAAAGATGTTACAGATATGTTCACTCGCGCAGCACATCATAAAAGGTGTTTTATCATCTATATCACACAAAATTTGTTTCCTGATGGAAAAGAAGCTCGTACACGAAACCTGAATACACACTATTATGCTATTTTCAAGAATCCGCGAGATAAAAGTCAATTTGAAATTTTAGCGCGACAAGTTGCACCCAGAGGATCAAAAGCCCTAATTGAAATTTTTCAAGCAGCTACTGAAAAACCATACGGTTACTTATTCATTGACTTTACGCAAGAGTGTCCGGAAGAATTTAGATTTCGAAGTGATATTTTGAAAACTCCCATGATTATCTACAAACTATGAGTTCTTATTCTCGCATGATTGTTATTCCTCAGGATGAATATGTACAATTGACTGCCATGCAGCAAGTAAAGCAACCTCTTGCAAATCAAATGTATAGGAAAGAAATAGATTATCAGCAAAAAGGTTCACATCAAAGATCCACATCGTGCTGTATTATTACAATCGGAAACTGTTGAGCAATTGAAAAACTTGAAGAATAAGATGCGTGACTCTGTATCGACTGCTACACCTTTAGCATCTCGCGCACATACCATATCTTTTTTCAACAGTATTGAACCCCATCTCAATGTAAATGATAGAGGAGAAATCATTACAGATGAAAATAAAGTGATTGATGCTTCACGTTATGAAGACTTGATTCAGTATGCGACACGTAGAAAGCGCCGTCAGGGCTATGTTCCACCTGGTTGGTCATACTTTCTTAAACTATTGAAAAAGCATAATGTACCAAAATTTGCTTTGAATAATGAGACATTGAAAGAACTTGATTCAACAGTGGCTACTACTCCAATGCTTCAGACGATGAAAATGCCAACAAATTGGTTTAAGACGTCACCTGCTACATCCCCTCCCACACTCACTAAGCAAACAAGAGGAAGAACTCGACGTAGATCTACATCGCCACTAAAACTAGTAAAAGGAAAACGTAAAACAGCTCCTCCCAGGAAATACATGTTCTCAGACTATCAATATGAAGCAGATGTGTTGCTTGCCATGTAATGAGCCGCCAGAGGTGAATGTCGTTGTCACTTGCACTTGCTGCGCCAGCTCTCACAATGAAACCCCTAAGCAATGTGAACACGATCGCAAAACCGCTAAAGCTAAATGCTGCAGTTGTTGTAAATGTAGAAAGGCAAGAAAGCAAAAAGATGAGGAGGAAAAAGAGTCAGTCGTCATCGACTGAACGTTTGAAGTCAATCTATTATGATGTAAAGCATCCGGCAGGATTTGCATCTATCAAGAAATTATCAAAAGCGAGTGGTCTTCCACAATCACAAGTGAAACGATGGTTAAAGGGTCAGGCTACCTATACACTCCACAAACAAGCGAAAAAGTACCGCACCCGCCATTATATTGTTCATGACATCGATGAACAGTGGCAAGCAGATTTGTGTGATGTTGCCTCCATTTCAAAACATAACTCGGGCAGTAATTTTATTTTAACCGTCATTGATATTTTCTCGCGCTATGCGTGGGCTCAACCTTTAAAAACTAAAGAAGGGAAAGGAGTAGCAAAAGCATTCCAAACAATTTTTCAAGAAGGTCGCATTCCAAAAAGAATTCAGAGTGATTAAGGAAAAGAGTTTGAAAATCAGCATGTGAGAAGATTATTTGAGAGGCATGACATTGAGTTGTTTAGTGTAAAGTGTGCTTATAAAGCTGCACTCGTTGAACGTTTTAATCGCACATTAAAAAATCGCTTGTGGCGACATTTTACTGCCAACTTGACACAAAATTGGACAAAGGTTCTACAAGATACACTCCATGCCTACAATCACTCTATCCATCGTTCTATTGGACTCAGACCAGTAGATGTAAATGCTGACAATGTAGATAAAGTGCGCGAATCATTCCAACGTAAACGCACTCATGTGAAAAGTGATGTGAAAATTGGTGATAAAGTTCGTATCTCAAAAGTGAAAAGTGTTTTTGCTAAAGGGTACCTTCCGAATGGGACAGAGGAGGTATTTACAGTATCAAGGATTAATCAAAAAGACTCCGACTACCTACAAGTTGAAAGATTGCGATAATGAAGAAATTGAGGGTAGCTTTTACCGCGATGAGATTGAGGTAGTCACTGAAAGTGAAACATATTTGGTAGAGAAAATCATTCGATGTAAAAAACGGCAAGGTGAAGAATGCTGTCTTGTTAAATGGACTGGTTATCCTTCAAGTATGAACTCTTGGATGCGTCGTGCCGACATCTTTCATCTAAGTGATCGACAGTGATTCATGCAAAGTTGTAACTAACAATGTTTAGGGTTTGAGCTATGAATCCAACTGCCTCATTTTATTCACGACCCTCCTATGTAAGTGGTGGAGGACAAATTTACATCGGCGCTCGCCGCCAACGTGGAGGTAGCATACTTGGTGCACTGAAATCTGTTGTAGCACCTCTCATATCCAATGTCGGTAGATCTTTAGAACGAAATGTTTTAAGTAATGCCGTTGGCTTTGCTGGTGATGTTGCTAGTGATCTTTCCAGAGGTAGAAGTTTTAAGAGCAGTTTGTTGAATCGTGGGAAGGAACGCTGTTTAAAAACATTGAAGCAGACCTTTGCTGGTGTTACTCAAGGAAAGAAATCACCTAAACGAATGAAAAAAGGAAGGAGGAAACATCGCGGAGCTGGTAAGGTGCGATCTTCAGTCAAAAGGCATTCACGCAAACGTCGCAGAGGCTCTAATCATTCATCAGGTGCTAAACGACGACGCTGCCATAACTTCTAATCATGGAGTGTAAAACTTCCGGTTTTTGTTTGTTTGATCAACAAGCCATACAGACAGATATTCTTAGTTCAAGTATTGTAGATTATCATCCTCGAACAGCTGAGAATGCTGGCCCCATTGAATTTGTTATTCCTGGTGGTGGTGATGACTACATAGATTTGAGTTATGCGATGGTTGATTTGAGGTTTAGAATTCAGCAAGCAGATGGAACTGCTATTGACGATACACATAAAGTTGGGCTGAACAATTTACCATTGACTACATTACTTCGCGATGTTTCTCTAACGATTGGAGAGCAGCAGGTGGAAGGTGGTCAAAGCGATTATCCCTATAAATCATATTTCAATCATGTATCACAGTTTCATCCAGCAGCACAAAAAAGTCATATGGAAGCCATGGGATGGTACAGAGATGAAGCAGGAAAATTTGATGTTGAAACAAACAGTGGCTTTGTAAAGCGATCTGCTATGATTAAAGATAGTAGAGTATGTCAGCTATATGGTCCGCTGAATTTAGACTTCTTTAGACAGTCGAAGTTTTTACTCTGTAATACCAGCATGCGACTCAAGCTGACATTGAATAAGCCTGAATTTGCGCTGAATGCATTTGCTAAAGTTGACAATTTTAGAATTCATGTGGAAGATATTGCACTTTACATTCGTCGAGTAGTACCGAATACAAGTGTCATTAGAGGGCATGCTGAAGGTCTTAACCGCCAAAATGCCATTTACCCCGTTCAGCATACAAAGCTTCTCACCTTTACAATTCCTAAAGATCAAAAGAGTTTCATGAAAGTTGGCCTCTTTCCATCGGAAGCACCGAAGCTCCGCATGGTGGCAATGGTTGAAAATGATGCATTTAATGGTAATATAAAGAAGAATCCTTTCAATTTTAAACACAATCAGTTAAGTGAAATTGCTTTACGTGTAAATGGTGTGAGTCATCCTGGTCCACCCTACAAACCAGATTTTGCTGCGGATCAATTTATGCGCAGTTATGTTGATTTTATGGATGTCTTTGGCTTTTACAATACGGATGACACCAACGGACTCACTATGAAAGAGTTTAAGAGTGGATATACTATTTATGCATTTGATTTGACTGCTGACAGCGATATTA
Source organism: Prostheceraeus crozeri (assembly GCA_907163375.1). Classification (NCBI taxonomy): domain Eukaryota; kingdom Metazoa; phylum Platyhelminthes; order Polycladida; family Euryleptidae; genus Prostheceraeus; species Prostheceraeus crozeri. Next base: position 266,035 of record CAJQUW010006412.1, on the reverse strand, counting down.
GTGCCCCCTATCGTCAAGCGAACGTGCCTCATAATATTCGTTTGGATTTGACGTTCAAAAGAACACTACCTGAGACGATCAATGTATTAATTTATGCAGTCTTTGATTCAAATATTGAAATTACAAAGTATCGTGACGTGATTCTTCAGTATGATCGTTAATGAGTTGGTTGACTGCTGACGATATTAAGACTAAAGTGCAGCGTAATGCAGACGAAGCGACGTTGAAAGCTTTCGATAATGTCTATTCACTCGATACCTTACCACCTGCAGTAATCACTATCCCATCTTTATTGTGCTAAACACTCATTCGCAGAATTTAGGCGGTGAGCATTGGAAAGCGATCTTTATTGGAGAAGACCGACGTGGTGAACTATTTGACTCTCTTGCTCAACCTCAAAATATACCAACACAACAGTGGTTGAGAAAACATACGCGTCAATATCAGCGAAATGAACGCATACTACAACATCCACTTTCATCAACGTGTGGTGCTTTTGTACTGTACTTCATCTTAAAACGTTTACATGTATCTCGATTTGCATCTGTTATTCAAAACCTTTCATGTAATCCATCCTCTAATGAAAAAATGATTTGTAAGTTCTATCATGATTTGAAATAAAAACATCATGTTGGAAAATTGTTTTTTATTTTACAATCCGCTGGGTACGTACATACTCGATGAGATAGTCTAGGATCACATTTGCTTGTACATGAGATTTTAGTCCAGTAATGATCACTTTACTATTATGAAAGATTGCCACATGCACAGGTAACCAACAACTAATGAGAGCTGCAGGAAAAAGTTCGGGTTCATAACACAAATTGTAACTGCTGGTGCGAATCTTCAAAAATGATACACTTTCACTCAATTGAGTAGAGATCACCATATTGTCCACAGTCAGATTCGACATCACACACCTCTCCCTCTTCCATATCCGACGTAGTAGTCTCTGTAGCTCTAAGCGCATTGACTGCGCCGATGAATGAGAAAGGGCGCCGAGAATCTGTACAGTCCCATTTGGGAAGAGTTGAAGATTCCGTGAATTGTTCATCTTCACCACTAACATTTGAGGACGGCCCGGGTAATACTTGCTGTTTGGAAGCTGTTGGCGTAATGTTGTGAGATCGATTTTGGTGTAGAGTCTGAAGCGACGGAGAATGTTGACGATGGTGTAGCGATGGCGCTTCATGATGAAAGAATGAGTAAATTGAGCGATGTACCTTCCTTTTATACTTTTCCCAACTACCTTGATGAAATGTGAAGTTAGTATGAAGTTGGGAATGATAGAGTTGAATTCGCCGATTGTTGACGCGCAGCCAGATGCGATTTCCAATACGTGAATGTCTTTTCATATAGAAGTATTTCAAGTCCTTCATGATATGATGTAGAGATTGAAAATGACGATAAGATAAAACAAACTCTCTTCTCACATTTCCAGTTGAATCTTTGAAATAGACGTTTCGATCATGATCCGTTTCAATACGTTGTAGGGAATCTAATTTCCAACTCATGGTGCGTGGTAATCATATCTGATTAAGATTTGCATAGTAGGGCGATGAACTCACGACGAATAAATGTCATGATGGAGTGATGTATGTATCTTCTATACTTCTCCCAATTGTATTTGCGAAATGAGAAACAGTTTGCGGAATGAGAATGGCCGATTTGAATTTCATTTCTGTAATGTTGAAGCCAAACTTGATCACCCAAGGAGATGAATCTTAATGTTTCAAAATATTCCAAATCCCTCATGATATCATTGAGGTTGACAAATTGTCGCCATGTTAATGTAATTCCTCTTGATGTATGACCATGAGAATTTTTGAAATGTACGTTTCCATTACGATCAACTCTGATATATTGTAGAGAGTCCAAAATCCAAGTCTTCATGATGTTATGCAAAGCCGCAGATCAGCAATATAAAAATGTCGTTTTATCATATTTTGCTTAGCAATGCGGCTACAAAGAGATTTGCTAGTAATCGAGCCGCACTCTTTTCTACTCCCATTGATCATATACAACAGCTAAATGGAAATTGGGAAGTGGGTGTCACTCAACTTGCTTATAGCAACTGTGTCTATACTTTTGATCATGAGGTGATGACTATTAATATGAGACGCACAGCTGCTTACCAATGTGAAAAGGGCTGCCGAGTATACATTCCACAGTGGCCAAAGAAAGATCTCTTATCATGTAAAAAGGTTATATATGATTTCTTGAATAAAGCGTGTAAACATATTGTCCAATTTACTCCGCACAATGATGATCATAATTATGTACATCATGTAGTTGAGAAAGATTGGATTGTTGGTTTAAGTCCAAGTTTAAGAAATGATTTAGGTTACCTCGCTAGCGCCTTAACAAGCTATGATAATTTTAACGTTAATTACCACATAAGTGGTAATAAACAGTTAATATATCGAGAGGAAGCTTATTATGTAGATCTTATTCCAAGAAATGAGAAGACGTTGGTGAAGAAGATTGTGATTAAGCCAGGAAAGACAAACATGACTCCTGAAACATTATTGAAGAAATTTAATTATCTCCTTCGAGTTGATGGTAAACAAGTGGCAACATTGACTTATATCAAATCATCTAATCATATTGCAATAAGTAAATTAAATGATGATGATCTAGTATTAGTTTGTTCAAAAGATTTTCATCAGTTCTGACGACATCGTTCTGCAGCTGTTCATGGAAAATCTGATATGCAACATTTACCATGTGAAAGGCCAAATCAATTTGATACAGAATGGGCCGTATCTTTATACAGAAAGTGTGTAGAGCCTTTAGGTGGTATCTTACATGAAACAAGAGTGTTGATGCCTCGCATTATTACTTCGGTTAAATTGGTTGTAGATTATTTAAATGAAGTGATTAACGAGCAACATATTTCATTTTCTGAAAAAGAAGGTGTTTTGTCTCTCACTATAAGTGGAAAAGGTATTGAACTAATTATGGATAAAACTCTAATGGACATTTTGGGTTTTGATCAAAATACTAAATCCCTCGTAACTTTAGTGTTTCGGAAAACAAAGTGAAGTCATTGTGATATGTTTATTGAAATAAAAATATGTATATGAAGAAGTCTTTTCACAGATATAGGGGGAATGAGCTGACTGTAGGCATATATTCACAAGGAAGAAACGATCTCATGCGATACATAAAACAACCATGTATATCTACAAAAAGCAACATCAAAATACTGAGTTAAAGTTGATTATGTCAATACATCTCCTGAATGTGGTAGCGTGAGTTTTATTCTTTTGGGTGGAGGTATGTTTGTGTCAGGATGTCCATGTGGAAGAGATGTGTTATGTCCTATCCAACACCTCTTATCCTCCCATGCTGAAAGTGCTCGTTTCTTGAACGTGTACGTTTTCACAGTATGAACTTGAGATTTTAAGATTGTCATATTGACAAACGTTATAGTTTTATTTTTATAGGCCTTCTTATAGGACCGATGTTTCATTTTGTGAACAATGGATTTTGATATACCTTTAGCACGCTTAATACTATCTGCACATTCTTTTAATTTCATGGAATACATTTTAGGACGGAGGAGAATCATTTCATCTATTTCCTTTCCTGCTGTTTCATCCTTAAAACAACCAAGTTTGGCTTTATTCTGTATGGAATAGAGTGGATGAGTGGGATTGTAGTTAGATGTGTCGAAATATTTTTCTAATGACTTGCCTACTTCATTAAAATTTAAATCTTTTTGAGTGGTAATTCCTAAAAAGAAACTATCTGTATCACCACCCAGCAAGCGAACCTCTTTTACGAGAGGGCATGGTTTTAATATTTTGTAGAAGAGTTGATACATTTCAAGCTTGGAATAATCTAAAACGGCTTGCCGAATATAGATGGGTTTGCACAACTCAACTTCTGATTTTATCATTTTAACACCTACAAGATCCTCATCGATGATGTCTCTATCAATGAAAAGAGGTGATGAGGTCAATTTGTGATATTTTTGTTCATCAACGACTAGTTTGTAGTTCATACGTTTTCTAACATCCTCCATGGTCTTTCCGAAAAGACTCTTATTCTTATATTTATAAAAATCCTTTTCAAAATTATTTTGGGCGAGTGCACGTTTTTGACTGTTACTATCTATGTAGGGTTTGAGGAAGGCTTTCTGTCTAAATTTGATAATGCGGTGAACTGACTTTAGAAGCATGCCCATTTATAAATAGAATTTTAATATGCAGAAGTGTACGAGATAATTTGTCTTATCATATTGGGTGAGTAAAAGTTTGCGGCATGGTTTGTACCTTGGCTGTCCACACTCTGTTAAGTTATTATGAAATTGTGACATGAATGGTGAAAACATATCTTCAGTCACTTCACCAGATTCAGGTGCGAGTGGGAAATCAGCAGTTTTATTTTTAATGCTATTTGGATAAATCAAATCCACTTCAAAATAATATCCCCAATCACCTTCATCTGGAATCTTCAGTATGTTTGAAGGGTTGGAGTAATACTCAAGCTCATCTTGATTTAACCAACTAAACTCGGAATGAGGTAGTGGTTTAGACAGTGAACTGCCATATAAATTATTTTGGTCATAGTACTTTAGGTGGATATGATCATCACCTACTGTTTCAGATTTTATATGATGTTTATTTACAAATGTGAGACCACCGCGTATTCCGCGCTCAAATATATTATACATCTCCGGGTCTTGTAAGAGATGAATGGTCTCACCAGTCATTTTAAAGGCTGATTTAAAGGACATGGCTGGTAGACTGACAAAGTGGACAGGATCTAATTTGTCTTCTTCTAATGCCACTCGTCGAAATTCCTGAAAGACATCAGCCAGCAAAATGACATCTAATTCTAAGTAAGCGATCATATAATCGCCAAACGTTTTACAATCAAATTGTAACCATGCCTCTTGAGCATGTTCATAGTCCTCTACTGGACAATTTTCACCCGTCAAATCGTTTTTGAATTTGTCAATGGAAGGAAGGGTTGTTTCATTTAGTTTAGACATTGAGCTAAAATACGTATAGGGAAAGACTCCTTTGCGAGTGATCATGTCATCCGTTAAGTTTGGATAGTGTTTGTTCAAAGTTTGACTATGGGGAAGAAACTTGAGATTTCGAACGAGAGAAGCTAGTGACGCTGACATGAATTGAAATGAATCTAAAAATTTTATTTCGAAGAAGACTGTCTTATTTTCTTTAGTTTTATCTACTGGTACTTTTGCTGTCATTGCCATGAATTTTTCTCTCGTTTGTGCTATAACATTGAACTGCCACGATTTCATCTGGCTCAACCCTCCTTTTATGAGCATATGACTGTCATAGCCCTTAAAGTTATGAAAAATGACGGGTAGTACACGACGTCTCAACCTAAGTGAAAAGTTACATTTGGAGCAGATTGCGTTTCTAAATTTACCAGTGATGTGATCATGATCACGCACTTTCTTAATTTTATCATCATCAAACGTTTTATAACATTTAGGGCACGATGTGCAACTTTCAATTTCTGTTTGTCTTCATCTGACATATGTAGTGACTTACGCTGCAATTGTGAATCATATGATTGTTGAAATTTAGCAGCTTTATCGAGAAATTCTAGAAATTTTGAAATACAATCTTCACCTTGCCAAGTATGCATTTTGTTTTGTCTATTCCTAAAGTGGTCATGCCATACTTCATAGCAGGATATGGCTGCTGGTTTGTGGATGATATCATCAATGTAGCATTCTATGTCTGCGTAAATGATACGCAGGGGACTTAATTCGTCACCATTATCCCTATGTGAAAATATTTTATCTTTGGGCATGCGTTCCATTTGTAATTTACCTCGCTTGCACCATTCATAGTGAGTTTCAAATTTATCTTTACTCCAAAAGGAGCGGATGCAGCGGTCGCATACAAAATGTTCACCTCTTTTAGAGTGCCCCAAGTGAGTGTACAAGCGAGAGTTTTGGGAATACCACAGTAGTGCCATTCCTCGCTATCATCTTGTTTTACTAATAAGAGGTTGACTACACGTTCATAACAAGTTGAACATGAATTATAGCGGGCACCCTTCAACCCCTTCTCCCACACGTGAACGACAATTTTAATCTTATTATGTTTTTCGAACGTTTCTACATCTTTGATTTTCATGTTGTCACTATCACAACCTTCAAAGTCTAGTTCATCCTCCCACTGTCTATAGCTATAGGTGCGATCTCGATGCGCGTTGATATCATTATAGTGAAGGATGGATAGGACTGCATATTTGAAACACTGTGATTTACAATCGACATTGATGACAGCTTTCTTATTATACAACGTTTTTGGTAGTTTAAATGTGCCTCGAGCTGCATGACTTTCTAATAGGGAAATTTTGAATATGGCTGAGTCCACACCATCAAAAATGAGAGCGCTGTCGCGTTGATTGAATTTATCTACATTTGATTTTAAACATTGAATGTGAAAATTTAGCCAAGACTCGCAGTCTACAACTTCAGTTGCGGAAGACGAAAGGAACATGAAACTGTATTCTCTCCGTCACTTGACCCGTTTGAAAATCTATCTTAATATATTTTAGTTTGAGGTAGATGAGCGCCTTCATTCTAAAATTGTCTAAATTGTTGAAGAGCGCTTCGATAATGTTAGAATTTTGGAGGAGCCACTCAGGAAAATCTACTATTTGAGTATTGGACTCCATGCAGTAGTCGCGTACTAAATTATTGTGTGAAACATTAATGAGGGAGATGGTAGAGGTACCGTTGGTGTAGTGATCATTTGCATGCGTGTGTTGAAGTCTGTGCGAAGATCGCTGAAAGTGACTATCAAAAGAAAGAGGGCACAAATCGCAAGGAAAGGAGATGTCATCGTCAGAATCAACTTCACCTCCGGAGATTGACGCCGCTTTGCGTTGACACACACGTTGTCTGATGTGCCGAAGGAGACTGTGCTTCCTTGTAAACATATGTCCGCAGTCGGCACATTCCCACTCGTTGCCTTGCCGCGAGAGTCCTGAGCTGGAACTCACATCACCTGAAAGAGAAATCATTCTATCATCTTTGTTCAAGTCTCAGTGTATTGTTACAACCTACTTTCACTCAACAACTCTAAACTTTCCTCGAGAAGGGAGGGCGTTGGTGATGAAGTTGATACCTGAAATTGAGGAAGATGCTATTAGCCACACGTTTGAGGGAGATGAGTGAAGAAATGTTGAACTTACCATTTCAACGAAATCGAGTTTAAGGTTGATACTTCAACAAGATAGAGACTTCACGAGAGAGCAGTTCACTTGTACGACAGAGAACACTTCACTTATATGCCACAAAGACAGAGTGAAATGACACGAATGTCACTTTACATATATACTTTCGTATTCATCATTCATTGGCTGTTCATTCTGATTGGTTGCTTGTTGATACTTAAGAATTAGAAAACATTTCAAAGTTATTATTCACAGTCAACATGACAAGCCCTCCGACAACACCAAACACAAAATTCTCTTCTCCATCCTCAACACCAAAGGCGCTCGTTGCACCAAACGCCCCAACGAAGGGGAAGGTAGAGAAGGTGTACCGACTGGACAATATCAGAAAGTTTTCATTACCAGCGGACAACGAAGAGAGTGTATGTGAGAAGGAGTGTCCCGACTTAACAGGCGTGAGGTGGAAGTATCTCCAGTACGATACTGACGATGTGATGGAGATCACCAGCACGAAATTCCTCCACCAATTATGGGAGTGGTACACCCCTAACTCCCAACCACGAACTATGGCGGAGTGGGAGTATATTGACAAAGTGAGGCTCGCAGTGGAAGAACGATTAAAGCAACTGAACTGTTTTTGTTATCTATGTGAAGCCAGACTCTGGGATGATATTGACGATGAAGACCTTTTGAAATACATGCCATAATAAATTTTTATTTCGTATTATCTTTGCTTTCATACTGACTTACTTGAACGGGGCTTCAGTGGATGATTTAACCATGTATACATTTTCATTTGGAAATAATAGCACGCTTAGTCTAACTTGTAAATCTTAAAACATTTCATATGGGCGATGATGATTTAGGGAACCTTCGACAGTTGGCTAAATGTCGCCCTGGCGCGAATGCATACTACGTTGAGACAGAGGCAATCACTTGCAAACATGACGCAGAGAGGTTAAACAAGATTGACCATTGCCGAATATCCCTTGCGGTATACATAGCTACGGGTTTCACCGCCGCCCTTACAGGAACGCCCGTCGAAAGGAAGTATTACACCGAACTTCATTTGCAACGTTCAAGTTGACTGATAGCAGATTCAACTTAATGATAGTATTCGCCAGTCCGAAGACTGCCCAGGGCAAACCGCGTGGAGGTTCTATCATGTCTTGCCCCATGGTGGCCCTTAAGAGAGCCGATGGTTCATTCTCGGGGTGTGAATTAAGTTGACTATTGGCTTGAATAGTCAATAGGTATGACGGTTAGGTTCTCATAGACCCTATACCGCCGAGGTCGTGCTGGTGCATCTGGCACCTTTCGGATGCGAGTGGTTTTAGGATTCCACACCTCATCCGTCCAAACGATCCTCTTGATCTTCCCCTTCTTCTCATCCTCTTCATCCCACTCGTCGAGGATGACGAACTCGGGAATGGCGTTGTCTTCATCGATGAAGACGGGAATGCTGTTGGCAGGAGACGTTGCTTCCATCGTGACTTGAAATTGAAAGAGAAGCGCTACAATCTTCTGGCTTATATAGGGTTTTCAACAATGAATTACTCAACAGCGAATCAGAATGCTTCAGGGATAGCAATCGACTGCATAACGTTCAAGTTGACTGATAGCAGATTCAACTTAATGATAGTATTCGCCAGTCCGATGACTGCCCAGGGCAAACCGCGAGGAGGTTCTATCAAATCTTGCCCCATGGTGGCCCTTAAGAGAGCCGGTGGTTCGTTCTCGGGAGTAACGTCATCTTACACCCTACCAATTCTGCTGAGAGAGTCTCTCTCTTTGGTAGCAGTGTCGACTTCCACACTAACTGGCGCATGGCTAAAAAGTGGAATGTAGCGCCATTCCGTTGGATTGACAACAGTTGCTGTCATCGGATTACCAATCCGAGCAAGATTATTGTGGACTCTGTCTTGCTCCTCTAGCCTGCCAAACTCCTCAAATAAATTTCGCGGCCTTAACTGCGGTCCGCGAGGAGAGCTGACTTGACTGTTCGGCGTCTGCATGATTGAAATGAAATGAAATGAGAGGCAGTGGTTTATATACCCATCTAACGCGACGCAACGTTCAAGTTGACTGATAGCAGATTCAACTTAATGATAGTATTCGCCAGTCCGAAGACTGCCCAGGGCAAACCGCGTGGAGGTTCTATCATGTCTTGCCCCATGGTGGCCCTTAAGAGAGCCGATGGTTCGTTCTCGGGAGTGTCCAGATGGGGTGGTGAAGGCAGGCAAAGATCTGCAATGAAAATGATATGTATTAGAATAGGATATACTATCTTATTTGCTTTTCACTTACCAAGTTAGTCATCCTTAGGCAGTCTCGCGGGCTTCCTGACTGAAAATTTTTGTAAATAGCCGCGCATACAGAGAGTGGCGTGGAGGCATTTTTTACTTGGATGACCATTATAGCAGATTATACTCTCGTCTAGGCTTTGATTGACGAGGACTTGACCGTCCAGATGGTTATCCCGAATAGGGATGTGGAACTCAAACATTCTGTCCTCATTCACACGATTCCACTCATTCCTCATGCGCTCCAACTTCGCAAACGACTCTCTCTCATCACCCTGCCTACTCACACTCCTCTCCAACTCAGCATTCCTCGCTCTCAATACACTCATCTCCTTCATCAACTCATCATACTTCGACTCTGCCTCTCCCATTCTCCTCTCTGCAGCACTCGTCCTCTTCTCTCGCTCATCATTCTTGTCTTCCAACACTCGCACATTCTCCTTCAACTCTTTCACAACACGCCTCATACGGATATTCTCATCTGCCACCTCCTTACATTTCACCTCCTTCATTTTCAGCTCACTCAACTCACTCAACGTTCTCTCATTCACCTTCTTCAAACTTTCGTACCGATCAACCAACAAAACATGTGCCGCTTGCTGCGACACATGCTTCTTTTCCATGTCCTCATCCCACCGCGCCGACTGCTTCCGTACCCCACCACTCTTCACTTTTGGGGAAGATGAGCTCTTCGGGGGGTCGGCGATGACAATGTTTGACACCTCCGACGACGTAGAGCTCAACTTCCTCACACGCTTCCTCACTCGCTCCCTATCCAAATCCACATCATCCTCATCATCACTCTCAAGCACTCTCTTTCGCTCAATCTCAGCCTCCAACGACGCAACTGCTCTCGCCAACTCATCATTCTCAACAACATTCTCAACAGCATTCTCAACCTTACCCTCTCGCTCAATCGCCAACATCGCTCCTTCTCAGCATTCATCAACTCCACAAATCTCAAATCGGTCACCAACCCTCCTATGCACTCACCATGCCTCAAATAAAACTCGGCCTCCTGCCCAACAACCAACAGCACCCTGCACTTCACACAGGCAACCCTACTCAGGATAACCATGTGGTCGGCCCCTGCCTTCTTGATGTGGTCCTTGAGACCGTCTCGGCGGTTAATTCGGCCGCATACACACATTTTAATGTGAAATTTCTTATTTTTGTCATTGTTGACCATGGCTGCGATTTTATCGTTAACTGTAAGATAATGAAATTTGTATAAGTTTGGAATCATGTAGTACAGTCATATTCCTAAAGCATTACACTTAGTCAGGAATGATAGATTTGAGTGTAGTGAGTGGCACTCGATCCCGTCGACAGCCCGAAGGCCTTGTACTGATCACTAGGGAAGTGAGAGCACTTCCCCGATACCCGCTCTTTACAGCTGAAGACATCATTGTCACTGCCCCGAAGTGGTAACAGGAACGCCGAGTCAAAGGTAGTGATCAGTAGCTGGGATCTAACCCCTCAAAGCTGCCTTAGACTTAGTTAACTTTCAAATCTGATAGCAGATTTGAACTCAGCATACTTGAAAATCTTAGTCTACATGTTAAAACTTTGAAAAAACTGAAAATTAAGAATTTTTAAAAAATTCCGCATTTTACTACTCATACTACTTTTTAAAAAATTTATCAGTAGTAAAGCCACTATCAAACTCTATCACACAAACTTTGAAGTAAGAAGATAGCTTGCCTACTTCAAAAGATAGAGTCCTTTGAAACACCCGATATCGGGAGCTCAGAGCGACGACCGTCGCTTACCTCGTCTTTCGATGAAGTGATCCGACTTACGTTGTCGGGGGTTTATATATGCTCGGAAGAAAACTTAAAATGGCTCTATCTCCGAAAGTATTCATCGTAGCGACATGCGGTTTGTTGCAAACGATTCGTCTCATCATTCTCTATCATATGACACCTGAACCATTCTCATATGACCACGGGAAGTTGGTCCGTCAGCACATGTCCATGTAACATGCCACAAGTGAAAAAATTCCTAAGTGTGAGAGCTCCAGTGTGGTGAAAATTTTGAAAACTTTAAAACTTCCGAATTTCGACCTGGGACCTTTACCAAAACATTTTTCATCAAATTTCACGGACCCCCCCTCCCCCCTCGTTCAGAGAAAATTTGATGAAAAATGTTTTGGTGACGGTCCCAGGTCGAAATTCCACACTTTGGAAAATTTTCAAAATTTTACCCATACACAGCCACTCTGACACTTAGGATTTTTTCAGGTGAGCGAGCTCCGACCTAAAATCTTGTAACAGCTCTAACTTTTGAACGGCTGGTCCGATTGACTCGCGGCAAAAATGGCGTCGAGCAGTTTTTTCTCCTCTTTCAAACGAGTAGCTGTAAGACAAAATCCGTTCACTAGAACCAAAGTTAGAAGATTGCTGTCGGGGGGGGGGTCAGTGAAATTTGATGAAAAATGTTTTGGTGACGGTCCCTGGTCGAAATTCCACACTTTGGAAAATTTTCAAAATTTTACCCATACAAAGCCACTCTGACACTTAGGATTTTTTCAGGTGAGCTCCGACCTAAAATCTTAAATGGCGTCTCACATCTAAACGAAGACAGATATGAACAAGCCGTTTCTTTCACTGAATTTGTCTCACTCTTAGCTTTCAAACGAGCTATTGCACGACAAAATCCGTCCACTAGAAGCCAAGATCGAAGCGAGCTCTCCCGAGGGGGGGGAGGTCAGTGAAATTTGATGAAAACTGTTTTGGTGAAGGTCCCAGGTCGAAATTCCACACTTTGGAAAATTTTCAAAATTTTACCCATACAAAGCCACTCTGACACTTAGGATTTTTTCAGGTGAGCTCCGACCTAAAATCTTGTAACAGCTCTAACTTTTGAACGGCTGGTCCGATTGACTCGCGGCAAAAATGGCGTCGAGCAGTTTTTTCTCCTCTTTCAAACGAGTAGCTGTAAGACAAAATCCGTCCACTAGAACCAAAGTTAGAAGATTGCTGTCGGGGGGGGGGGGTCCGTGAAATTTGATGAAAAATGTTTTGGTGACGGTCACAGGTCGAAATTCCACACTTTGGAAAATTTTCAAAATTTTACCCATACAAAGCCACTCTGACACTTAGGATTTTTTCAGGTGAGCTACGACAGTCCACCCTCCCAACCTGGCCGGCACACCACGCCAACCTAGACACCACATCACCGCGCGCTATACGACGGTCGACCAGGAGGGGGGACGTCAGCGAACCTGACGGACGCACTTGGCCGGCACACCACGACACTCTGCCGTTCCAGAGGGGGGGCGGGCGTCAGACTCAAAGCACCACGGCGGCCGACCACGACACTCTGCCGTTCCAGAGGGGGGGGACGTCAGCGACGGCGGCCATCTTGCGCGGTCCTGAAGTGGAGTTTTACTTACTACTCTTGATGATTTCGATGTGAATATCCTTCAGAGAGCGCGAAGTACGGTTGACACTGCTTTGATAGAAGCTCGCATGATTCAGGGCAGATGTCCATCTATGAATCGTCGTCATGAGCTTGCTGGCTTGTAGGAGGACACAGGTCGCGCCATATAGATTTTTATTCAGCTTTTACATATACATGTCCAAGTAGCATGTCATATGCGCCTGTTTTAAACTCTATGAAGAAGGGTCTGGACCCGAAACGTCGAGTAAAAGCTAGTTTTTCTTTACTATATTAACTAACGGATTTGCAGAAATTCAAGGGAGTTCGTTTCTCGATTACGAGTACAGCCTATAATCATGATCCTCCCGTTTGCTGCCATCACTTATGCCATGTAAAAGATCACGACCTTAGCATGTTATCTAGATCTGTTGGGCTGCTGTTGTCAATGAATAATGAATATATCACACATTGTTGCATATGGTTTTGCAATACTGCCTATTGATCTATTTTGTCCGTGCGGGAAATCCGTTGTCAGGGAACTTCTTGATTCAAATTACTCAGGGATCCATCCATTCTAATGTTCAGGCAGCTACGTTTCCTTGAAATTCTTATAAAATTCCTCAAATTTGACTAAACTAATGCAAATTGTGTTTACATTTTTTAAAGATGCAACATTTTTGGAAGTACAATGCTAATTTTTGAAAGTGGAGGGCCAATTGCATTTTTTATGATGATGAATGATTTAACGTCAGTACTCCCCACATACTGGAGGCTTTTACGGTGCTGCTCAGACTTCAATTTGGAGCGTTGTGATCTTTTAGTCCGAATGCCCTTCCTGACAACTTCCAATGACACTTTCGGAGCTCGACCACTGTACCAGAAGACCGCCAAGCTAAGCACTTAACCACTGTGCCACGTAAAACATTAATTACACATGCTGCTTTCTATTTGATTTTCAATTTACTGATAATACTTAATTCAGACTGTCTTGATCAATTTGTGTTGTTCAACGCTAACCGCCACCTGATATTCAAAATCAAATAGGTATTGCATATTATTCTGTATTAATAGCCCACCTTATATATGAACTCCTCTCAAATAAGTGTCCATTCTCTATAACTCAGAAAATTAATAAGAGCCCCGCCTCAAATAACGCCCCTCATTAATAATAGTTCGTTTTGTTAGCGTGATCGTGGGATAGTGATAGCATCCCATAGCATGGTTTAGCGCTGATTTCTTAGCGAGTTTACTGTAGTCTGGCTGTAGCCCGCATGCTCTAGTTTTATCACCACAGTTACCGGATAAGAAACCACTGGTAAGCATTTCTTCTGATTCATTTTATCATTTCTGGTCTGGCCAAGCATCATGAAGAGCAGGAAGGCGAGATCTTTTAGTGTCGATGAACAGTTACGCGCAATTGAAACAGCGAAGACCACATCCAAGCACAATGCAGCTCGAGATCATCACGTCTGTTGCCTGTGCAAAAATGATTCGTGAGTGGTGTAAAAAAGAGCTAACTTTGGTTTCTAATAAGCAAAAAGCGAAGTGTCTATCCGGAGGCGGAAGACCGATTAAGTACGAAGGACTGAAAGAAAAAATAACAAACTGGTACGCGGAACAACGCTAACACAACTTACGAGTCAGTCGGCAGATGATTCAAAATAAGGCGAAGGAACTGTTTGAAGAAGAAAAGGGCTGCTCTACCGAGGAAGAATTCTCTGCAAGCAACGGATGGCTGACGAGTTTCATGAATAGACATCGTCTATCTCTCTGTTAACAGACAACAGTGACTCAAAAGACTCCATCTGATATTCATGATAGTAATCAGCTATGTTGAAGGACTAAGAAGTAATTGTGGGTTCCACGATTCTGCAATCGGTGCTGCAGGCGAAACAGCAATGTGGGTTGATCCGACTGTTGAGAAGACTGGGACCAAGAGAGTAAGCACACTGAGTACTGGCGGATTCTCTGTAATTCTCAATGAAATAAACATGTTGACAATTGACATGAACTCTAAATGTTTCACGCTGTCCAAACGAGATAATACAACGTCCTGACGAAATCAAGCAGCAGAAGAAAACATGTGTCGCATTTTAAAACTGCACAATCATTATTCTAATTAAAACATATTTAATGTGTAACTAACTATAATGTGTTCAATATGACATATCTTCTTGCCAATGATACTCTTGAACAAAACACATTATCTGGAAGCAAATTATCTTGAATATTTCTCATTTAGTAGCCGCATATGAGATATGGTGCTTCATCATCGGTCACATGGAAGTCACACATGCGACCAAATGTGACCGATGTGACGATCATGCGTCCGGAAATTATTGGTCAAATATGGGGCAGAGTTTGGTTTACAGTGAGATGATGTTCATGAGATTTTTATTTCTTTTTATGTTAGTCGCACTAAAAGAGGCAGTGTGACATGTCCTGCGTAAAACAAAATGCAAGCCCGACATAAGTTCACAAATCGGCGATCACTAATGAATGGCATTCTGTTCACTCAGCATTCAAACACTCATTCACCCCTTCCAAGTCGTGTAAGTTGGACATAAAGTTCAATGTATGATTGTATATTAGGCAAAATATGACATTAGCTCCGTTAAGGTGGTACACAATTTTATTGAAATTATTGATCCATGTCTGAAAATATTTACGATGACTAAATATTGAATATCAACGACATCAAATGTATATACTGCTTTACGGTCATTTTTAGAACAAATGATATTTTGATTATATTTATTTTATTCGTTGCTTGAAAATCACATGGGAAATTCTAAAACAATTTCGCCGTCAAAATAGTCTGTACATTTTCATTCTGATTGTCATGAGACAAAATTTCGTAGCCGATCTCTGAATCCCATCATTCCAGATGATGACAAAATGCACTCTTCAGTGCGACCTGTCACTGCGACTCAAAGCTTTTACACTGAAGTCTATGCCTCTGTCCATAGGTGGGATGCAATAATCGACGGAACCCGGAAGGTTGCCGTGTGGCCATTTGAGGTGTTCGAGAGTGGATCCACCCATCGGACCGTTTAAGCACGGAATTCCAAAGCCCTGTAAGCCGTAATTAAGGCCAGGATGAGGAAATCCCGTTGAGAGAGGAGCTGCTGCGGCCATGGAGGACATGAGTGAGGTAAGAGAATCGGGTGGTGGACGCAGGAAGGGTGTAATTAGTGGTCCAGCGATACTGGAAGGTGGAGGTGGATGGGGATGTGGATTGGACGGGAAAGAGGACACAGGCACGAGAGCAGGGAGTTGGGGACCTGGACCACTGTAGCCAGGGAGGTTTGAGGGAGTACTGCCGAATGGCGGGACAATAGTCGTTGGCGACAAATTCGCCGAGTGTTGGCTAACTGGTGTAATATGGCGAATGTTCAAGGAACTGCTTTTGTTGGTTGGGCTGAGACGAGAGGCATCTTCTGGTGAAATTTCTTGTGTAGAGAAGAGATACTCAATAACTTTGACCATGTCACCTCTGAACCCGTGTAGAAGACTCTCAAGATGAGACGCTTTCTGTCTGGGGAAAATTCGCTCCAACATTTGTAAGGGAGCTATCTTAGATGAGCTCAAACTCAACAGTTGCTCTTTACTCATCCCAGTCGCCTTCACGACCGGCAGTGAACTTTCCTCAGCTTTGTGATTCGTTGCCACTGGACTCGATTTCTCCGTCGATTGGGAAAATATCTCCTCACCTGCAACAAAATAAATTCATTGTTAGAAAATATGAACGGCACAATTAATGATAGGCTGGTAGGGAAATTTCAGTACGAATAATGCCAGACATTGATTGATTGACGCTCACGGAAAATCAAGATGTTATTTTAAGGACTTTCAATTCTTATGAGCGTATGACATTCATGTTCAAAAAATTTGATAGACGTCTTATATAAATTGCGTCTTTCTTTTGAAATGACAATTGAAATTAATGTTTGGTAATAACGTCAGAATATGAAAAGAAGCTAAGCGAACGAAATGTTCTGATTTCATGATAGAGCTTCTTTCTCTGAAAACGTCTATATTTGCTTCTATTCTTATCGAACAAACAAAGCATTTGTTTCCACTGCTGACCAAAGGAATCACTGACGTAATGGACTTGTGGTTATGGTAAAAAGTATTCTCTCTGCCTCCGAGAGACAAAAGAGAGCACGATTTTAAAAACCTACATGTAGCCTATTTACCAAGGAAATTTCAAATAATTTCTTGATGAGTCTGGTTTCTATAGAATTGAAACATGTGCAGATGTCTTCTTGCAAGAAAAACTGTGCATTGTGGTGTATTCTTAACTTTCGAAGATCAAGTGCGAAACAATTTTTTTCATAGAGTTTGTCATCAATCGATTGACTAGGTATTTTAGAATGCTATCTGTCATTCCAAAGAATTTGTGGCTATGTCATACTGTTTAAACAATAGAAACTTGGCAATAGTAAAGAGATATTGCAGGTGCCGGTATATCTTTTCATCATAGCTGATTTGTCTAGTGTTGGGTTTGACGGTTGGGAAAGATAGACCAAAGTAAAATAATTGACCTATCTGCCAGGTATATAAAATATATCTATTTGTGTGAGGTGTCGCAGATCTGCTGCTTCCTGAGTCGAACTAAAGTTAAAGGAAAGGGGAAAGTTCCCGCTCACTGAATCGATTGATCCCCAATATTGAAGACACTTCTTCCTTCTGGTGGGAGAATATTTTCCGATAGTTAGGCCCTATATTTTCTCAAACCATCTAACTAGCTTGATTTGCCAGTTAATTTTTAATTTTTGTGTGCACTTAAGTACGAATTTGAGTCATGCATTTTGTAATTTCCTCACGTTCTCACGTTTCTTCAGAAATGTATCAGTGATGAATTTCCTTTGTTAATGACTTAAGCGGGACAGATCAATTTAATGAATATTGCCATTTAGCATATTACCAACTTCTACAAATCGTTCATACACATCGTGAGTGGCGTGACAATTCATTAAATAGTCTGTTCAGTCTGCTGGTAATCTCTAGTGAATTAATACATGTATGATGCTAATTCTTTCAATTGTCATTAGTTTATTTTATGATTTTTCCCTTGATTTTCATATCCCATCCTTGTGGAAATGTGCCCGTTCTTAACTTTTGACTCCTAGCCTTTGAAAAGCTCCTTCTTAGATAACAAATTTGTCAAATGAGACAGTCTGATATACTGTAGTTTTCCTTCCAGAATTTTATATAGCGACTTGATCACTGTATACATATAAGGCATATGGTTACGATTTTTATACCATGATCTGCCGTTGTATCGAATAATAAATAACAGACTGGCTTTTTTTCCAACCTCATTGTTCACTTTATCTTAATATATCAAAGTTGATCTCATGCTCTGTTTTGCTTTTGCATATTTTTTCATCTGGGCAGGCTTACAATAAAATTCTAATTCACAAGGTTGCATTGTTTGAAGCAACATCTGACTAAATATAAGTTACTCGAGAGTCCACTTCTACTATTCAACTTCATTTTGGTTAATTATCTGACCGCCCCCACTCCTGCTGTGAAACTCAAATCAAGTCCATGCTCAAATTCAATGCTGATATCACTGAGTTATTAGAGTTATCAATTTCATGTTCCTAATTCCAAACTGAATTTCATGGTCATAGGAGAGATAGAGATAGAAATCACATGCTCATAGATCGAACCTCTTATAATGTCATCAATTACATTATATGTCGACGCAGTCATCACTTCTATCTTTGCGCAACTATTTTGTAGACCCTTGACAAATACCTGAACTTCGAAAATGTTTCTTTCTTATCAAGTAATTGGACGACAATTACACAATTGTCAAATGTCATTGTAAAATCATCAGAATATGAATAGCCACTTCCGACTTTTGCTTTGCAATCAAAGGCCGCAGTATAATTTATCTTAGATGTAACTGATTGAAGTATCCATGTCAATAAGCAAGAGTAAATTGATTGCATGCAATTCGGATGCATTTTGGTAGATTGTCGAGAGCTATCAATTATTGCTGTGATCAGCCAAGCGAAAATTATTCCAGGCTATGGCTTTTAATCCTGAAGGAAGTCTATCTGCGGTATAGATTTTGTTATGTTAAAAGTAACTTGAAATAGTGCAATATTCTGCTTGTAATTGATATTTGAACGGCTACAGCTTTTAACATTATTTTATCAGTGATTCAGTGAGGTTGTGATAGGAATGAAAATGTATTTTGTTGAGTACAATTCTCAATACCATCTTAATATTGCAACACTTAAGTTAAATTATGCCCCTGTCGCATTAATTGAACACTGTATCAAATTCCTTTGAGAATATTTGTGAATTTATTTAGATAGGATTTTTTAATCATTCGAAAATCGATGGAAAAAGTGCATGTAAAATTGACGCTCTCCAAATGTCAGATTTCAGAATTCCTTGCGTTTAAAAATGAAATTGAGTTTTTCAAAGCAGAAAGAAGCATCAAAAAGCATCAGCAAACTATGCAATAAAATTAAAGTTTAATTACAAGAAAGGAATTGCTAAGAAATTATGATTCCGCCACATCACTTTCTCCAATTCATAAAATTTTGATTAGCTTCCATTTGTACATTCGCTAGAGCATGCTCTCATGGGAATCGACAATTCATGGAATTTGTCCCAATCACTGTGTTGCCATGATTTGACTGTGGGACAAGAAATAGCAAAATCTCGTTTTCCAACTTTTTACTGCTTCCACACCCGAACCATTGCCTACATGTCACATGGTGTCTTGATTACATGTAGATTGTCTGCTGATCTTTATGATTGCTAAAATAGAGAGGTATTTGATGTCG
Source organism: Prostheceraeus crozeri (assembly GCA_907163375.1). NCBI lineage: Eukaryota > Metazoa > Platyhelminthes > Polycladida > Euryleptidae > Prostheceraeus > Prostheceraeus crozeri. The sequence goes on along the minus strand of CAJQUW010006412.1, from coordinate 246,357 downwards.
TCAAGTATAATTTATTATCCAATGATAAAAGCATCAACTGAAGATAGCAATCTTCGTGCAAGATTTGTTTGTGCCATTTTATAGACCCAGTGCTGCATCAGCTGATATGGACTCTTTCGATGCCCGCCCAGGGCCCACTTCCAGAATAATTCTCGATGTTTCAACTATTTCAGTTTCATAGTTTTGACTTACTCTGATTTTGCACTTCCTTGTGCGGTTATCTTTACTCTAAGTTTACAATTATCAACTGCTCCAATATTTTTCCTTTATTATTTTTATAATCAACTGGCAAACATTTATGCATTGCGATTAGTGACTTCTCTACACATTCGTTTTTCCACAAGTAAAATTCTTCACAGACGTATGAAAAGTCGGTTAAGCGTGAAATATTCATTTTCATCAAACTCTTTTAGAAATTTTCCATGTTTTGAATGACTTTAAAAGCAGAATGCGACTTTGGTAAAATTCAGTCATAAAGACGGTTTCAAAAGTGAAATAACATACCGATCATCCAGACTATGTGTTGACAGAAGCCTTGTGCAATGTGCAGGCGTTTTAAGTGAAAGAAAGTTAATTCTTCTTAAAACATACTCTCACTGAAAAACCGACAAATACTTAAAATGTGACTTTAACCTCAGATATTTAGATAGCTTTGAACACCTGTATGTTTTAACTGAGATATTATGAGTATTTTCATCGCTGTTGCAGTTTCCATTCGACAGCTGTGAATATTCAAAACAACCGTCCTTTGAATGCCATTGTCAGATGTTGGAATGATTCTCTGATCTTTAGACAAACACGCTTTTGATTTTTAAGGCAATGCTTTCTTTTATTGTTGGTACGCATGGTCATCATCAAAAATCAGCGAAAATGAAATCTTTACATAATCGGTTTTTACCGGCCAGGCACAATTTTTCTTTAGTTTTAATACTTTTAGACAATATGCTATCAAGTTGTCTAAAACCGTGAGTCGAATATCTATGGTGCCCGCTCAGGTGTTTTAGAAAGGAACCGACCATCTGTCTGAGTCTTGGTGGGAGTTGGCCCAAGCAGACAGCATAAATCACCAATTTTTCGCATTAGACTGCAAGTCTCTTCCCAAAAATGTTTTAGAATCATTGGACTGAACGAAGGCATAAAAAATTAAATCGCAGTAAGTATGATAAATTAGACTGGAGTAGTATAATTCATCATGGAAATTGGGATCTCCGCGCAGAAGATGGCATTCCTCCGAGACAGGATAGGTTTAACATCTTCCCCCCCCCAAACTAGTTAGAGGGTGCCCACCTGTTGGCTTTATGGAAGCGATGTTCAGGCCCAATTTGTTCATGTTGAATTGCCGTGTGTGACACACGGGGTTTTGTAGACTATGTATGTACTTGAAGGTTGTCAACGAATTTTTGGGATCAGTTTTATAGCGTCGGCCATAGTTGAGAATACAGGAGGCTTGTTGCCAACAACCAGCGCCTTTTGGTTGGGCTAGGATAGGGCTATTGATGCCATCTGCCGAGGATCGCCAGGTACCTCGACGAGCTCACAGTAAAAAAGTTTACCCTCTGTCATTCAGTCATCGGCTTGCAGCACCACCTTCACTTGGGGATTACTTCTCAGGGTTTGAAGTCAGAGTTTCCTTCTCTTTAATTGGAATAAAGGTGTCCACTTGACGCGGGGCCAAGTAATATGCACTTCTATGTCTCCAGCCTGGCATTTTGTGTGGACTAATGTCCTAACATCAAAAAGTGAATAGAATTGATACCGAATAAAAACGAAGAGATATGGAGAAAGGGGAAGACGGGATTGGCGTTGACTCTGTCTAACGGATTCATCCGCCCTTTTAACAGGTCTTGTTTTTGATCCTGCTGGATGTCCAATCACAGCGATCATGGAAATTATGTTTTCATTCTTCGTTAAACGTCTATTTCAATGTCAACAGTGCTATGTGTGAGTCGCTGCATGCTGCTCGCGCATCCTATTGAAGAACTTCGATTTTTCAAATATTATAAGATATATTGTCTCACAGTATTCATGTACTCATTGAGCACATTACATGTTCAAATATAAGAAAGAAAGGATAAAGCAAAAACATAGTCGCACACACAGCTGATGCGAACAAAATTTGATGAAATATTCCTTAAATCTCATTTTCTTCGTCTTTGGAAACCGGAAAGAAAATTTCTTTGTTATCCGATACGAGATGTGGGTCTTTCAGTAGTCAATTTGGACCAGCCCACCATCAAAGCTCATGCAGATATTCGGCGTCTTTTCTGTATTAAGTTCGGTTGCCTTTCCCGCTAAATCAAACCACTGAGCGTCTGGTCTATAAGGAATGACGATGCAATTCGCATCATGTTTAGACAAATGGCTACTGGCGCTGATTACTTCCCCCTCAAAGTCTTGATCTTCAGCTTTGTGACACTTAGTTCGATGCCCTTCATGCCAACTTCCAATGACACTCATGGGGCTCGACCGCACGAAGAAATGATCGCAAAATCATCAACAAGTCGCTGAGTCAGGCACGGAGTTCCCTAGCCGCCCGTTATAACTTTTAACCAATTGTATTGAGAAAAAGCTATAAGTATTAAGTGATATATTGTTTATTTCAATTTCCGCAAGATAATCATATTAACTATTAGGGAAGCTCCATACCCTTTTTTGCATGTATGTAAAACCAAGAACCACTTCAATTTAATAATATTCAGATGGCATCGATGAATTGGACTTCCTTCACTATCAAAGCAAGACATTAAATATGTAATTCGAAAATACGTAAATTTTCGAATTTTAAAACATTCCTTGAAGCATAGGATTCAAACCAGGTTAATAACCTGTGCTATTTCATGGATCTTGTAGTCTCGTAGATCTATGATGCCACATGTAACCCTTAGAAAGTTACTATGCAGTAGGTTCATGTATCACCCACTAAAAACGCTGTCTTCCCCAAAAGCTGCCAGGTGTTGAAAAACTTTCATTGTCATTAGTATCAAAGTTTCCTCAAGCCATTTTGAAGGTACTGACAAGACTTGGCTGTCATCTATTAAGAAAATCGTGAAATAAGTAAATTACACAATCGGAAATGCTTCAATAGAAACGAATATTTTGATGGAACACTTGTGGGCGCAACATGACTTCTCGCCCGCCAAAATTATTCAGTAAATGCCACTAAATGATTACTCGCCTTCCAAAGTATAACATAAAATTGCCAAAAACATGATGTATTAGGTCTAAAAAAATGAACAGTATGTAGGCCTACTTACTTGCGATACTTCTGTGAAATGTGAATAAGTGGAGTTCCTGGTAAACGTTGAAATGAATGACATACACACAGACGCCGTACCAGATCGCTCATACGTCACAAACAGATGCAGCGGCGGCGGGCGAGTAATCATTCAGTGGCACTTACTGAATAATTTTAGCCTGCGAGAAGTCATGTTGCGCCCTCTTACGCAGGTACATATATGGTCCCGGCAGCGCTGTAGTTAAGTGCTTGACGTGACGATTGTCGTATGTTTGAGCATTGAAAGTGTCATTGGAAGTGGGCTAAATGGGCATTCGGACTAAATCGTGGACAGAATGTCTACAGCGATGTTAGACGTTGTACTTGACAATTTCGAATATGTTCTTTATACATAAGCTCAAACCATATATCAATAGTAGAACTGAACTTGACAGCTATTGGGAATTTCTTTTTTACTAACTACTTTCCTTAACCCACTCTACTAACATAGCACATCATTCATCATCTTTCATGTCAGGTCAATTCCCTTTCTGCTACTGGTAAAGATATGCAACCCAGTACAACCTGTTCATATCTACATTGTATTATACCATATATCTTCTCATTGTTAATATAATTTTCAAAGTAATCATTTAAACTCCCTACTAACATCAATAGATTCTTTTGTACCTGAAGATGATTGCGGATAGCAGTCGGAAAATATTGTACACATTTGCAATAATAATAATAATAGCATCATAAAATACTCCTGACTCTTTCAAACAAATAATTTTTATTTTGAGATGAATAGCAAAAATCCGACTTTCATTCTGTGGACAGTGTCAGGTGTGCCGGCGGTTGTTATAGAATTTTGATGACCCAAGAACCTCCCGTACCAACAGGCGTTGACTGTCAGCATCGTTCAGCCCCAAGTGAGAAAGTAGTGACGATAAAGCTTTATAACATGCACTGCTCATTTTCTCAGATTCAAGACTCCTCAACTTATTATTTTACACTTCTTTGAAAGTCTTCTGTTTCTTCCGCAGAAAAGCAGATTTTTCTTGATGGACAGTTTTACAACATTATTTCATTAGTATTATCTTACTGCATTGTGATCAGTCTGTAAGATTTCACAAGTATTGCTTGATACAATGTGTCCAGCGTCCACATTTAAATTCAATCTATGGAAATTTTCTTCTCATCTTCTCATATTATAGAGAGATTAGTATATTAATGCCTTGCACTTTGCCTTGGAAACTGCATATCCAAGCTCAACATCATTATTTTCGGCTTCGTTAGATCTGTAAATTTATCGCAATCTAGATTTTTTCATCGTCGTCGGTGTCATAAGTTTTATGAATGTTCACTCTGCGTCTGAGAGACCTGAGCTCAAACATTGGTCGAGTCATACATGAGAATTTTAATGCGCACTCTACACTTTATTTCTTTTTGCTAAACACTCAACACCAAAGAATGTATGGGATAAATGAAACGGTCACATAAAGGAGAGGCGTCTCGTCTAATATTTTCCAAGTTTTGAACAGGTTATTTTATTATTATTATTATTTTTATTTAAGTATAAAAGATAATAAATTTGATCAGATGTTCTTGAACGAAAGTTATGCGACATTTTCTTATATGCTGATAATAGTGATAATGTTCAGATTCAAATTAGTCAATTGGAGCCATTAAAAAATCAGTAGAAAGATCCTGATATTTCGAGCATGACAAGTAATGGAGGATGATCTTGTTGCCTTTCCGTTTTACAGTATAGACCACATCACAGCATCAGAAGTTACAATATGAATATTGCAAATGAGACATTTTCGATAGATTATTCATCGTTAAATGAACGGAAGAATATTTCTAAATTGGAGAGTTCGCGCCTCCGAACGAAAGAGGATTCACTGTTGCAAAGTGCACCCACCAAATATATGGTATTAACTGAGTTGTCCCTGGTCACTTGGCATAGGGGACATCGAGGAGCAGTGCGGAATACCGTATAAATAATACAAATTATAATAATGGGAATGAAACAATAAATGCCTCCAAAACACGACGCTTGCTGCGTCTCAGTATCGTTATATCTATGAGAATTCATAACAGGATATTAACTTCAAACTTTCTTGACAGAGTCATTACTCATTTTCGGTCACCCATCTTGATGTAAGTAACAAATACATGATTTGATTAATCACAGAATAATCATGGGAACCAATAAGTTGCTCTTGTTCGATGAATATCATATTTCTACCTGTTTGCATTTGATTGGCTTCTTGGAACAGAAACTTTGAGATATTAAGCAATTAAATAGAGTTGATGAACGGTTTTCGGAACTATTCTGTCGCTTGTACTGAGAACTTGAGAACAAGTGACATGTTAGATAGATAAACTTAACAAGTATTTGTCCTAGCATCAATCGTCAAGTGAGAAAATCACGGAATAATTGAATTTCCTTCGTCAATTAGTCAAACTTAACAAGTGAGGGCACATTCGCAGATGAACTCGTGATTGCTACATAGAGGAATTCATTGTCACTTATCTATCATATATGACTGTAATGAGGTTATCATAGGAGGGCACATTCGCAGATGAACTCGTGATTGCTACATAGAGGAATTCATTGTCACTTATCTATCATATATGATTGTAATGAGGTTATCATAGGAGCTGTGGTTAATCGATGAGTTTCTCACAGTGAAGGTTGGTCACAACACAACTAATCAGAGGATGGATGCCAAGAAATAAGGAAACATATTAAGGCAATCAAAAAGAAAATCAGTGACAACAAAGGTGGTCATGTTTTCTTTCATTTACAACACTGCCATAACTAGCATGCTATCATACGAGTATAATACAAAAATTGCACTATAAAGAAATACGCTTCGAATTTTTTATTTCATCAATCTCAATCGTGAAATTTGAATAGGAAGCTAAGGCATCAGTATTCTGTACGATGAGCTAGCTTCGATTTCTATCATCACATAATTGGTTATGGACATTCTCAAAATTATTTATCGCGCAGTCGCGGTCTAAGAGGTGGACTTGGTTTCCTCTATTCTGATAGGTTTTCTGTATATATTTATTAAGAAATTGCATTGATATGTGCTCTCTCTGTAGTCTGAAAACCGATCTATCTATCCCACTTAAGCTATCACATGCCATATAATAGTCGATGACAATAACATCAGCATTCAACACTGTATTCTTTAAAAAGTGCAATGCTACGCGTATAGGAAACAATTAATTGTTCAATGAAAGTGAAAAAACTGCCCGGAAAACCAAATCTAAGTTATATGCGAAAATTCGGTTTACTTTTTGTGGTGACCAACCCTTATTAATTGATAGCTAATTAATGTCACATCACGTGAGAGCTACATCTTCGTGCAGACTACTGAGACAAGATGATTCGAGAAGATTATTTCTTTAAACTTGCGCAGCATGGATGAACGTCGCGCTAGAATAGAAAAGATTCGCTCACTCCGTCCAGATATCAAAGTACAGAATTCCAATAGCTAACATTACCACGAGTGACAAAGCCGAAGGCGTAGCGTTTTGTGTATTTATTTTATGTGTTATTAATTACTTTATTCAATACGGATTCAGTCGAAAAAATTTTTTGCTCCTATTTTTCATCTATGATGAGTTGTTTTTTGTTTTTTGATTTGTGTAGGTCTACCAAAATTCTGCCTTACAGCGGTCCGTGCGCACATTATTTGGAGTATTAGATGACCAAATAAAGGTACCATTCTATGCAAATACATGTACATTCGAGTACCCAGACACTAATCATATTTATTTTCCTTCATAATTATCTAATTTCCCCTGCTGTCATGAAATCCAACACCGGCTGTATATGTCCATTATATATAATTTTTGTGTTTATAAAATTTTAATTTTAATTTGTGAAAATCCGTTTCAATTAATGGTGTGGAATTTATTTTTGCTCCTGCTACCTTTGAACCTCATTCAATATTCGCAAGAGGTAATTTTGGCGTTTCACCGATAAGCTTGAGATATTCAACGCTGAACAGGGAGTTCCACTTCCCCTCTAAATAACGTTTGCTTGTTTGCGATTACGAAAATTGGACATCTTACACCTACATGTATGTCTCATATGCCTTGCGTTTGCTCAGCGCAGAATCGAAAAGAATATTGGCGCCCTAAATTCAATCGTTAGGGAACATAACAATGCTTTTGGTCTCTCTTGATTTTATATCAATAATTCAAAGTTCTTGACTAATCACATACATGTAGCAACTTCTAAGTTTTATCGCTTAGTATACGATTCACCAATTCCTATGTTCTAGGCTATATCTATGGTATTTTGAGCTATTTTTATGGTCGTCATGCATCCGTACATAGTTAGTGAAATTAAACAACTACATGTAGACCAATTAAACGTTATAATTTTTCAGTCATGAACAATGCATTAATAACGATATAGCACACTAATAGGGACTGCTCGGTTTAAATTGTTTCCGGATAAGTATATTTGGGATATCTCCCGAGTGAACATTTAGGACGGCATATATTTTAGAAGTTTGTTTTTTATTTTCGGAGCGTTTGTGTTTTATTTTCAAATGTCGCAGCCCCCCCCCCATAGTAATCGGTTCTGATGCCTCACTCACGACAGTCTTACCAGGAGCATCTACTGTGGTTACAATGCTCTGCGATTCTCATTCAAGATTCGTTGTCAGATAATAGTAATTGGAAATATGAGGTTTTAATGATGTTTCTCGTTTCCGCAGAATATGACTCAAGATCACAATGTCGGTAAGTATAGATTAGTTAATGAATAAGAGGTGCTTTTTTGAGCTCGCTTGCGACTTTTCTCGATCACCAATCTCTATAATGAACTTTTGTGCTTGTCAGCTGTAATCAGAAGCATGCTTATTCAGAATTGTTTTCTTTTCAGCCTGAAACTAATCACTGTGTTGTGATAGAAATGAATTGTACAGTATATGACGAATAACAAAAAAATGATAACATCATTAAATCTTGACTCTTCCCAGCAAACTCCTATCAATTTTTTCTTTTCAGTCTGATTGAAATACAGTGTAACTTTCCAGCATCACTGACTCCCAGTAGCCAAACAAATTATTTTTGAACGTTTATCTTTGGCCCTTAAGTTGGTCGTTAGCGATCAATGGTCAAGCATGGAGTCTAATTTGATTGAAAGAGTTAAAATTATATCTGTGGGCTTGTGGACGTGGACAATCGCTTTATTTATAGATTGTACTTCGTTTTGAAAATGTCCTGCCAATTTGGACATTGTAAACAACCATATTAATTATTGCATTATGAGTATGACCATGGTTTTGGTATGAAATGCCGGAACTGCTACTGTCACAATTTTCTTTTTAGTTCAGTCTAAATCTCAGACGCAGTAAGATTTTCTACCGTAATCGTGTTTGTGTCCATCGAAATATGGATTTGCTCTGCAAATATGTGAAAACTATGCAGTTCTGAAGCTATATTTCCTAACCTTCGAAAGAAGCTTATTGGTAATAAATGAGGTCATGAGTTTAGTGAATAAATGTGGATCTGTCGCAAATATCCAAAAATTATTTCCATCCCATTTAACACGCATAATCAGTATGCAGTGCTATATATCGCATGATGTAAGCATGTAAGTTTTGTTCAGTTGATTTGATTCAAACATGGATAAAATTTTTCGCGCTTTCGAGAGGCTCAGCAAATACTCCACCTTGAATTCACTTAAAGATACCGAGGGATTGAAAAGTTGTTTTCCTTCTTAGACTTTGAATATGACATGAGGAATCAAAATAAGGAAATGAGTAAAGGTTGTCAAATTTTCTCAACTTTTGCTACATTTTGGTATACTTTCTCAAAAAAATAATTTCACTCCAAAAAAACTGCCTGTCTGTGATCGCCCAGAATTCATCATAATAAGGTGTGCAGTATAGCATGAGACCTCAAGCCTCTAAACAATGTTCATGATGCCAATGAAAGGTTATTTATAAAAAGAAATGATGTTTCAATTAAAGAGTTTGCATCGGCCGCGGTAAACAAAATGAGCTCAAAAAAATGTATTTTTTTTCCTCACAGGTTTCAATTTTGATTTTGAACATTAAATCGGACAGAACCGGAGAAAGTTCTCTGGACAGAAGAAAGTAATCTAAACCCAACTTCAACATCTGTGTGAACATGCATCTTCACGCAGTGATTGCGCGTTTAGTGATAGAGCAAAGTTTTGTTGACCTACGAACGTAATGGAATTGAAACAAAAAATGACAAAACAAAATATTTATTGAAGTATTCGTGAGACCAATTTGTTTTTCATTGTGTTGACTTTGACATTATTGTTATGTAGCGAAAAGAAAGCTAGAAGGAAAAATGCTGAATTATCTGAAACAAATAATGACAAATGTAGGCTAAATGAAAACCTCTGCTGCTGAATAGCTCCTGTATGACGTGAATAGCTTGGACGCTTGCCGACGTCCAACACTCGAAACAAGGCTTTGTGAAGGCACGATAAATCGTGGAGTGAGTGCAACTCCGTCAAAGTTGGGTGTTCATTTTTGTTGTACAGATTTTAATATATTTTTAGGACTATTTCTTTATGCGTCATGTGCTCTACATTCGTGTACAATAATTCAACGGGCCTTACTCTAATAATTCAATGTCCCCTCTTACCTGTTGACTTGCGAAGAATGAAGAATGTATGTGGTTATATTTTTTCTGACATTTAGCTGAGACATTTTGTTTGTGATATTCTGCAGTTTAATTTGAATGAGTTTTCGCAAATAACAAATATATTTTCAGAAACTTCCGTCGGTTTATGCAACTTCTGCATACTTTATTTGGCGTAGCAGTGTCACGCATCATGTTCTCTTTCAAGTTGCTTTGAAAGAATTCTAATGAAAATAGGCGTGGATTCCTATATCAGTTATGATGAATACAGCCGAAAATGATGACATTCAGTGCCAAATTTGATCTTAGATTGTACACTTTTAGAATACCATCATTGAAGCACCTCTTTGAGACACTGTCAATTTAATGACAAACGTATCTTGATAGGAATTAAACAATTAAATTCTTGAATTTTTTATGTTGCTTTTACTTCATTTTTTTACTGATAAGATTTTTTTTATTTTCATGCATTGTAAGATAGCTCGTATTCTCAATTTTATGCTGTTATTCTGTTAATGAGATGATGTGATTAAATAATCTCATCCTGAAATAAAATTACTTGAGATTGTATATAAATAATCACACTCTTTATGATCCAAGAGACTTTGAAACTTTGTCAGTTTTTGTGTGCATGTTATATTCATTCAACTTAATATAAAGTTACTCAAGCTTGCTTGATGGTTTCATAATTTAAAACAGATAAATGAAGCATTGTGAGAAGTTTCACAGTAATAGTATGCATGAATACAATCCTTGTTTATCCTCACAATCGGATGAATTTTGAATTTGACTTAAAGATCAGAATTCCTATGTTGATATCCACTTACCATCTTCCGGTTCGCTTTGCGACAGCTGTTCAACTTCCACCTTCTCGTCAGTGTCATCCATCACACCTGCCGCTTCGTCTTCCTCATCGTCCGTCTCCTTTTCTTGTTGCAGTGTCAAGACCGGTGGTAAAACCGCTGAGGGACCCCACAATGGACCTTGAGTTAACTTCGGAGCCTGCTCTGAGTTAGTGGCTCTGAAATTCATCGCAATGGCATCTTCGGTGGCTTGTTGGCGTTTCAGTGCAACTTGGGCAGCCATGACTCTTTGTCTCTCTGCAATCAGCTTGCATTTGACACAACAGCAGTCTTTGAATCGACAATGTCGTTTATGACCTTTAAGCCAAGAAATAACGCCATGATTTCGGCAACGAGCGCATTTGGGTCTGCGAGCTCCTTTTTCAGTCAACGGATATTCGGGCGGTTGCATCATCTTCACGAGAGACCGAGGAATGGATCCCTCTAGGAAGGGTCGATTGACATTGCTTGACAGTTGGTTGATCTCCATCGAAGGTCTTTCACAGAAATTTGCCACTCTAACCGTTGACTGTAGCGGTTAATTTGTATCTTGTCGGCGAGTTAATGCGCGCGCAGATTCGGTCAGCCTTTCAGCGAATCATCAGCCAATTGAAATTTCTTTCATTTGCCTAACTCAATTTCCACTACCGTTATTGGGTAGTCTTGTCAACTCAAACTGCTCAAGTGGAACGCGAGATTGGCGCTTCTGAATTCAACAAGAATTTCAAAAGTCAACATTGAGTTATTGAACTGAGCCCCCAGCTGTTGCGGAATGCTATCAACGATTTGGTTCTATCCATCACTCTAACTCAAAATCTAACTGGCGGAGACATGAGAGGAAGTCAGAAAGTGTATCAGCTATGACTGTCAGAAGGTTTCTTTCACTTGTTAAATTTGTCATCCACTTGAAAGATTCATGGAAGCTTGCGTTTTGGATCAGAAAGCAATTCCCGACTTCGCATTTAGGATGTATTTGCCGAAGCATGTTTCACTGTGACCGCTTTCTACTTAATGTTTGAGGAGCCTCTTGACGCTTGCTTTAAGATTGCGCCGCATAAATGATAGATTGATGAAGAATAAGCAAAAGACACGAATATTTGCTGCCGAGAAAAAAAGATAAACTAACGGCAACACTCAAGTGAACTCAAAGTCAGCGCTCCAAGTCCACGGTAGGAAAACGGATTACTTTAATTCGAGGACAGCCTAAAGAGTTGTAAAAATGATGCATTGTTGATATCAATATCTTCGGCGAAGAGAAACTAGTGTTGTTCAGTAATTATCAATTTATTTACATTCGAAAAATGAACGTTAATGGTTAGAGAAAAGAGGGTTTCATCATTTTGTCCGCCTGAGGAAAGATTGTTGGTGAATGAATTAACAATCATTCGGTTATCCATTGATGTTTCTTAGATGTTCACTTAAGTCAAGATGAAATATCTTTCGTTGTTTGTCTTCCATCTAAAAATCATGGCGAAAATGAGAGAAGCTATGTGCAGTTCCAGAAAAATGCCAAAGGAAATATGAATCTTTATAACTGATATTTAGTGCTCATAGCATTGACAACTTATCGAAGCATTCGTTGATGTGAGGGCAGACCTGTAAGCGGACCGGTTTACCCACGACCAAGCTTGAGCGAGGCGTGGGCCTAATATTTTTTAAATAGAACCGTGTCTGAGACGAGTCGGGCCTGAAAGTTAATTTTCATTCTAAAGGCGTGAAGACTTTATAAACAGTCTATGCATATCTTAATCTTAGACATTTACCGCTGAAGGAATATGCAAGATTCATAAATCCATTTTTTAGATTATTCCAGGGTGCGCCAACGGTCGTATAGGGATTATGAATGACTGTAAAAATGGCTTGAATGACTTTTGAGACTAAATTCTAATACAAAGATGCAAATTAAACACATAAATTTCATAAACTTGTGCATGGGGGAAATTACATTACGTAAGTGAGCACCTTGGTGCATGATACAAGTTGGTGCCCTCTTTACACCAATCTTCATGACATACACGTATATCAAAGTTTGTCGACTAATCATCTGGATCTCATCTCGTAACATTTTCTTTTAGTGCACTGTCTTAATACTCGATGCGCTGCGACATGTTTTTGTTTTGCCTAATCGATCTTTGTCCTGACCATTTCCAATCTCTCGAAAACGTGAAACACAACGACGAATTCAGACGGAGCCTTCCTGACATTTTTCAACCGGCAATAAGCTCTCTAAGCTGCAACGATCTACCAGCAGTTAACCAAATATCAGTTCAACAATTTGAGAGCGCTGTTGATTAATCCACTTTTTCATTATCAATCATTCATCAGGTAGGGCTATTGAAAATTCGAAAATCAAAATGAATTGAAACTGGTGCAGCTTAAATTTTGAATTATGTCTCAATTACAGATGATGTGGAATTGAAATGTCATGTTGCATAGAAATGCATAGCAAACGATGGACAAGTTTCCATCATGACCACAGAATTATCTAAGAAATGATATATTGGATGTTTTAAAACGTCAAAATGTTATCCAAGATTTTAATCAACTTTACAATTCTATGCCACTGGAAAACTTGCGGGTATGGCAAAGATGTGAAAGTTAATGAATCATGGTATGATTAGCATTACTAGGAACACTTTGATGCAATTAAGTCACACAGAAAGTGTCGAAGCTATAATGTGACATATCGTTGGTCTAATTTCATGCATCCCAGTTGAGTTCTTGTTTGCGTGCGAATCGGCAGGGTAATGCAACCATATGCACAGATCATGTTATGGAATTTGATCATTTTTCTCGCATGAGAATACAAAAAATAGAATTCTCAAATAAGCTTATATTCATATGCAATTATAAAAGTATGTGAATATATTGACTACATGAGAATGTTGGCATTGACTCGACACGGTTTTGCCGTTGAATCTATTTGAATCAATTCTAGTAATTTGAAATATGTCGAATCACACTTAACTTTATAAAATAGTATTATTATTAGTTATCAGTATCAATTAGTTATCTATGACCAAAATTACATTTTAAATGATTTTCTTTTCTTGTGGCAAGATTCTAAGTTGGATGAGTTCAGATTCGAATGTTGAATAATCAGCAAAAATGGGTCAGGATCAGGGATGAGACTTCATGGAAATTTTGTGTGAATTTTATTGGGTCCTGATATGCTTCCAAGAATACAACAATAACATGATGAGAAAATCTATTTGTATGAGGAGGGTTCCTGATGTACATATTAAGGACCTGCGAATCGACAAATTTTGAGTCGGATCGAATCTCAAATCGAATCGGGTGGTGATTTGTGAACAGAATCGAATCATCGAAAATTTGCATGAACTTGCTTCAGCCTTTTGATTTGCAGTTTGCATAGCCGAGGGATATTGATGATCTCGCGCACTCCATAGTAAGTATAACGAACAAGTCTTCCAAATTGCAACCGTGAGGCCATTGTCAATTAATATCAAAAGACGCCACATGAGATTTTTCGAGCTTTTTGTTTGAAAAAGTACGATAGAAAGCTTTGCAACCACCGTAATGGTAGACCATTTGTGAATGCGATATCAAAAGAGTGTAATTTATCACCTATTGATGCTATTCATGCAACGAAATATGGAAATAAATGGAGAAAATTGGCCATGTCATGATCCTCACGTTCCGGTGGAATATGGACCAAAAGGTAGCCAATCATACTGTCTGCAAGTAAACTAATGAGAGTAGGCATATCAAAAACGTTTTTGGATAGCTGTTGAAAGATACATTGATAACATGACATTCAGTGAAAAAAGCAGTCAAATTAGATCGCCTCTTTATTTTTCTTAGATAATGATTGTTTGCTCCACTCTATAAATCGACCTATTTCGAAAGACAATTTGACGCTATATTATGAGTTTGACTTTATTGACTCACATGGTGCTTCCCATTGGGCTTGCTTTGCCAAATTAGGACATCCTAGGTAAGTAGCCTCTGGCTTGTAGAAGTCCTTTGAATATTATCTGTGACTGAAAACGCAGCCTCTATCAACCGTTCCTATGCCTAAATGTTGAGCCCGCGAAATCATCAACTTTCATGAGCTGAAAATCAACAAATTCTATCATTTCTATATCAAATTTTAGAAAGCAATAATGGAATTTTTGCAACAAAACCTTTAAATATTTCGTCAATGGTTGAATTACCGTCCAAGTAATGTTTGTATCTTCCCATATTATTGCTGTCCGTAATTACAGCCTAAAATATGTCGACTTCCAAATTCGTCATGCGTACTTGTGCAAGTATAAAGGATTACAGGAGGCTTTGAGCACCATAATTTAGATCTAGATCTAGAAATTGAACATCATGGAAGCTTGGGTTCATGATCACTACTTCATCGAAAAGATTTTCAAGATCCCAAGCTTAGGCTGCAACCACAAGCCATCTGAACATGTAGCACGCACTGTTTAGTATGTAGCCGACTAACTCACTAACCTATACGGTCAAAATTATGACTAGCTCTTGTTTAGCAACTAGCATCTTCAACTGCTTTCAGTGAGAATCCAGCATCATAAGCTTATTGAAACTTCACGTTTAAGTCGTGCCGAACGAGAAGGGCTATAAATGCAACTGGCCTCTACTCCGGAGTAACTTTTGGCCATCCGAAGCAAAGCAATTCGAATTTTTCTCGAATTCTCGAATTTTTCCCGAGATCGAATCGAATCTCGGAACTTCGCAGGTCCCTAATACATGCACATGTACAACATAATGTGCTGTATATGCAACGTTTCAAATGTCTTACTCCAATTTATCAAATATCACAATAATATAATAAATGTCATCTTTTGCGCTCCGTTTAGATTTCGATAAAATATTTTTCGGTATGTGCATTCATACTCGTAGGTTTCATTACGCAAATTGATATTAGGCTTCCAGACAAGATCGGTTTAGTGATTGTTATTCTTGAAAATGATGTCGCTTGCGCTTTGAATATTGCAGCGAAATTTTTTTCTGGTTTTTCACCTGTAAATAAGAACTTAAGGTGCATCCAGCTATCAATGAATTGAACCTTGGCGATGATGGCATCTTTAACTGCATGCTCGTTACCTTGACTGCACAATAGAGTGTACATGCACATGTCTTTACAGATGTTAGGTGGTTGTTCTATTTAGCAAGCTATCAACAACTTTAAAGTACATCAAAATTTCCGGAAATTTCGTCATGGCATGATATCACCCTTGGTCTGGACCCTTCTGGATCAGAAAATTCAGTCACATTCACAAGTCAATGTTTCAATCATTTTTTCATAAAAGACATCTCAACACGCAGTTCTTTCACATATACTTTTAGGCATGGTTATACCGTAAACATCTTATGATGGCTAGTCTTCAACGAAGCACCATATGCATCGTGTTCAAATCTGAATTTTGTGCAATGAGTAATACGTGGTCACATTCCATTGTTTCTTCGTCCTTCACTTTCGATATTCGTTTTTGTTTTATTCTTTAGTTTAATTGAGCGCATCAAATTTCGTTTCATTATGTGAAAGATCTTGCAGTGAGTTGCAGTTAATACTTAGTAAAGCACCGGGTTTTATCCTGGGACATCAACAGTTAGGCTTCAACATTAATTTCTTCAATGTTCAGTACAATATTCAGTTTATCAATTTGCTATAAAACAACGCCAGATTCGGGTTGAATTTGGGGTTTGAATTTTTTGTAGAAATGTTCGATTATTCAATCTTGTTTATCACCTTCGTATACACAACTGTGTTCAAACGTCTTTCGATTTTCACTATTGCATATCAAACACCTTGTCCACAATTCACATTAGCCTATAAAATAATGGTTGAATTTTTCATAGAAATGCATACATCGACCTTCATGTCATATTGAATAATTTACAAATTATTAGATTAGAATTTTCAAATGTCATTCTAACCATGAAAGTGGTAGTAAAACTTTGGCTTCTTTGGTGGATGTTGATAAAGAAGAATTGTATTTGGCCATCATATCAAAACTCTTCCTCGGTCAAAGGTTCAATCCTATTTTTTTATGTTCACCAATTCCTTTCATTAGTTGGTTTATGAAAGCATCAAATGTTTGTGTTGACCAAATGTTTCGTATAGTCTCACTGTCAAGGTAGCTCAAGATGATATAGATCTTATGTTTCCTTTCATTTGATTTATCAATTTAACCACGATTTAACCACCGAGGATTTAACTTTCGTGTCAATTACAATCAAAGCGGCGAGTTAGAATGATTTAGAATATATACTTTGAATAAACGGAATTTGATACTTTCATAGGTTACGTTTGTCACTTAAATATTGACTAATATCATTATTCTTTTAAAGAGAGCCGCTGTTTGTGCATTTGAATACTGTTTTAAGAACTTCATTTAGCAAATGATCCATTCAATAGGGATATGTGTTGACAAGTTATTCAATTATTTGCATTCTCAAGTGGCTCAAGTGTATTCCATAGTGATACACGAACACAAGTGTTTGTTATTTCATAAAGTTTAAACTATATGCTTGATTCTGACATCAGTTTTCAACACAGAACAACTTCTTCATCAGTGTCTTCATTGTACAATGACAGTGGAGATATCATGAAGCTTTTCGATAATCAGAGCTTCGAGATTTTCTATCATTATCATATGAAACGGAAAAAGAATAAAGAAATCCAATTTAACTTAAAAGTATAAGAGTATTAATTTAAAAGTGGGTGTCCGCAACTTTGAAGCACCTTGAAAACCGTCAATTTGAGAGTAAACTTGAAAACCATGAAAAATCTAGAGAATCCTCCAATTTGGGCTTCAATCAAACATTGAATAATGGACATAAATTATTTTTCATTGAGTCCTAGTCATGACAAGTCATGTAATTTCATTGGCGGCTTCTTTTTGTATGCCAGGTAACTTCTTTCCATTCATGCTTCATTTTAAGAGTGAAAACTCGTTTTTCGGATTATTTCTTTTTGAAAGAACGTAAATCAGAACGATGTTCAGGATTTGCGATGTGAAATCATCTTTTCATCTTCGTACATTTGGCGGGAAATTCAAATTGTTTTCCAAAATGACGCTAAGAAATTTTTGATTTTTGTAAGTTAAGCAAAATATTCAATTTTGAACTTTCATTATCTTTTTGCGTCCATAGATATTTCATTTGGCGCATTTTCTATGGCTGTGCACCTGTCCGATATTCAAATTCGACTTAGTTCAGTGGCAAAGCGGTAATACGTATTGGAATATATATTTGCCATCGCGTAATCCGCTACTGTGAAAGTCAGAATAAGTATTTCCTTCAGATCAAAAACATCAGCGATTCATGCGCTGTATGATATAACTAATGATTGAGAGGATGTTTTTTTATGATATAGACCCCATTATAAGATTGTGAAGACAGTGGAGAGACAGTGTTAAAGAGGACGAAGGTGGCTTTGACGGTAGGATATGTAGTAGTCCTAATTCTACATATACAAATATGAATATGTCTATCGGATACCCTATAGTTATATCTGTTTGGCAACAAAATTTTGAGCTATCAGTTTGCTTGGTTGTTCTATTATTTTGCAATATGCAAATGGTGCACCACGTATTATAGGAAGCTAAGGACATGTGAGATCAGGATCGTCCTCAGTAGGCCTATTCATGGGTTGAGGACGATGGACGACACAACTCTGAAACCACTGCTTCCTTCCTCGAATCTTCGTAGTTACTATTGCTGTAACTTTCTACTCGTCAATCATCATGTTAATTTTTGAAACCAAGTTTGATAATTTTCGTCTCTTTTGAAGTAGGGGAGCATGATTCTGAAAAGTTAACGGTGCATGCAAAGGTTATTTTCAATAATCCTCTTTTATTTCAGGATGGCAATGTATGGCTCCCATTGAAGGAAACGATTATAGTCGAGATGAAGAAGACGATTACTAACTGTGAAACCGAAAAAAAATTGCATGGGAGAAGCCGGACGTCAGAGTTTATCAGTGGTAATACGCAACGATAGTAGGTCTATAAACCATTGTATCGTACACGCACCTAAGTAGCTGCTGAGCCTTCGTCGAATGTCAAGGTTTTCACGAAAGAAATGCGGTGTTGGATTGAACGTTAAGTCCTTCAAAGCTCGCCACATTTGGTGACTTATTTTATGACGACATGAACCGTTGTGCATTCACACATAGACAAGACAGTCGTTTTACTGAGCAAAGTAGGCAAAAGGAAAAAATTACTGATAGAAGTGCATGTGTGCAATGCATGCATATTTGCATGAGCGTTTTACTGTTCTGCTGGCAGACATCTTTTTCCATGCAACAAAGCCATAAATTTAATTTGGAACAAACCTGCAAGTCAAAATTATAGATTGTTCTTATTTGAATTTGATTTACATGTAGCCTACATGTAACTGAAAAATCATCAAAGCAGTTGACATGAATAGTGGATGTGTAAACTAAAATTTGAAATGCTCAAGTAAGATGCTCGTACTAGAGAAATTGCTCTTATTGTAGTTTTGTAAAGTTCAGTACTTCAAGTTTGCCTTATATTATCACAACCAACATTTACTACTTTTTGGTAGTTTTTTTCTTTGAAATCGGTTCGAATGACTCATATCCATCCTATATGTGAAAATGTTTATGTTTCGTGATGCTTCAAGCTATATTTATTGATATAATTCGAAATATGCAAAGAAATCACAGCCGCGTTTAATGGGTTAAATAAAAGACAGTCGTTCCTTTCGGGTTTAAGGAGTTGATTTCGGGATTGATCGGGTTCTATCGGGTTGAACACTTCTATCGGGTTTAGTTGCAGTGGATATTGTGATTTATATCTGTTTGATTATTTTCTCAGTTTTTTTAAAAACTTGAAACCAGGAATTTTATTAATTGACGTAAACACGGCATTCGTGAATTTCAACTTGAAACGTGGAAACGTGTGGAAGCGGAATTGTAAGAGGAAAAGAATATATCTTGAGTTGTAATTGTTTTGAAAAGTCTTTAATTTCATGATGAAGCTGGCGCGGGCACCCTATTTAGATCCGCAAGCAAGTGCATTATGCACTTTTCTACTTTGATATTCTTCAAAATTGATGACAAAGAATCACTGTGATGGAATCGCAACTGTATAAAAATTTAATTGTTATTATTAAATCCTTTGCGGCTTGCGCGCATTGAAAACGGAAAGTATGTATGAGCACGATAAAAATCAAAGTTACTCATGATTATGAGTGCATTCATCAAAAAGATACGTTTCGGGTTGTTGCAGTCACTTCAATTATTTTAATGTCAAGAAAATGCACTCGCAAGCGGAAATGAAAATGAATTTCTGCTGCAGAAAAAATAAAAAAGTTCAATTTGCATATTTACATGACATTAACAAAAATAATGCTTACCTCACGGTATTCTTAATTCACTGTCCTCTGGCGCTGATAGGAACCATTAGATCAGACAGCTAGCAATGTGCAGATCCTGCCAAAAATAGTTGAAACTTTGGATAATTGTAAATATCGAAAATCATTTCAAAATTCAACAATTTCTTTGCGCTTAGAAAGCCCATGTTCTGAAATTTGTTCCTGTAAAAGTTTCATGACAATACTCGAGATATGGCAGTCAGTAGACTCAAAAATGCCTCAGTGATTTGCAATAAGTTAGAATTGCAATCCAATTCATTTCACTTGTTGACCACATTGCGTGATACATACTGATGCTGAATCAGTCCGAGTCATGCAGTGGTCAATGAAACGCAGTCGCGGGAGTTATCTGTAGTGACGTGTTGTTTGATCGGCTGGTCGGACAACGCAGCTGCTCGATTAGAATTCAAAGATAGACAACTTCGTCTTTGACTGAAGTCTAGACAAGAATTTCCTGATCTTTGGCATCAAGGAGTCAAGACCATTGTAGGAAATTGCTTATTTGGGGAACCATGTAAAGTGATGGACGCACTTGTGATGCGGGAAAATGTGACCTCCGAACGCCATCTTTTAGTGCTCGAAGAACCTGTTTATCCTTCAGCATTCAGTCGAAGAATTGGTTTTGGCAACGATTTGAAATCCTCGACATGACAGGAATGCAATCATATTGATCAACAGGTGATCGGAAATTTTATCTGTTGTATGTAAAAGGGCATTCGGAAAGTAATTGAACTTACGCGAGACGAATCTGACTACTATGAAGCGCACATTCAGTCTTATTAAGGACTAATAAGCCTTTACTGGGCCAAAATATTAGACAAACTCATTTAATATGATTTAGGAAACAAATTTTTGTCATTTTTTGACATTTTTTGTCAAAATTTTTCCAGTGGCAAAAACTTGCTGTTTTGTATATAGCTGCAACTAGCTTCCAACTATTTAGGAAAGTCACTATCTTTCGGTTCATAGTCCAGTTGTTCAGTGGTGTACAGGAAAATCGCCTTCAGCGAGAAGCAAGTCACAGACCGATGAAGTGCAAGATCATACCAAATGTTATAGAGAACTTGCAATAGGACAACAAAAGACCGCTAGCTCATTGAATCAACAAGGAGTCTGAACCATTAACTAAGCAAAACAGCAATACCATACATATCAAGAGAACAATACTCCGCACTGTACATTACTGGAATTAACATGACCAACTCTTGCATTCTGCTGCTTTGCTGTCAGATCAGGCGGCTCAATAGCAAATCAACCCTTTAGTGTTTGTAATTTAATGCTACATCACGCATTTTGTATCAAATTATTTCCTTGCATCTAGACCATGATTTACTGGTGCAAGCACTTCATCTGTCCGAAAATTTGAGACCAAAGACCGGCTCACTTACAAAAACTGCCACTAAATCACCACTATTTCAATTGAATGTCGTCAAATTATATACAGGAAAATCAAAATCTCATACTGTGATTCACCAAAAATGCATAAGCAAAATGTTTGAGGTAAGAAAATGTGGAACTATTATGTCATTAAAAATTCATAAAGCGATTAACTCAATATTTTTTTATTTTCCAGACGAATCAAGCTGAATTTCTTTCCAGGTAGATCGGTCTTTTTCTTGTTAATAAAAAACTCAGTTAAAATTTTAGCTGTTGTGAGTTCTCATTACGCAAAACTAATTTTTCAAAATTTCCTACGCTTAAATTTTGCTTGATTAATTTCCAGTAATCAACATAAGGGACTAAGCAGCATTTGTCAGGTGGCCTCGTGATGATGAACGAAATTTGCTTCGTGGCAAGTGTATTTGCTTCTCGGATGACTATCAATTTTTTCCGCGCAGGTATAGCTGTCGCATGGTTTTATTCAATGACTTGTCCGTTACAGCTATCAAGAGCTGAAGATTATTCTCTGTTTTGCCAGTGCGAGACTCGTCGGTCGTCGCCATTCCTTAGGTTCACTATTATCTTAAGATGAATTTGCTTTTGATCACATTGTCGATATTTGCTGTTGTTTCCTGTACATACGGTCAAAATTACTCCATTCTATAAAACCACGACCATGAAATATGTGAATGACTTGATATTTTATACGTGTTATTACTTCTTAGGACGCACTGCTTTTAGAATTGTTGGGCGTCAAAAATATGGTGCATGCTGCAGCCTATGAATAAAATGCTAGAAGGTGTAAGTTACTCTATGCTAAATCAAAGGCATGATTCCGCGTAAAAGGCTTCATAATTTCTTCATGCTTTCATAAAATGAATTGCCCGTACGGAAGTAAATGTGTATAAATCATAGCCTGATTTCGCATGAATTTTTCATTAGTAAAATCATATCAGGATATATATTTCATCACATTTTTACATATGATTTCGCATGATTTTCTAAACCGGCTGTATATCTCTTGAAATAATAGGCTGGTATCATCTATTTTTACTGTGACATGGCATTTTAAGATAAATAATAATTTCTGTTTCTTCATCGGTGATCCTCATTGTATAATACTACTTGCTGTTAATTAAGAGATCGTCTGAACTGATGGTCATCACTGACAATTGAACATTATTTCGTATTTCAATAGTTCATGTTACGTCGCTCAACACCATTCTATGAATCAGAAGAAAATACTGATAAATGAAAAACCTATGACAACACTGGTAACAATTCATGGTGTAATCATACTATTAAAATCGGCTGGTATCTTGCATAGGTAAAGAATTACATTCTGCTTCGTTCGACGGATCCATTTCGTTTGTTTTCCGTCCTCGTTTACTCAGGAATGAATCGGAAGGGTACGGTACTCTAAGGGTGTGGTAGATCCACAGAGATGAATTGCAGAGTTCACTGATGGCTTCATGACTGGTCACAAGTTCACAACACGAATATTGACAATAAATTTCAACACACGACAATGTTACTGCAGTGAACAAATTACTCAATACTTTGCATAGTAGAAGATAATTCACTAATTTTGGAAAATAGAAGCATAAGAAACTGAAGTTACCATGATAAAGTCCAACTAGTGATCCCACTCTATGAGTGATCCTGCTCAAGTTACCTCACAATTAATCATGGTTGTCTCAGCGAAATTGAGTCGATACCATTATGTAGAACTCTGATGAACGTATCAAGAAACTTTGGACACGGCATAGCCAGATATGCCACAGGGGAGGAAGCTCAAAGAGCCTTGCTGCATATTCCAACAGCCCTTCTTAGTCGCCTCTTACGACACGCAGGGAACGGCGGTCCTATTCTATTTAGTCGCGGTGTCTTTGTCGTCCTCATCTTAACGACACCGGGAGAAAGAGCACGACACCACGACACCGACACCGCAGCACTGAGTAGAACTCTGAGAGAGTTGCAAGTTGCACTTCTTATACTGGCTGTCGGTGCGGAGTTTCTTGCTACACTGGACTCTGTCCAATGCATCTTCTTTCATTCCTGTTTTTTCAGATCTTCCGTTATGCAATCTTTCTATCTTCTCTTCGGCCTCCCTGTCTTTCGTTTCCCAACTTTCGGCTGTCTCATTTTTCTTCCGACAAAACTTTTGCCTCTTCTCACCAAATGTGGCTCTCTCACCTTTTCCTTTAACTCTCCCACCTGTATTCGCCTTCTAACATTCTTGTTCCTCGCTCGGTC
The DNA here is from genome assembly GCA_907163375.1 of Prostheceraeus crozeri. Taxonomy (NCBI): domain Eukaryota; kingdom Metazoa; phylum Platyhelminthes; order Polycladida; family Euryleptidae; genus Prostheceraeus; species Prostheceraeus crozeri. Next base: position 222,630 of record CAJQUW010006412.1, on the reverse strand, counting down.
CAGCCTTGTCAGTCCCAACAGCCATCTCTGCACCTGCATTTTTCCTTCTTGCCCGTTCGCCACGGCTGCCGCCTTCGTCCCATGCAGCATAGCTGATCCCACAATCGTTTTGTATATCTTTCCCTCTTGTTTTTATAGCACAGTTCTACATAATATCTTGTGTTGCTTAGGCGCGGCTTCTTGCGGTAAAGCATAACATTCTCGCACTCTATGCAGTTCTTTTCTCTTGTGCATGATGTAATCAACCTGTGTTTTAATTCCACCGCTGCAATAGCCTGTAGGTAGATCGTCATGTAAACCTTTTCTTGAAGTAAGTGGTGGTCACCGGCATGTCACTTGTGATAGCGAAGTCCACTATTCGGTCTCCTTCTTCGCTTCTCGCTCCCATACTTCACTTTCCAGCAACCCCCGTGAGTGGGCTCTCCTTTCTTGCATGGCCATTGAAACACACCATTGCGCACACAATGTCTGACTCAGGGATTTTCACCATGCCATTGTCGAGTCGCTCCCAGAAATAATCTTGTTCCTCAATTGTGGACCCTGCTTGTACACGTAAATCGAAATCATTGTCATCTTTCCCACCTCAACCATCACCCACATAACTCCATCTGATTCCCTGTTCACCTGCAATGTCCCGTGCTTTAACTCCGGACTCAGTACAATTCCCACTTCATTTCTCCTGTTGTCCATTCCCGCCGGTAGCCAGCTGAGGATGAGGTGTCGTGGGTCATCTTGGAGACGACGTAATTTTTCGCACGTCAAAAGAAAAGCTTGCCATACAAATAATTGCTAACATATGAAATGCATGTTATACTGTTGCAGCCATACAAAGCACAAGTTACAAAAATATCTTTCAATAAACAATGCTGTTTTATAGCAACGACACGTCTCTTAGTGTACAGCTTGAATTTATGAGTCTCTCATTAAGTATAACTGCGCATCACATCTGATGCCACAATCTCACTCTCGATCTAAAAATAAATAATCGCTCAAAATCGTCTTGTTTTTTACAGGATTTTCACACCTATCAAAGCTACGAGCCATGAACAAGGCTAGGGGTTACTCAATGGAAAAACAATAAATCGTGTTGTTGTTTTAAATGAATAGAAGCAAAAGAACAGAAGTTGTCCCCATCAGAAACCTGTTCGCACGCCTCTTGAAAGTAACAAGATTGTATTGGTCAGGAATCCGCTTGATTGCTCGTTAAAAGCATGATTAATGATCACTTTTTTATAGGAAAAAAGCAGTGATGCTGATGTATTTGCAGGATGCTCAATGTTTCTCTTTCTCATGCCGCCTCAAAGGAAAGAAGGGAGTTAATATTTACAAACCAAGAAGTTGAAATATAAGCATTGTGATCCACTGTACAGTACATACATGGATTTCTATATAGTATTCTATATATAGTAATACTACAGATAGTTTCATAAATAGTGGACCACTCTCAAACATCTTCATTAATAATAAGAATTTTTAAAGGTTCTAGTTACAGTTTGGCGTTTGTTTTTTCTTATGAAGGTAGCCCATGACTCCATGATCCTAACTTTATTTCAGTCACTTGATTTTTCAAAAATACTTGATTCCTCATTCGGTTGGTCCTATTTAGTAAAATCGGTATGTCTTTTTCTAAGCTGGCTTGACTACACCGTGTCTTATCAAATAGTTAAAGTACTACCGCGATAGATAACTCATTGGTCTATATTCTTATGGAGAACTACGATGTAAAACTATTGAGACATCCACCGAATGAGCCAGCTTAGAAAAAGACATACCGATTTTACTAAATAGGACCAACCGAATGAGGAATCAAGCATTTTTGAAAAATCAAGTGACTGAAATAAAGTTAGGGTCATGGATTCATGGGCTACCTTCATACGAAAAAACAAACGCCGAACTATAACTAGAACCTTCAAAAATTCGTATTATGGGTGACGATATTTGAGAGTGATCCATTTTTTATGAAACGCTCTGTATATAGAAATCCATGGTACATATGACATGCCTTGTATGTGTCAATGATATGTGAGAGACATGGTCAAAAAGGTGAAGTACATAGAAAGTCAGAAAGTTAACTTTTTCTAAACATCGATGGCTTCCATCATAGAAATTAAAAATACCATAGAAAGATTCTATGGATTCCATCCATTTATGACTCATTTCTATATCAAGATCTCTATTCATCCTATAATAAATTCTGCTGATCCGTTAATATGCTCAGACAAGTTTTAGCTCAACAGATTCATGTAGCTGTAGAAAAAATCTTTTTGCTGAATTTGCTTTTTTGAAGATGATTAGAGAAAGAATTGATTCAAAGATCTAAAATTGTCAATACATATCGCTTTCACATAGACATATCTTGAATGCAGACCTTAATTAATCCTAAAATCATTCAAATTCCACAGAATTAGACCCACAAAGCACATTTTTCAAGTATGCAGATGAGCATCTCTCTATCAAAGAATTTGCACTTGCGAGAGTTGAGGACTCAAAATCACGGACCACAATCTGGAAGTTTTTGAAAGAATGCTTGAGAGGTGGATTAGAGCGCAAGTAAAGATCGAGGAGATGCAATTTGCCTTCATGTCTTGTAAGGGCCTTGTAATTTAGCTGTCTTGACGCACTTCGTTACGTTGAATTGTTTCTGTAGCACGTCTTGAGTTGAAGGTGGATTATGTCCCGGCCTCTTGACTTCTGCTGACTGCATTCTGTCATTCTTTCAAATACCTGAAGTGCATTTCAGTTAATAGCTACTTCATTACTTTTTTCAATTGATACTCTACTATAAATTTGATTTTTGAGGCTGTGCATTTTGCATATACAGGACCGCGCTTGGTCGGGTTTGAGCGTCCAAGATCGAAACGCGATCGTCCTTACCGAGTTCTTGTTGATGACCTCATTTAATTAGTCATATAATTTGTACACATATTTTGTGGTATTTCATTTCTAGTTCTAGTTAAAGGAACTATTATTAATTCTCTCACACGCCTGGTAAATTTTACATGTATATTGCGTAATCCTGTTGTGCTAGCTAGATCTGATCTTATGATTGGAATTAGACCTGTCCTCTTATCATCTGAGTGGATAGACTGTTGAATAGAATATTTTCAGTATAAGACCTTGATCAGTATTTTTGACAGAACGATCTCACTCGACACTTCATTTCACATGAGGATAGGAGAACCGTTGTTTGTCCTTCTAGTAAGTATTTTAATTTCTTAAACTTTTTAGGATACAATAATTTTCTTTTAAATAATCTTTTGCACTTCCTAAGAATTGACTAGTCGTTCTCTTGTTTCTTTTTTTTAATTTAGCTACCTTGACGCACTTTGTTGCGTTGAATTGAAAAGGCGTTCGATCGGGTTCCCAGGGACGTGGTCAAGTGGGCACTCCGAAAAATCGGGAGTTGAAGAATTGCTTGCTTGTTCAAGCAGATAAGAACCTGTATGAAGACGTCAGAACATCCGTGCGGTTTGGAGGAGATATCAGCGAGTTAGTTTTTCGAAGCAAAAACTTGGTTTGCACTGAAGCTCTCTTTTAAATCCACTTCTCTTTACAATCTTCATGAATGTTGCCAACGCGGCTTCGATAGAAGGTCTTCCTCTCGAAATTCTTTATACAAACGATCTCGTATTGTCTGCAGAAAGTGAATAAGAACTGCAAGAAAAACGTAAGACGTGGAATGATTGCCTAACATCAAGTGGTCTAAAAGTTGATGTGGCCAAAACAAAAATGATAGAACTGCAATAGAGGAAGGAAAAACTTCAAAAAACTTGCAAATACCAGGCACTTGCAGGCATTTAATGAAGAATCATCGTCTACCGCAACAGAGGTGGAGAAAATGACGCTAAACAGATAAAGTAAATTAAAGCACGGTTGTCCAGCCGAGAATGCTCGAAGTCCAGATTAAAACATTTTGTATTAGCCTGTTATTTGCAACTTCTTCAGAAAATACATATATTATGTTGATGCTATTCTGCTGCATGCTCTTCATCGGACAGTGCATTTGTATCGGAGTTGAAAAGCTCCAGTCCAGTGCTACAGGAGTTCGGATGCAGTCACTGACTTTGTCGAGTAATGAAGCGGCTGTCCTTCCAAAATGTTACTTCCAAAAAATAAATAATAAATAAAATAATAGATAACCGTGGCAGTGTTGTTTGGCAGGCTTATACGTCTCTTGTGTATTGTCGCATGTCTTTTTGCTGACCAGCCATTTGTGATGTTTCAAAGACAAACTTGAAAAAACTTGCTCAGCTAGATCGTGTTGCCCAAAGATGGGCAAAAGTCAATGACATTCCCAGTCTGCAAAGCAGACTTGACAAGACTTGTATTCGGATTATAAAAAAGATTTCATGTGCGAAAGAAAATCATCCCTTATCGGAATTTTTTGTATTGAGAAAAAACCAAAGTGGTGTGAGACATTCACGGGTTTTACGACCTTTGAATAGGCGACTTGCTTTGTATAATAACAGTTTTGTGAAATTTTTGATGTACTCATGATATTGTCACCCAGCCTCTGTCATTACCGCCCTTTGTAACTGACGAATAAAGTATTATTATTATTATTATTATAAATGAATCATCAGTGATATATGAGTGTCAAATCGCTAGGCAGAAAATCTAAAATCTTCATTCCTATCGATATTTCTGTAACATTCCAGCATTAATAATTAACTGTTTACAAAATCTGTCTACCTTTTCCATTAATTATTGACACAAACTGCAAAATAAATGCCACAACTGATTTATACGGATAAGCACTAGATGCAATGCTAATTAAGCTCTATGTTAGTTTCATGATAGGCAGATAGCTTTGTGATTCCATGCTTAGTGATCAAGCTATATCCAGTTTTTGCAATTTTTTGCAATTTTCCATTTCACCAAACTTATTGCGATAAGAAAGAACAACTGCGTGGCAATATATGACAAAACATTTGTGATATGGAAAACTGCAAAACACTGCAAGTTTTGGGTCTGCTAGTCAAAGAAAGTCTTCTTTATTCAGACATTTCTCTGTGTAGATAAGAGAACGATTATGAAACTGATGGCATTTTATAGGAGTGATTGATGACAGTGATTCCTCAAACTGCTGTATTCATTCTATGTTGGCAAGGAGTCATCTCCAGCGGATCGAGCGGCAGAATGATCATTGAAGATCAATTGGATGAGAGGATCCGTCAGTCTGCGCATTGTACAGCTTCTCACGAATGATAAGGCCTTTTCTGTCATGCTGTCATTTGGAAAGGGGCAATATCTCGTTAGTGAAAACCCAGTCTTTGTGTGAAGGAGGGCATTGTCATGAAGGAGGAAGATGAACTCCTCGAACTATGACACATACTTCGCTGATGAAATTCAAAATAGTCTTTCGTCATTCTCCCTCGACAAACATGAAGTGAAAGAGTTCAAGCGTAGAGTAGATATACGAGGGGTGATTGATAAGTTCGCGGCCTGACATAGAAAGTTTAAAGCCAGGCCATTATGCACATGTGGATTGATACAATGGAATGTGCTGAGGGCGCATGGCGAGTGATCAGTCGATCCGGTGAACTGTTGGTAAACCACAGCTACTTAACTTCAGTTACTAACTTATCAGTCAGTCAGTCAGATAAGTGTTGCGTAAGATGGATCACGTTTCAAATCGAGCTGTCATTCGTTATCTCGGCTTGAAAGGACTCACACCAAAGGAGATTCATGATGATATGGTTGGAAGACTTGGTGAGAAAGCTCCGTCCTACACCACAGTCAAGAAGTGGGCTTCAGAATTCAAGCAAGGAAGAGAGAGCTTGGAAGATGATCCCCGTTGTGGAAGACCAGTGACAGTGAGCACAGAAGATGTGATCGATCATGTTCAAAAGATTATTCTTGATGATCGCCGTACAACCGAGCGAAAGATTGCCTTCGAACTGAAGATTTCACAAGAGCGTGTCTATAACATCATACATCATGAACTTGGCATGAACAAAGTTTCCGCTCGATGGGTGCCACGATTGCTCACACCAGAGAACAAACGAGCCCGCTTTCTCATCTCAAGGGACAACCTGACGCTGTTCGTAAGAGATCCTGAAAATTTCATGGACCGGTTCATTACGATGGATGAGACTTGGGTTCACCACTATCAGCCAGAGTCGAAAGAACAATCGAAACAATGGAAGCACCCAAGATCACCAACTCCGCGGAAAGCCAAGGTCACCAGGTCCGCGGGAAAGGTCATGGCCTCCATTTTTTGGGAATTCGAAGGGAGTTTTGTTGTTGGACTTCCTAGAGACTGGTCGGACTCACCGGATCAACTGATCACTCGTCATGCACCGTCAGCACATTCCATTGTATTAATCCACATGTGCATAATGGCCTGGCTTTAAGCTTTCTATGTCAGGCCGCGAACATATCAATCACCCCTCGTATTAGGTAGAGTGGTAACAATCCCCATGTATACACTTTCGATTTTATTAAATGAACTGAAGGGAGATACAGTCGGAATCGTTTCCAAATGTGAGCTGTGCAAAATTTTTCATTTTTTCAGAAATTACAGCGGACTGATCATGATAGTAATGCAGAAGGAAATGATATTATTTTACAGATCGGCCGTGTCATGACAGCCTTGGAGAGGTAGTGTTTGTTAAATAAACAATTCGATGGGTTGCTATTTTTCATGCTCAACCTTAACAGTATTTTCTTAAGCGTCATCATATCACAGGCAATCTGCCACTGGCACAGCAAAATCACAGTCAAAGACAATGATTTCAATTGACTTTGAAAGATGTAAATAGGTCCACATCAGTATTCAGATTCAAGTAATGAAACATGAATTTGTGAATCATAAATTCATGCCGGTGGAAATTGAATTAGAAAATTGAAATTTCAGGCACGAAAGCACGAATAATATCGCGACTTTTTCATGAAAACTTCCATTATAATACAGATCATGATTCCCTTGCTAATTAACAAATATTCATTCCTTTTGACATCCAACTTGTTTCACATTATTTATACAGGAGCGTCATCTCGGTAGTATTTAAATTGGCAAATTTTTGACTTTTTTAAAACTGCTCAAATAATTTTTGACCACGGGAACGTAATCTCCGCAAAAAATTGAATCTTTTCATGCAAAAATTTTCACTGTATACAGATACTTTTTTGAGTCGACACTCTACCTATCTATCCCTACTCTATGGTTCAAAGTAGGATGGGAGAAACGGCTATAACTACAGAATTCTTCTCCCTCTTTCCTTCAACTACACGGTTGACATTCCCCTTGAGACGATCATCAGTAGGACTTTTTACAATTTTTACAAATAATTACATGAAACATTTATAAATGTGTAAACTGGATTCCATGTGCAATGGGAAAATGACTGTTAATTGCAATATCTTTGGTTAAATGGCAATTTTTTTTCAATGTGCATAGAAGTTTCACTCATAGAGAGGGATATATTGCGTGTCGACTCAAAAAAGTATGTGTATACAGTGAAAATGTTTATATCAAAAGATTCAGTTTCTTGCGGAGATAACGTTCCCGTGGTCAAAAATTATTTGAGCAGTTCTAAAAAAGTTAAAATTTTGCCAATTTATATACCTACTACCGAGATGACTCTCCTATATAAGTAGTATGCAACAAGCTGGATATTAAAAGGAATGAATTTGCTAACAAGCATCCTAACTAAGCGGAAATGAAACTAGGGAATTTCATAATCCGCATTACAATGGAAGTCTCCGTGAAAACGTCGCGATATATTCGTGCTTTCTTGGCTAAAATTTAAGTTTTGATTCAATTTTCACCGACCTGATTTTGTGATTCACTAAATTCATGTTTCACTTCTTGAATCTGAGTGATGTGGACCCATTTACATCTTTCAAAGCTAATTGAAATCATTGTCTTTGATTATGTGATTTTGCTGTCAGTGGCAGGTTGCCTGTGATATGTTCACGATCAAGAAAATACTCTTGAGGCTCAGCCTGAAAGCAATAGCAGGTCATCAATTAACAAACAGGCTAATTTAACAAACATCACCTATCCAAGGCTGTCATGACACGAGCGATCTGCAAAATAATATCATTTCCTTTTGCTTTATGCTATCATAATGTCAATTCCGTTGTATGAAACTGCATAAATGTGCATATCCTACATTTGGAAACAATTCCGACTGTATCTCCTATGAGTTCATTGAATAAAATAGAAATTGTATGCACATTGGGGATTTAATAAATGCGGAGTTGCCACTCTAGTCAATATATGGGTTCACTGTTTGTACCATTGGTTTGCACCATAGCGCAAGTGGTTTGCACGAGCTGCAACACGGAAAAAGCATGCATTCCATGAAGATTTAATGATCCATTAAGGACATTGGATCAAATGCAAGCAATAAATTTTCAATTCGCCTTGCTGATGTTTTCACAAAACATGTCATATTTGTATTTTCCTCGGACATCCTGCGAAAAAATGCTAATATAGAGTAAATATATTAGGTAGAGTGGTAACTCCGCATTTAGCCAAGATTATTTTTTCAGCCAAGAGAGCACGATTAATATCGTGATTTTTTTCATGAAAACAATGCGGATCATCAAATTCCCTCGATAATCAGCTAATTAATTTCCGCTTAGTGAGGATGCTTTTCAGCAAATATCCATTCCTTTTGATATCCAACTTGTTGCATACTACTTATTTAGGAGAGTCATCTCGGTTGGCAAATTTTTTTTTGGCATAAATTGGCAAATTTTGACTTTTTTCAAACGTGCTCAAATAATTTTTTGAACCACGGGAACGTAATCTCCGCAAAAAACTGAATCTTTTGATATAAAAATTTTAACTGTATACAGATACTTTTTTGAGTCGACACTCTACCTATATATCCCTTCTCTATGGCTAATAGAAATTTGGTCTGAATCAAAGATGGTCTGAATACAAGAGCACATCGCAAGCAAAAGGACTTAGGTGCAGATGGCCCTCCAGAGCTGTAGAGGATAATAAATAACAGAAGAATTTTGTGGCAACTTTCATTGTGGATGTTTGAATGATGACAGTTGGTATCACTCATATAAGCAATAGAGGCAATGGACGCAACTCTCTGAAAAGTTTCGTAAAACATTTTGCACTCTTAGGGCCTGCTGACTCACCGCCGGCTTGTGTACTTCTTACTTTTACAAAAATGTGCCATTTCAGACATTTGGACTGCCGAAATAGATTTAATTAGATATGTGCGTCAATGTATGTGGATGGAATCTACTCCGAAGAGAGGAAAAAAAAATAGAGATTCTATTTGTTTGAGTTCACTTGTTTTTATCATTTGACATTATTGCGGATTTCAAACAATTAGGTCAAATTCAGTTGACTGGTAACCGCGTGCAGCTGGTTTATAGCCGCATCATTTCTTGCTAGCTTATTTTGGATTCCTTCCATACAACGTTTTATGCTCAATTACTTGTGATTACAATCTACAGGGTAAAGTCTACCTTAACGTGGATTAATTCATCAAATCCTTCCAAGTTGTCAAATTATACTTTCAACAATTAGACTTATTTATAACATCTGCTACGAACGTGATAAAAATTTTCATTTTTCAATCAAATACGCCCTTATATGTAAACATGTAGTGTGTATATTAGCGGCAGTGGCTATAATGCACCCATAGGATATTTTTACCACTTAAAAATTTTCAAAATCTTACGACGATTCAGATTCTTGAGCTGTTGATTCTCAATGCATGATTTGTGCTTTACATACACAAATAAATAACTCCATGAAGTTCACTTTCATAGCAGCATTTCCCAGGAATAATCAAATTTTTGAATAAATTTGCATCTGTCAATTAGCGCATACTTTCGATCAAGAGAAATTCATTGCTGATAAACTTGTATTCTCATTTTCTTTAATATAATGCGTGAGATCTTTCAAATATCATCAGTGATTGTGAGATCATCCAAAAATCTAATTACTTCAGAGAAAAATGTGAATTTCATGTAGGATGTTTTGTTGGGATTATTTGGATATGTATTGCATGAATTATGCGCAAAGATTAAACAACTCAACAATCGGTGTAACATCGTATACTTTGAAATTTTCTGTGGGCGATAGCCTGTGGTTATCTTATTGTCACCATGCACCAGTGTTGGCAATGGCAACTGCCTACTCGTCAATCGAAAGATATAGTGGCAGTCAGATTGGTGAAATTTCTGCAGAGAAGTCTGCCAGTCGCACATCTTTTTGCATGGCAATTTAATCTTTCGTTTATTAAATTTCATTGTTGTTCATCACAGACCTCTTGACATCAATTTTGCCAATCTACACTGTCTTTTTTCTCCATGTTTCTAGTTTAATCTGATAGATTGCAAAGGTAGACATTTTCGAATTAAATTAATCCACGTGAAGGTAGACTTCGCCAACATACAGATGAATGCCACCATGAACCTGATCTATTTAGGAAGGGCTACTAATACTATACCATAGACAGGGTTGCCATACGTCCGGATTTTGTCCGGATTTTTTGACAGAATCTGCTGAAGTCCGGATTTTTTGTCAAAACCATCAAATTTCCGGATTTTTATCGAATCCATACTAATGTTCGTCAGTTATTTCTTTACCCTTTTAAAATCATTCAACTACTTGCTTTGGACTAAAGCTGATTCATCCGTATCATTTTTGCAAACTGCTTTTTTCACAGACTACTGGGGTCCAATTTGGGTAATTTTATACATGCACTATGCTGTTGTCATAACAGTTTACTTCTTGGATTTGCACAAATATATTTTGACTTGTCAATGTGTTTGCAAATTGTATTGTATAGAATAATTAATTCTGTCGTAACTTCATTACGGTTTTTGCATTCTACCGGTTTTTGACCTTACTTCATTTTGTGAATCGAGTTCTCACGCTGATGATGCGCTTCAAACCTATTTCGTCCACTATTTGCCCAAAAAAGGATTGGCAGATTTGCAAAGAATGATCGGTATGAGCGACTTCGCAGCGCATTTGCATCAAAGAAGACAGACATCTACCTCCTTTTTCTATCGGAAGCACTTCCCCTATTTCAAGAAATGCAATTATTTTTACAGAGAGACGATCCCATTGGGCCGGAGTATGTGTATAGTATCTGTGGTATGATGGCTTCTCTAGGCGGACGCTTTTTGCTGCCTTCTGTCTGTGAAGACATCGTCGTGTCGAAGATTTCAACATCAAGCACGGCCCCTGAAAATCACTCATCAGACGTTGACATTGGCCACCGAACCGAACGTCTATGTCTGAAAAATTTGCAGTCTGCCGAAATGACCCATTTCAAACTCGAAGCGAAGGCTTTTTATTTGGAGGCTTTCCACGCAACCATGAGCAATCTCAAACTTGATCAAAAAGAACACATGCGTTTGTGGCGAAAGTTGACATTGCTGTGTCCACAAAACCGCACGTTTCAGTCGGATAAGGACAAGACAACAAAATTGAAAAACTTGACGTTTCTTGCAGGTCTCATTCCCACAATAAAAGTTGATGACATGCAACCATTAATCGAGGAATGGAAACAGCTGGCAATCAACAATGATATTCAGCCACTCAAAGAAGAACGGCTAGATGCTTATTGGAGCAAGATATTCGAAAAGCACAAATATCCGCTGATCAAAGTTCTTGTGCAGGCATTGCTTTATAGTCAGCCACACAATGATGCTGAGGGAAGAGGATTTAGTGTAAATGCAGCTGTAGTCACAAAGGAGAGAAATCGTCTCCAACCTGAAACTCTGAACGGTATCCGGCGAGTGCGATCTCACTTGAAAAATATCGATGGATTACAACATTTTTCAGTAACTCAGTCCCTCATCGACTTAGCTCGAAGCTCATCCCGGCAATACTTCCAATCATATGAGCACGATAGTGCTAGTAATGATGAAGAATCATGAACGTAAATTTTTAGACTATTTAAAGAATTGTTTTTGCCAAAGAAGAATTTTTTATCGGATTGTTTTTATGGACAGATTTCAGTGAGCTAGATTGTTTATACTTGACGTGTTTTTATTGATAGTGATCATTTGTCTATCAGTGATGTATTATTATATAGACTTGTTTTCTGGTAACGCAATCACAGATGCAACGTTGTATTCTTTATAGATTTGTTGATTCATAAGCCAATCATAGGCGCACTAATGTATATTTTTATAGATTTGTTGATTCAATCATTTAACGAAATCATAGACGCGCTGATCAATTTTTATATAGCTTTGTACTGCCTATATTTTTTAAAAGGATTTGTGAAATATTCTCAAGGCTTTTGAGATCTATTGATGTATTTGTTAATTGAATATATTGCGGGTTCATAAAAGCTGCGATTTTTCATTCAAAATCACCTGTCATTTATGAATGACGAGGAAAAGAGATACGCATGATATTGATGACAATCTTATGCATAATGATTATTTTCCATTCACAGTTAAGTATAGAAGGCAATTAATGTTGATATTTACTCTGATGACATAACATTAGAGCGTCCGGATTTTTTTCTGGACGAGTTTGGCAACCCTGCATAGATGAGCAGGTAAAAAATTATTAAGATTATGTACTTTATTGTGTAGGTACTATGTACCTTCGTCTGTGTGTTTTTATCTATCTGATGGATTTGGAGTCTAATAGACTACCTGGGAAATATGACTGCTTCGATTATGACAATACTAAAACTCTCAAATGCTAGTAGGCGAATTAAGAGAAACTAACTAATCAAGACATTCTAATATATCTTTCTTATGTCTAGTAATATTTGAGCATTAAAACAGAAATCTGAGCTGCAGTGGCTTCCATGAGAAGAATTTGTGCTGGCTTGGCTGGAGACGAAAATTGTACAGTCTCAGCCGTGACAATAGTCATTACCAATTAACTAGTCACGCAATTCCATGGCAGCCGTAGAAGAGAGAGTGACATCTTTAGAACGTTTAGATGAGGCGTTTTATGGGCAACATAGCGTCTAGTTTGCATAGGAATTTTATGTTAAAATGCAAAAATTGACATTTCCTGCCTTTTATATAGGCCCACGTATACTTTTATGGACTTTCATTTGTAGGAACATGAGAATGTTGGTACCAGGTGCATGTGCTGCTTTCCTCGAGTATGTGTATATATATTTTCAATTGAAGCGACGGTTCTACTTGAGATCGTTAGAATGAAATTTTCTTGCGTTGCAATTCATAATTTTCATTTTGCGATTTAATTATTTAGATTCTTATTGATGAATTAACAAAAAAAAATGCACATCGATGATGAGGCAGAATACGTAAGGGAAGAAATCTAGCAGAAAGATGCTTTCGACAGCGACAACGAACTCGAGACTCGAGTTTTGTTGAAAGTAGAACTAGAAGCTTGTGTTGAGGGACGATGTGCCAGTGTTGTTTCACTGACCGTTCTGTGTCGACTTTTTGTGAGAACTGGTTGAGAGCTATTATCGATTTTGTAGTGTCTCATGAATTTGATAAAAACTTGCTGCGAAACATAGCAATGGAAAACGTTTCTTAAACAAGCAGTTGTATTTTGTATGTAGGCTATAGTATAAAGTAGCACCGATAGTTATAGAATTATCGTCAGAATTGTCGTTTTGATTCTCTGCATTATTTTGATTTTAATTTTCTGCAGCGCAAATTTTATTTAATTTTCCTTGCTTGATGTGCTTCATTTTTCGGATAAACGAACGTGTAGGATGTTGCATTGTATGATGTAGTCCTACATGTTTTTATCGCTTAACTTTGTGCTACAAGATTTTCAATCATTTAGGCAATCGGAATAGGCACATTTTAGTTTTTGTCTGCCGAAAGATATGAGAAAATGTATTTGGAAGCAAGTCAAGTAACAAAACTAACTCAACCAACACAGTCACTTTTTCTTCAAAACCCTACGCTTGCAAAGCACCTTGTCATCAATCACAGATTCATTTATTTTGCCATTCTGCTCCGGATCTTCAGAGCAGCTGTCGCCATCGTCGGATTCTCCGAGGAAACGCGAAACTTTGTAATTGTTTTCAGTGCACCAGAAAGCGATTTCACTGTCCTCGCTGCTATCGGTAGCATAGGAGGTGCCATATTACAGGAAAGAGTAAAGCTTGTATATTTACCTGAATATCAGAAACATCGAGCTATGCCTTACATATCCACTTAAAAATTTCTTCCAATATGCAATGGTGGAGCGCACGAACATCCACTTGCGGTGCACTCGTATCGGTGCTCATTCATAATCCCCGTGATTATATTTGACTTGAAACTCTTTTTTCCAAGAAGCATCGGCAGGTTGTAAAAGTTTTGTACAACTTCCTGGCACAACTGCTGCTTAAATTTTCATGCCGGTCAGCAGACTTTTGATGTAATACAAGGTGGCCATAAAGTCGCGCACCAAGATTTTAATTTTTCTTATGGATCTCTAAATGACTTTAAGGAAAACATGAATTAGTTGTGAACAAAGAAATTTATATTTAGAAATGTTCAAAATGCTGCCCTTCAGCAGCCAGACATAAATCAAGCCGATGGTGAAAGTTATCAAACACTCGATTGAGGAAACTTGAATCACCGTTGATTTGCTGACAGGCATCCCGAATTCGAGTTCTCAAATGATCCAGGTCATTCATGCGCTCGGAATACACTAGTTGCTTTGTGTATCCCCAAAAGAAGAAATCCATGGGACTCAGGTCAGGGGAGCGTGGAGCCCATTCAACTGTCCCCCTTCGACCAATCCAATTTTCGAAGTTTCGATCCAGCCAGTCACGCACTCTCAAGGTATAGTGTGGAAGCGCTCCATCCTGCATGAACCACTCAGGTCGACCTTCTCCAATTGAGTCTAGCTGGGGCAGAAGTTCTTCTTGCAGCATTTTGAGATACCTGCTGTCGTCAAGCGTTGAGTCAAAAAAGAAGGGTCCTAAAACGTGGTCCTTCCACAGACCACACCAGACCATCAGTTTCACTCCACTATGTTCTCTTGTGGCTTGCATCCAGTGCGGATTCTCCCGCGCATAGTAGCGACAGTTTTGCTTGTTCACTTCACCATTCAGGTAGAAGTAAGCCTCATCGCTGAAGAGAACTTTCTGATGCACCATGTCAGGATATTCATCCAGTTGGTTTTTAAACCATGTCGACATTTCCACGCGTCGGTTCGAATCGTCTTCGTGCAACATTTGGAGAATATGAAGCTTGTATGGATGGAAATGCTCTTCTTTGAATATCTTCTGCATCATGGGTCGGGGAACGTTGATTTTACGAGATGATCTGCGCACGGACTTCTTTGGACTCTGTTCAACTTTATCAAGAATGGCTGTTCTTGTCTCATCAGATATTCTTGGATGTCCACTTCGCTCTTTGTCATGAACATTACCTGTCTCTTTGAACTTCAAGAGTAACCGACCGACTGAAGATTGACATTCATTCCTTCATGCTTTGAATTGAACGTTTCAGCAACAGACCTGTTTGTCGCACCCTCTCGCCCACAAAGTAAGATAATTTCAATTATATGTTCAATTGTCAAAGACATGCTCGCTAGTTGTGAGCAAGAAGCTATTGTTGCTTTCATTTATTCGATTTCAGAGTAACACTCATGTCATCATCGGTACGTTGTCATCTGCATCGAATTACATTCATTCATGAAATGAAGAGAACAAATTGTCATTCTATAAAAGTGTGATTGTTTCTAGCTAGAGTGCATGTCAAATATGGCTTGGTGCGCGACTTTATGTCAAATATGGCTTGGTGCGCGACTTTATGGCCACCTTGTACATTAAGTGGCATCAATATGCGTCCCACACGAAAAATATACGATACCGAGGGAATACTCGATGCCAATTATCGGATGTCAGACATGCATTCATCTAACTATGGTCAGAATAACCAGCCCAAAATTTCTTTTTCAAATCGGGGTATGGAGGTTTCAATTTCGTCAGATTGTCGCTTGGCATAATAGTTCAACGTACTTTCTCTTGACCAGTGCTCAAAATTTTGATAACTTTTGCACCAATTCCATTCATTGCTGCCGCATAATGCTTCCAAACCGAACCGAACCGAAGTCTCATCATAAGCGACGATGTCGCAAATATCATGCTTCTGTTGGAGGCGTAATCGCCGAATATAGCGAATGGAACTTACTATTTTCAATCTTGAGCTAGATTCTATGATGAGTCGGGAATATTTTTTATATTATCCACGCGCTTGTATTTCGACTACCGAGAGAAAAAATAAAGATTGTGAAACCATGCCTTGGCTCGACATTTGATTAGACATTTAAAAATTTTGGGAAAGTTGGGTCTCTGTTGGTAGGTCTTAAATAACTTCTGTCTTACGATATATTTCAATCTTATGTCCAAGGTTGTCTTGCCATTATATCTTGCGGTTTATTAAATCTGTTATCAAATAATTATAAAATATGATGTGGACGGGACAAAAACGTCAATTTTTAATATCACTACATTTCTTGTTTTCTTTTCAGCCAGCTTTTAATTCTTAACTCAAAATGTCAGTTTTGTATCTAAAAATAGCGCAAAATCTCCTAGAGACATAAGATAGAAAATAGAGACAAATGTCCCAATCGGTTAGCCGTGCCTTTATGGTGTGGGGTACATAACCTGCAAAAATTATATGGTCGCATGCATCCATCTCCACAGTATTTTACGTGGAATATCTTTGTATCTTCGATCAAGCTTCAAATTCGGTCAAACTCCTTCTTGTCATGACAAATTAGGGTCGCATCGTTTCGCTCCAAAACTTCCATCATCTCACGTTAGATGGATGTAGACATCTTGGAGGAGCTGGTGAAATTCTGTAAAGTTTATGACAAGTGAATGAAACTTCGAATTCAATCGTGGTGGTTTGTAGAACCCTCTGATAGTTGTCTCTTGATGAAATTCTGTGATTTTCGGTGATTTTGTGTTCCACAGAGTCGTTACAGCGCAGGATTCAGTTTTGTTTTTGTTCAGACACATTTGTGCAGTTCGGCTGTCGATTCGCAAGCTTGCTTGACTGGTGTTGAGATTTGGAATCTTTGATTTTGTTGGTTCAGATGTGTTGAACTGTGCTGAACAGTTCATAAGTACTGAACTCGTTGTTGAATTGCACATCACCGATGTCAGTAGCATCTTCAGGCATTTTTTCCTTGGTCTTCTCATGCTGTCATTCGCCTTCTATTTATTGAATTCTTTTTCTTACATTCAGCTAGTCGTTTTGCTTTTCTTTATCCTTGTTTCCGAAGACAATTTTCCCAACGAAAAGAGTTCCTTCACGACTTCTTTGCCTCCTCGACCTTCGTCTTCCCAGCGTCATCGCAGGCTATCTTATTCCTTATGCATGTATGCGTTATAGTGAGATAACTGCTTGGGGTCGTTTATTAGGCGTTTTCTCTAGAAGTATAGGCTACTTTTTCTGTGCTGTTTTTCTCTTTGAAATAAGCCTTCCTGAAATAGAATTGTAAGTGTTTTACTGGGTAGGAACGCATGCGTACTCAGTTCCTCAAATTGGATTACAGAATCACGCAGTAATCGAGAGCAATCCCGAAATAAATATTTGATTAAAATCATCACCTCACACTTTCGGTTGCCGCAGGCAGGCATATGATCTTAATGCATGATCTAAAGCAGCGTTCAGTAACCTGCGAGCCAACCGCGTGTTTTATAAAACATTGAATCCATTTTTACGTTAATAAATATTTGGACTGTTATAAATCATTTCATGACTTGTCCATCAACAGAGCTACAAAAGGGACTTCTCAATAAAGAAATTGTGATGTATCAAGAAATTCTTAAAGCCCAGTTATGCTTCTGAAGATGCTGCCGTCGAGTAGGGTTAAGCATGATTCACTAGCCCGGTGGCTGTTTTAGGTTGCCAACCCCCTGATGTTGAGCATGTCTAACTACTAACAAACTGATTTCCGTGTTATGAAATGTTTTTTCTTTTCTGCGGAAGCGCCTCGTATTTTTCAACATTTCCAATCAGTGTTTGTGGATGGGACATAGACATTCATCTAGTCAATTTCCAGGGACCATTAGCAAACAAATCCAAATTTTCAATCAAATCAGAAAATTCTCATCAATAGAGGAAGACTTAGCTTTGTGATAAAAAATTTTATGATAAGAAGAATTTGTAGAGCAATTTATACTAGTGTAGAAACTAAACTAAGATTCCGCACTATTTCATAACTTTTTTGTAAACATCGAACAAAAAATAGCTTGGTTGTAAATGTAACAAAGCGGAAAATGAGAATGTTTCCGGTAAAATTTACTACATACATTCATGGTGTACGCTTTATCAACTGAGATTGATCAATTGCTAGGTTCTGATAAGATTTCGAATTGATTAAATTTGAGAATATGATTCAATGAATCTATATAAGACGATCCCTTACAAAATTGCGGATGGGACATAGTAGAAAGTTATTTTCACAGTAGGAAGGAGATGTAATTTCACATATCTACTTACAGGATATAGTGATAATCCGTTAGGTAGTTGTCAGATATCACTTCATCAGCGTTGCACTGGGACAAAGCTAGGCATGGTACCTTGTACAATATTGGTGCAAGTCGCCCATATGACAAATGGCCGAACCACCGTAAGCGTTTCTGTTGTAGGGGAATAGTCAATTCGGGGAGGCCACGTAGTTTTGCCACTTCTTATTTGGTATTTAATCCTTCAGCTTAACATGTACCATATATTGCAGTATTCCCTGTCAACGACTCTTAGCTGCTCCGTCAATTCTTGAGCGAGGGACCATGTTTCCGAACCGTAAATTAGGACCAATCTTATGCACAGCTCACTTGATGTTGATATTTATTGCGGGACGAAGATACACGGCCTGCAATAAACAAAATACAGACTTGCGCAATAAGGTCAAAATATTTCGCTTGCTTCAATTTCAAATATGTCGAGGTATTGGAAGCTTCGGAAATATTTTAGACTTCCTCTAGATGGATTGATCATATTGCTATCGATATCAGCCAATGTCTAAGTTAGTCACAGCTTACAGACCATTGTAAGTCAGACCCGGCTTCTGAAGAGTCGCTTAAGAGAAATTGACAGAATAGTATCGCTGCAGCATCTCTCACTACAACCAACTGAATTTAGTTGACACCATGATAACCTCAACTACCGAATAGAATGGTACAGAGCATGTAGCCATTCTGATCCCCACTGGCAGTCAATGGTGATTATATAGTCTCTCAATAATTCATCCTTTTTACTTGCGAATTGCGAAATTAGGGGCGTGTTTCGAGCAAATATCTACCTTCTGTATCAGTGTAATTTGTCTATTATATATGATTATATGTGGATTCATCGTGCCATTAGATATTAGTTGTCGGAAGTCCCTTTCCTGATATTCCATTAACGATGTCATTTGTGAACAATTTTCTGGCCTTAATACCAATGCACCTGTTTTTTGCATGCACATTGCACATATCGGTAAGATCCTGTCTTTTATCTGTATGCTTGCATCCATTAAAATTAATGTTTTAATTGATATTTTGACATGATGGAGAGATACGCGACTTTTATCAATAAAATGATAGTCAGATCTTCGTGATACTTGATTTTGAGCAGACGTTATGAAAGCGTGCAATAATTAGTAGCAGCATTTCACGCCTTAAGATAGACATGTACTTAATTGAGATGTTAGTAGTAGGTCTATTTTAGACTACATTATAAGGACTAAAATGCACATTGCGATAATTCAAGCCACCTTCAGATGTGTTTTTAGAACATAAGTCGTCCGATTTTTCTAAAGAATCGAAAATGTGTTATAATTGAGAAATATTATTAGGCCCCATATATATATATATATATATATATATATATATATATATATATATATATCAATAATTAATAAATTACATCATAATCGAATTCAAATAAGATTTATGCCCCGATAATCCTGCTGCACCACTCTCTATGTACTGATTCTGTTCAGTTTGAAGAAAGGTATTCAGCTGGAATTTTTGAGGGACAAGAGGATGTGGAGACACCTTGACTGCCACCTGAACCACTCTCAAATAGCACCGAGAGGTTGACTTTACCCCACATGAAGAACAATTGTGAAAACTATCGCATTTGAACAAAGTATTTCTGAAGGAATAAGGGAAGAGGGGGGTGTTTGTTCGAGAGACATGGATCCGCTATGGAGATCCGTAGTACAGTGGGAAATAGCCGAAAAGTAGCTGAAGCGTCGATTGAGCCAACTTCTCAGCAAATAGCCGATGAGATTATGTGTGGGAGTTGGCAGATGACTCCAGACTGATCTAATGAAACTATTCATACGTTGATGGACATCATCGTTGAGACGATTTTAAGGAAGTTCAACTAAATAACAAAGACTTGACAATGAAAACCACTCAATTATGGAATTTCCTCATCGCTGAGATAACAAAATAGCGATAAAGTTAGAGTTCATAAAGATAGATCTACTCTTATCTTATGAATATGGGTCAAATGCGGACGATTGTTCAGAATTCCATAGGGTATCAGCTTTAATTGCCATGACTCAGTGCAATTAATGAGTCTCTACTACCTTTATATATAAGTGGATGCAAAGGCTCCTCTACTTAATTTCGTTATCGCGGCTCTTGAACAATTGGCGCCGATGATTTGCATATCCAAAAGGTAGGTCGATATCACAAACTGATATTAAACGTGTACGTTCAAAACTTGAGCATTGATACTCAGTGTTGTATGTTGCAAGTATTAAGCATTTCACATAGAGATAAAACAAACCCGATATTTAGTTTCTGATTTGAAATGAAGTTTGGAATGAGTTTGATATGACCTTAATAACCTAAAATTTGGATTGCGCAATAAATTTTGGCATCAAGCTCGATGTCAAGCTTCAGACTAAAAGGACAATATTTGAAAAGTATTAATATGATTATTTACATTATTTTATTTCGGCTTTTATTTTACAGTATGCAGTTTTCCTCTCTTATTTTTCTTCCTTTGCTTTCTCTTTCTTTTTTCTGAAACATATGTTGACAGCAGGGATGCGGAGTCCTATCATTTTGATAGGACTCCTACTCCGGGCTTGATAGGACTCCGACTCCGGGTGGCAAGTATATAGCCAAGTTTTTTGAAAAACTGGTAACCTATATCATAGATAATTATAGGCTTTCCTAAACCTATCTTTAGTGATCATTGCTGCATGAATTATCAATCATTTTCGATGAAAGTTTATCAAATGTCGCTTTAAGATGGATGCATGCGACTCGGTTCCTCCCATCTTGTTGATGTGTGCTTCATACGGTTTTTCTCCAGTCTCTACCAGGCAGGAAATCCCCATCCTTCTTCAAAAAATATGAGTACATTTTCGATTGTAATATGCGCTTTGGAGGAGCCATCAGTCACGATTAGCGTGAGGGTGAAGAGGTAATGTTCACAAACAAATTAGTATTTCATTTTTGTCTCTGATGTGACCTTTGGTGCGTATGTGTGATGAGGCTAGGAAGGCTTGTCTTCTCTACTAAATCACCGAGTGAAAAGACAATCCTTTTCTCACTATCACGGTTTATTCCCTCAACTATTGCAAGCTTTGCATGCAGCAGTGTCTATCTTCTTTTGTTTAACGGAGAAAGTTGACATCAACACAGTGACAGCTATGCTCGAGGATAAATAAGTTGTTTGTATCATATTTCGGGTCTAGTGATAGGCCGGAGTCCGGAGTCCTATCATTTGATAGGCCTCCGACTCCAGCAAAAATGATAGGATTCCGGGACTCCGACTCCACATCCCTGGTTGACAGTATGTTGCCTAATCTAATTCGTAGGTCTTCTACAAATGCGCTGCTATTATAGGACGCTAACTTTTCAACTACAATCAGGTTTTAAGGAACAGTTCAATTGATAAGCTCAAATAATTAATTCGCAAACTTTGCCACTGCTCCAATTCCATCTTTTGTTGGAAACCCGCTTCACATGTGGTTGCTGGTGATTTGAGCTTTATTTCCAACCCGAAACTAACGGACTTGATGGCCTAGGGAGCCGATTCACAAATCATGGGATTTTGCTAAAGTCAGCGTTAAAAAAGCAATAGTCACCTTTATTGAATGCAGAAAATGCACCCTTAAAAATTCAGACTTCTTAAATTGGTCTGATGCTGTCTTTTAGGCTATTGGTAATCGCATCCTCTTCCTAAGTGCTAACTGTCCATCCTTGCATTCTAACGAAGTAAGATTGTAAAGCTTCATTTCGAATTTTCAGATAGGATGCGTCATACTCCGCGTCATACTCCGGCAGATAAGGCTGCTAAAAACTTTGTTATAGTCTGGAGAGTCCGCGGGATTCTCGATTTTTGCGGGCGGCGAGCATTCGCCTGCTGGTACAGGCATATACAGTAATAGTTGAATCTTCGAATTCATACCCGGTCAGTGGATGTACACGCAGTGATTAATGGCAGCATACATGGCGTAGGCCTAATGTAGGCTAAGCTAATTATATAATTGAATCTAGTCTATATCGAATTTAGCCACATCGTATTCATTAGTCACCATTTCTGAAGCCAGACCCAGGCCTTTGCAAGTATTCTACATATAGTCCTTATTATCCTCTTGTGAACGATGGTACTTTTGGAATTTCGCTGTACAATGAATAGGCTTACACACGTATAATATATATCTTCCTCATAGGCATATTCACATAGTGGAAAAGCTTTTAGGCTAAATAACATAACAGATTACATTAATACTAAAATAATTCGGTAGGATCACACCTAGGTTTAATCTCTAGGGACCGTATGTGCCAATGCGTTAATCTGAGAGTAAGCGCAACATCAACGCAGCTTGTGTCGATTGTATTATTTCGCGATGTCAGATGTGAGAACATCCTGCATTGTCAACCTCCACGTTTCTCTAAAAAAACCAACGTTAGCTAGATATAGCTATACATGACATGCTAAGCTCAGGAGCAATAACTGAATTGCGGGCAATGCGAGTAACGGTGCGCCTTGATTGACCTGGATAGTTTCAGTGCTGTTGGTATCATACTTGCGCATCACCTACCTCTTCTATCGATAACACTGTTGCCTAGCATCGCACTATCCTCAAGGATTCTTTTGGCATCACGGTTAAAGTTAAGTTTATGGTTCTACCTAGACCTTTCTGGATGCCCAGGTTACACAAAGATCCGCATGAAAGAAGGTCAGAGACTGTACATGCAAAGATTTGGCCATTCTTGTAAATAAGGGTTTGCAATTAGTCTGGGAAAGATTTAGTATCTATTGACTCTCCATCAACAATAATTCGGGTGTGAATGCCTTCTACAGCATTAACTCCTCTGGAGAATTTCTAGACAGAATGTCAGGTATTAATTACCACTCACTACATGTTTATGATTTCTCCACACTCTACAGACGTTTAAGTTAATAGCTCCATAAGAGAATTGTGACCTAATATTTGGCAACTCCAAGAACTTCATTTTCATTGGATATTTTACAAGTTTCTTCTCGAACAAGAAGTACAGAGGTTATCACTGCTGGTCCGAAAGCCAGCTCCTTACCGCTATTGATTTCATCCTGGATATAATTTCTGTTGCTTTCGAAGGACTTGTTCTTAGGAAAATTCCCATGGGTGGCAATTCTATTTCACTCTTGGCTGATCTCTTCCTAACTTATAGGGAGTTTAGATGCGTGACGGGTCTTCTTGCTGCCAAGAAATTTGGCTTGATTAAGCTTCATTCAAACACCACGAGTTATGTCCACGACATTTGCGTCTTCATTTATACGCAGTTCGATAACGTCCTTCCTGAGGTCTGTCCATTTGATCTTCTGGCTAGTATCAGCGGAGGCAATGACAAATGCGTGAACTTATTTGGAAGTTGAGATCAGAAACCAACGGAATGACGTCTGCACAACGGAGGTCTACCATAAGGTTGACCAGTCCAGTTTTACAGTGCTTCTTCATACTTTTCCGGAAATCAACATGCCAATTAATACTGGATTGAACATCTTTGCTGTCCAACTTTTCAAGTTTGATAGCATTTCTTGAAATGCATCTGCCTTCATAATCTAGAGCAAACTGTCTTCTCAATGCTTTCAAGAACAGGAGTTATAAAGTTCATCCACTTGTGAATTCCTGCATAAAATTCTTCTCAAGAAATGAGTTTATCGTTTACAAGTTGGGTTATTTTTGACCTCGCCAAATACCTTCCTTCATAGGTATCGCCAAATACGTATGACTGATGTTATTCTTATTTTGTCAAATATTCGAAGTAGTTGGCAATATACTAGTATTTTGCAGCTAAACTTCCTCAGGTATAGAGAGACCTTAATAATCGATCTACACGGTCTGGTCCCGCCATGTGCAGGTTGGCGATTTGGAGCCTAAACCTTGCTTATGCAGCCACATGGTTCCTCCCTGATAACTTCTTGCATAGATATACAATTCTAAGCTTCTTCAGTTCTGTGGATTTCTTCACTTAAAATTTTGTTTAACATTTTGTCATACTTTATGCCTAGCTGTCGTCTTTAGTCTACAAAAATTAATTATTAGTTGCTATTCACTCTTTCCCTTTCCGAGTTGACTCCGCAAATGGTGTCTATAGGAAGATGGTATTGTGTCGCTAATACCATTAGAAGGTGAAACCATAAAGAAGTTACGCAACGAGTAGCGGTGCATTCTAATGAAAGCAATTCATGGTTTCTCGCATCGAAGTATTGTGCATAATGATGTTGGCACGAGTATAAAATCGTAGTTAATGTACAGGGTTCCGGTAAATAATTGGCTTTTGGTTTTGTGTTTCTTAAAGTGCTGGCATGTAATTTCGTAGCTGTTATGATGGAGCATTTTGCAATATGCAACCTCATTATATCTTATTAGGATTCTAAGTCATGTATGCTGAAAGATCTTATCTGGATGATCGTTTATTTTCAATTCATCAATTTTGGAAGTTGCTACATGTACATGTAGTAGATTGTTAAAATTTTACATGTGCACAACTTCATTATCAATAAAAAGGCTGCTTTGCTTATGAAAATTGCACCTTAGTAAGAATCATACAGTAGTTGACTGCAGCTTTGTCTCATACGTTTGCATGCACATCAACTAGTGAAACAAGGAAAGCGAAACACATCAGTTTGAATATAAGCGTCACTGGCTTGGATGGTCGTCTTGATGGGATTTTTGAGATATTCAAACTTATCTTTTAACTTGGCCATTGATTTTGATTCGAAGTGCCAACGAAAATTGTGATGCACTTCCTTTGTGTGAAAAATATTTATATGAAATAGCCTTTGCGTCGTGTAGATAGTGACTGCATAGCTAAACCAACTGATAGACATTTTAGAAGCCTTATCATGTTTATTGAACATTCTACATAGCCTACATGTAAGTATAGGAAAAGTTTAAGCAAGTTAAAGAAGAAACGCTTCTTGTATTAGTTTTGAAGCTGATCATTTCAAAGATAGAAGTGGACATCAATACCGATCAGTCAAGCATTACCTCTTTTATGTTACTGACGTTGTCAAATGAAACAATAATTCACCGCAGAGAATTAGATTTCATCTATTGTTTTGTTTTAAGTCACTGTATGAGGAAGCCATTACTCGATTTTGTTAATTCTTAGGTAGAAATTTGGGCTTGTGTTTATATTTTTTCGCTTCATGTTGAAGATTACGAGCTCATTATTTTCGGAAAGCCGATATTTTTCTCTGATATCAAATAGACTGTGACAGTGTTAGAAGTTTAAACATAAGTCAGAAGATAAACTTTTCTCGACCGAAAGTGTATTAAGATGTGAACTGCAATTCCCTGCGCAACTTTTCGCTACCTCTTCGGCTGGCACAATAAAAATGAATGTCTACAGGACACGTACATCCAGAGAGGGATCCAGAGAGTACCTATGCTCAGTGAGGTTAGTTACATTTTGTGAAGGATCGTCAAGGATATCATAGATATGTCTTGGTTAGCTCTATGATCATTAACAATGTGTTGACAAAACAATGAAGCTTCTACTGTTAAATGTTCACGAAGCCGGGAACGAATAGTTATCATTGCTTGACCAAGCAATTTAGGTGGCCTACGAGCATGAGGGACAAATGCAACAACGAAGAAAGTACGTGCTCGGTGGCCTCGGTCCTTATTTTTATAATTAATTGAAATTAACCATTGAAAATTTATTAATTAATTTTTGTGCGTAGAAAGACTGAAAGACTGGAAAACATTATTATTTCATTAATTCCAAAAATATATATCAAAGTCTTCCTTTACAAGATCCATTGAAATGACTAAAAATAAGACTACATCGCTTATGAAGAAATGTTAAATATCAAAATGGGGCTCATTTTATTCGACATTATCTTCCGATCTTCAAAATGACATCAGAATAGACAACTTTTGAAAGTTAAGAAAGCATGAATACGTTCTTCTCAGTAAATGAAAGCGGTGACGTCCTTCTCGTGGCTTGCAGTGCTTGATATCCTACATAATAGAGTGGCGAATTTGAACAGTGGTATTCAAACGTCAAATACAGTAATTAGGACTGTGTGGTAGTCGCACCGGTGCACCGAAAATTTCTGAAAGTCACGATGAAGAACTTATTAGCACATAGCCCGAAAATAAGTTGCTTCGTGTTATAGATAGTTCTGTGTATGGTTAATTAAGTCCTTAAACTCTGGAAGGTGGTAGGGTTTGTCTTTTATTGTGTGTATCACTGTTAATGTGTTGAGTTAAATGCAAAATAAATTGAATTAAATATCAGGAAAACTGGTGGACAACACAGTTACTGGAAGTGACATCTGGATGACCGATTTGCCTTTATATGACGATTTTCTAAGAGACATTATCATAACAATCATCTGCGTGTGTGCAATGCCTTGATATCTCATTCGGGAATACAATTTCGGTATTAGATATTCACCATGAGATTCCGAAATTCTGAGTTCGTGGGAATTGAGACTTCGTGGCCTAAAATAGTTCATCACAAACTTGAATTATTTTATTTTTGTCATTGAAGGATTTAATCTTGACTCATTTTTTCTCAATGTCATTTTTTTCATTTTGTAGGAAATGAAATTAAATGGCCGGGATTATCAAAGTAGCCCACAGAATGGAAAAATGTTCTTTTATTGTTGCTTGGGTAAAATCTTTTTCCATTCATGCTTGCTGTGACGAAGAAAAATTTAATTTTAATAAGTTATACATTTTATTCAAAATGCAGAAAAGGGTTTTAAAACGTGATTAAAATGGGTTCTAAACATCTGAAGAATCGATGGCAAAACAGGCACTGGTCCTTCTACCATTTACAATGTACATCAAGCAATAGCTATTTTGCTCTAAACAATTTACGATGCTTTATAACTTTAGCACTTTTTAAGTGTACTAAGTACATTCGCATGATATGATTATCTATACTTGTATATAATCTGGTTTTAACACAGCATTGATTTTCATAAGTGAACAATGATTTTACTACAGTCCGTTTCATAAAAAGTGGATCATCCTAAAATTTGACTAAATAAAACATAAGTATGATACAGAAACCATTTTTCATGTTATTTCATGTCCCTAATATATTTAAATGTCCTTATATAATCTGATAAGCTATGATACAGTAACGGTTCTTAAGAAGCTAATATTTTGTGGCCCTACCCTTATTGTCTATGATATTACCAATTCGTCTAGGCAATGATTCGATGATATCGTTGATTTTTGACTGATCTAACTTTCTCCACTCTCTTTTTAACAGTGACGCAAGTTGTGATGCGCCATCTGTAGGTAGCAGTGAACGACTAACGTTACGTTTTAGAATACTCCATACATTTTCTATGGGACTCAGATCAGGAGAACGAGCTGGCCAAGATAATGTCCTAAGCCCTAATTGAGACTTGCATAAGTTGACTCTACTACTCCTGTGACACGTAGCATTATCATCCATAAATAACCAAGTCGATGGATCACCAAGTTGATCTGTCATTTGGCCAATGTTCATTCGTAAAACATTCACATAGCGTTCAGAATTCATGGTTCCTTGCTGTATGTGAAGTTCAGAGCGGCCATTGGTCCAAATGCTAGCCCAAATCAGTAGAGTCGCACCACCTTGTACCCGGGGACGATGTAAATGTCTCGGAATTTCCTGATCAGATTTTATCCATAATCTCGATCGACCATCACTATCCTTCAGACGGACAGATGCCTCATCAGACCAGACAACCCGATCCTATTGATTTCGCCAGTGACAATGACTCATAGTCTCCTAGTCATGACCCTAGTTGTAGCAAGGCTGACACTTTGCCTTTTGTGAATGCGATCTCGTTATTGTTCATTTGTTCTTTGTATTGTTTTCAACCGGTAAGAGATAGATTTCTAGCTGAAAGCAATCAGGAGTGCTGCCAACACCACCGCAACGAAGTCAGGAAGCTATGGAACATGAAGTCCAGTTAATCACATGTAGCTTGTAGCAGTTACATTATTGTTGATGAATAATGGTGCTATACTGGCTCTGATTGACCGATTTTCTTTATTTTTGTTTTGCTTGATAGCTTTTGGCTTGTAGAACAACATAGTACATAACAAAGGAAACAAATGTAATTTTATAAGAGTGAGGTATGATTTTGTGTAACATTGCTTAATAGAAGATCAAATTATCTACTACTTTTTTTTATCTATAACAGGAAAACAACTCAATATTCATGCTTGAAATTTCCAATAATGATATTAGTAAGCACAACTGACATATCTTCCAAATTTCAGAGAAATTCGTTCAAGTTTGGCGGAGTTAGACAAAGTTGAAGTTAAGGCGATGTTTAAGGGTGATCCATTTTTTATGAAACAATCTGTATGAAAAAGCCTGTAATGTCGGCGACAGCTGAAAATCAGTGAGATTGCGCCTTAATTTTGAAAATGGAAACAGTCTATCCCCGTTTTATCGACGTATGCACTACAGAAATAGAAGACATAAGTAAAATACAGTTTGACTCCCATTTTCTGAACAGAATCTTTTCAATTACTGAAAAGTGTTTGAAACTGCTGATTGCGGCTCGATATAGTCATTCAAATTTGACGAACTAAACGCCACCGGAAAGCCAATACACTCAACATCACTGCGGTGTAAATACATGCAAAATTTCCTTCAAAATCGTTCTTAAATGTTTGATCTAGCATCATCCCTAGCGTGGTCTCACAACCTTGCTAGGGAATTTGCCAGATTGACGACATAGCACTAGGGAAGTGCAAGGCCAGCACTAGGATAGTTACTGTCTATATTATTACTATATAATTACTACTACAGTCCGTTTCATAAAAAGTGGATCATCCTAAAATTTGACTAAATAAAACATAAGTATGATACAGAAACCATTTTTCATGTTATTTCATGTCCCTAATATATTTAAATGTCCTTATATAATCTGATTAGCTATGATACAGTAACGGTTCTTAAGAAGCTAATATTTTGTGGCCCTACCCTTATTGTCTATGACATTACCAATTCGTCTAGGCAATGATTCGATAATATCGTTGATTTTTGACTGATCTAACTTTCTCCACTCTCTTTTTAACAGTGACGTAAGTTGTGATACGCCATCTGTAGGTAGCAGTGAACGACGAACGTTACGTTTAGAATACTCCATACATTTTCTATGGGATTCAGATCAGGAGAACGAGCTGGCCAAGATAATGTCCTAAGCCCTAATTGAGACTTGCATAAGTTGACTCTACTACTCCTGTAACACGTAGCATTATCATCCATAAATAACCAAGTCGATGGATCACCAAGTTGATCTGTCATTTGGCCAATGTTCATTCGTAAAACATTCACATAGCGTTCAGAATTCATGGTTCCTTGCTGTATGTGAAGTTCAGAGCGGCCATTGGTCCAAATGCCAGCCCAAATCAATAGAGTCGCACCACCTTGTACCCGGGGACGATGTAAATGTCTCGGAATTTCCTGATCAGATTTTATCCATAATCTCAATCGACCATCACTATCCTTCAGACGGACTGATGCCTCATCAGACCAGACAACCCGATCCCATTGATTTCGCCAGTGACAATGACTCATTGCCCATCTGAGACGTCTTTTTGTATGCTGATCTGATAATTCGATCTGAGAGGGCTTCTTACAGCTCTTGAAATTCGACTCAATAAGTCTTCTACGAATAGTAGACTTAGAAATAGACGAGTCTAGTGCAGCCATCTCAGTTAACGAGAGACTTGGATCAACTTTAACAAATCTCAAAATTAGGCGGTCTCTACGTTTGGATGTTTTGCGTGGACGGCCAGAGCCCTCTTTACGACAGAGTCGAAAATCATCATTATGCCATCGATGCACATTTGTGTAAGGGACATTTAGTCGCTTGCTTGTAGCTCGCAAAGAAAACCCTAGTTCTAGCAAGGCTGACGCTTTGCCTTTTGTGAATGCGATCTCGTTATTGTTCATTTGTGCTTTGTATTGTTTTCAACCGGTAAGAGATAGATTTCTAGCTGAAAGCAATCAGGAGTGCTGCCAACACCACCGCAACGAAGTCAGGAAGCTATGGAACATGAAGTCCAGTTAATCACATGTAGCTTGTAGCAGTTACATTATTGTTGATGAATAATGGTGCTATACTGGCTCTGATTGACCGATTTTCTTTATTTTTGTTTTGCTTGATAGCTTTTGGCTTGTAGAACAACATATTACATAACAAAGGAAACAAATGTAATTTTATAAGAGTGAGGTATGATTTTGTGTAACATTGTTAAATGAAGATCAAATTATCTACTATTTTTTTATCTATAACAGGAAAACAACTCAATATTCATGCTTGAAATTTCCAAAAATGATATTAGTAAGCACAACTGACATATCTTCCAAATTTCAGAGAAATTCGTTCAAGTTTGGCGGAGTTAGACAAAGTTGAAGTTAAGGCGATGTTTAAGGGTGATCCATTTTTTATGAAACAATCTGTATATTATATACAACCTAGCGCTAGCTCTCAGACATAGCGCCACCCTTATCCTACCTTTATTAATACTAAGTTATTGACAGAATGTCTCTAGGCCAGCTCTAGATGGCTAGCGCCATCTTCATTAAAACGGCCCGTGGAAACAAGTCGGGTCGGTGTTGGATCGATGTACAGGTATTGATTCTGCAGGTGTGAGATGACAGACGCCTTGCTGTACAGGCGCAAACAGGCTTTATTGCGGAATACTCTGGGTGATCGGATGCCAGAGAGATGAAGAAGCGCACACATGGGTGCTGAACCGCGTGCTGTACAGATGTTGTCCGCGTGCGCAGACAACTGTGTGCTGTACAGATGTTGTCCTCGTGCGCAGACAACTGTGTGCTGTACAGATCTTGTCCGCGTGCGCAGACAACTGTGTGTTGTATAAAACGAAGTTGAGGTGGTCTTACATGTATAATCAAATTTACACACCAGATGGTTAAGGAATTATAATAACTTTGCTTATTAACAGAAATATAATCAGATGATAATACTTGATAATAATATCATCAAGAAACTGTTAGTTTTGAATAAAATCAGATGTAGTTCAATTCCGATTTCTTCAATCGCCACGTGGGACAGTCACGGCCACATCATCAGCGAATATGTAGTTAGAGCTCAACGTAGTGGGTAGGTCAACGGTATAGAGATTGTATGGAATTGCCGCTAGAACTGAGTCCTGAGCAATCCCATTCTTAAGGCGATGCGGCTTGCTGCTGCGGTTGTGGTCGATTTGGAGAACGAATGAGTGACTGGCTAGCAACTCCATAATGAAACTGGAACTGGATACTTTCTCGGAAATGATGTGAAGTCTCAGCATGGTCCGTATTTTTTGCCTTCATGATTAGTGATTATTTTGAACATGTGTTTCATCAGCAGCCTTTGAATTTCTTCGCATCGGTGAATGGACTTACTCGCACACAAGTAAATGCGATCGTAATATGGCCCAGTATTACTTCAAGTCCAGTTCGTAACATGTTATGTGAACAATGCAGACGTATTTGCTGCTTGCATGAAGAGGCTTGTCGATGTTGATGAAAATTTCTGACGATTGTCAAATGAAGTACTTAAACTTGCCAAGTTCACTAATTACATTCTACTTGCAATATGTGCATGAATGTATTCTCTATGTTTTAATCATCAAAATATTCATTTTCAATATACCTGGTAGTTTATATACCAGGTATAGGTCTAAAGATTCTTATGAAGCATATTTATAAGCAAATAATTAGTGGACAATCCTAGAACTTAATAGTTCCACATGAATTAAAGCCTAAACTCTTATGATAACTCTCACATGATTTTATCGAAGTTTTAATTATTTTTTCATTCTAATTATGAAGATAAAATGTGTTTTCTAAATCACAATATTGACATGCCAATTCCCTTATGATTTGTTGATGAAAATCTTCGACGCGCCAATATATTCCCCATGTATCTAAATCCCTGTTTTGAATATGTTGCCTTGTAAATGAGACCAAGTGAGAGAAATTGATTGTGCTAATAAGTTGCAATGCCAGAATTAAGTGGCTGTCCAATTCTGTGTGCCAAATGTTTTAGAAATATTGAGATACATACAGATAAATTGGATTGATAACTGTCGAAATTTGAGTGCTAAGTGTAATCAAAGAACATTTGTCATTTGCATCTTCAAGCGTCTGAGTTTGAAAATCATTGTAGTCATTAGTGTAGAGGATAATGCCTGCACAGCTGCACATGCATTTGATTCATGTGCCGAGTTTTTTTAGCAAAGTTTCCCTTCGGCAAACGGCGACCAATGGAATGCAAAATCTTCATATTCACTGATTTTCTGTCTAATACGTATTAAATTCCTTATAGGTACGGCATTGATTGATGGGCTATAACGCACAACTTTTGGTGCGACGTGTGCTTTTAATACTATAGCATGTATCCACGTAAGAAAGTCATCAGTCAACATGACACGTTCGATTGTCAATATCGGTCAAGCAGTTGTCCTATTAGTTTAATCAGTTGTCTAGTTAGAGCAATCAGTTGTCCATGAATCACTATTGCCTGATTGTCACATTCATGGACAAAAGACTGCTCTAACTACACAACTGATGGCACTAATCGGACAACTGCTTGACCAATATTGACAATCGATCGTGTCATATTGACTGATGACATTCTTGCTTGGATACATGGGTGGCAAAACCTATCGCATGTGTTGACGTTGTCTGTCTGATAATATAAATATCAAATGCAATATAAAAAATCATTTATGAATTATAGCATGAAATTAAAAGAAATGAAGGCGATACATGATTTTGACTCAGATTAATTTTATTTGTAGACTGGTGTAAATCAAATTAACCGTAAACTATTATTTTTGATAGAAATAAGAAGACGAACTTAATATTTCGACCATCTGAAGTGGCCATCGTCAGAAATGTCTTTACTCTCTATTTCCTGTTTAAGATTCAAATTATAAAAACATAACGATGGTAGGCTATAGAACGCATGCAACCCTAAATGAGCAAATAATGCGGTAAAGAAAATAGTAGATATCTCAAGAGTCAATAAACAAAGTCAATAGAAATTGCGACTTCTAGACTAAGGAAAATGAGAAGAAGGAAAATTACTCAAGAAGTCTCGGTCTCACTTAGTCACTGTGTCAATTGAGTGAAGGCTTTTTGAGCTTTATATCCAGCATTTCGTGCAGCAGGTCATATTTGCTGTAGCATCGTCTTAAGATCCTAAATTGTGACGGGTTAATGTTGTAGTCCCCATGTTGTTGTCGATGCTTCCCAATGGATGACGGTGAGTGTCTTTGTTCCTCAACCCTTTCGAAGAGAAGTGTATTGATGTGTAGCCTATATTTATAATAGTCACGATGTAGTTTATGAATTTCAATGTGATTTGCGTGATGCAAATTACATAGAATATGCTCTCCCTGCTTTTTTAGACAATTTATTGAAATTAAAATATGAGCGTTAAAAACCCAACGTTTCGTCCGCCACGGACTTAATCATGGGCAACAAAGTCCAGCCGTTGCGGACGAAACGTTGGGTTTTTAACGCTCATATTTTAACTTCAATAAATTGTCTAAAAAAACCAGGGAGAGCATATTTTGATTCCAATCATGAAAGTGAAAAATCACCTCCCGTATGACGCCGCTAATTACATAGAATACACCAGGGATATATAGAAGTCGATGTCTCCATGTGGAACCTCTATATATCCCTGAGGCTACACATCGAGACACTTATTCGAAAGTGTTTAAGAGCACAGACAGTCATCGTCATTCATTAGGAGGCAAATTATTCGTCGAAATATTAAGCTTGTTTTCTTACTATTATCAAAAATATTATCTCCTTTTAAAATGAATTCTCGTTGCATTTCTGCCATATTTATTTCATCTGCGCTGCAAATCAAAGTTCAATCAGCAGCGTGTAATAGCTATGTTGATCGTTAGGCCTCCTCATTGACAGAAACCTTGAAGAGTTCAAAAGTTAAGTACGTGCTACTTAACCGTTTACTAAAGTCTACAGGAATGCTTAGCTAAGCGTAGCGCAAACCACCGATTCTTGAAGGATTTTGGCTATACAGACGTGTAGTGACCGTTTTTTGTTGATATAATAATGTAACAAAACCCAACTGTTAAAAAGCAACCAAATTTCTTCACGTGCGTGTCATTTGATGTTGCATAAGCGTATCATGCCCGAGTTAGGTTCTTTTCAAAAATAAATTGAAAGTAGACAAGTCACTCCCTTCTTTTTACTACTGTTATTGGACAAAAAGTTATGCGAGGTTGAAATAGTAAAGTACCCGACGCGTTTCGCCCAAAGACAGTCTCAGTGGTGACCAGCAACTGTGGAAGGGTCTTTAAATACTTATTTGGCATAGTTGTGGCAGGTCATTAAATTTGTTCATGACGTCATGACGTCCATTAAGGCTTGGCATTTTCATAGCTATGAAGCGACCTTCAGCCATTCTAGTTGTAATCGCATTCATGTGTTGAATAGGAATCTCACAACTATAGTCGTTATTTCCATCTCTCTACCAGCATGAAATTTCAGATGATGCTCGCTCAAAGCATTCTTGGAATCTCTGTTACGAATGCTACGTTCGTGTTCTTGATAGCGAAGTTTAAAAGTTCGACAACTCTGTACAAAATAAAGGTCATTGCACCATAAGCAATTAAAACAATGAACTTTAATATCTGCTTTTGCAGTTGTATTTAGGACCAATAACGTTACACGCATTACAATTACTTTATTCTTTGGGTTTTCTTGTATTAATTGTAATAGTTTTTTCTCCCTGGTTTAGTTGAAAGCGTTACCGGAATGTCATATTTAACTGTCAACTTATTTTAATTTAATTTTCTAAATAACTGTCACAAACGAAATCGAGTGATAAGTGGATGTTCTATGTTTTGGCAGACGACATTTGATTGTACTTATTTTTGCTTGTGATCAAATCTGAATCCGTTGCTGCTTATTCGATCACGCATAGTGTTCATAGAGTCAGCCTATGTCGGCATTAGAACTGCGATCACTAATGTAATTTACACTGTTTTTTCAGAAAACTATTTTTTACTTGGCAGCCAACTGTCTGTGTAGAGTTATGCCCGAATGGCATGTCTTACCAAACCATTTGTATTTAAGACTGGAATCCACTGATGTGCATAAGTCTAGAAAATTGATATAATTATCCCCAGGGACTTCTGCTGTGAGCTTAATATTTTTGTCAACAAAGTTAAACAATTCTTCTATGTTCGAAAATATTTTCTCATCCAAGTAGAACGGACAATGATGATGTCAACATATAGAATATGACACTTGTGGCAAACAGGATTAATATTGAACTTTTGGTTAAGAATTTTTAGTGCTCTTCTATGGTGTTCATATATAACCGCAAAAGGTAGTGAAAAATGTGCATCAGTTGTGCACTCCTTAATTTGATGACACGTCTTATAATTGTAATTTATCTCATAATTGTGCAAAATAAACTTCAGAAAATCTACAAGATTTTGAACCGGAAAGTCTAAGTTATCAACTTTACCAAAAGTTAGTAGCAGATGACTTTACATCAGCTATGGCGTCAGCAATCGGAATACTAGGGTAGAGATATTGGACGTCTAATAAGATAAAGATTTTGTTATTTACATAATCGCTGCTCATTTTGAGATTACTTATCAGTGAATGAGTACTGTCCAGATGAGGAAGTACAAATGTAACTAATCATTTTACTAGCTAGCCAATCAACCTTTTGCGTTGGAGTATTTTTCAAGGATGCTATCGGGCGAAGCTGGAAAAGTCATTCACTTTATCCTTGTGATATTTGACGTTTACATGGAATGCAGCTGTTTCACTGCCGATTGTAAGTAATCTTTGATGATCAGTTCGTGGAATATTTCTACATTTCGAACGAATTATTTGGTTGACCTGATTTTCAATAGCCGCAGTTTTAGATTTTTTACGCATGGTATACGTGGCGGTGTCATTGAGAATATTTTCTCTTCAAACGGTCTTCAAAGACAGTCCTTTTCAGTCGTTCTTTCCCTCAGTAATAGGTCTTCTTACTTTTCTTTTTGTACAGTGGCCTTGAAGTTGTCCTCGACATGCCGCACTCAAAAATTTTAAGTTGAATAAATAAATTAATATTCATAAACACCATTGGTAAAAATTTAGGTGCAGTTTCCGAATTTTTCGATCATCGGCATAAACATTCACATCAAACACTTTTGGTATTGTGTTGGCTTTCCGAATCTGAAATGACAGGAACTTTGTAAGAAAATCTAGAATTCAAGATTTAAAACTCGGCTACCACCCAGAAATTAATTACTAAAATCAAGCACTTAAGAAATGCATTAGCAAATGTAATTAGTGACTATAACCTGCGCTTGAATTAAATTAGAAATTGATATTGAACTGAATTAAAGTAGATGACCTGATGACAGTTAAGACTTGCGCGCGTGAAGTTGCCATGAGTGACCACCAGCATCGAAGCTGATGGTAGAAATTTCGGTCTCCGATCAATGATGGGCGCGCAAGTATGCAAGCACTACCTGATCAATTCATATGTGTGCTAACAAGATATAGAGCCATCTCGTTTTCATTGTTTACACTTTATCATTCCGTGATGTTTGCAGTGAAATTTTGTCTCAAAACAAGTATTGCTCTTTTATATCTGAGTATGAAAGAAGAAGTTATTTGACATGCATAACTAATGTAAGTTGCAGAATGGCTTGAGTAAGTAGCGTACGTTGGATGAAAATGCATAGGAATGTTTACATAGGAAAAAGCTGTAGTCTATAATAGACACTGAATAATCTGATCTCATTCATAAATTGTATCTCTTGGCAGTTTGGAAATTCTAAAATAATGATTAGGATGCATATGTGTATTGAACCCCAGTTAATCGTCTTGTGAAAAGCTCAGTAATGCTGCTAGGCTATTCATCCAAGAACGAGTCTTCAAAGTCTTGTTTTATTTGTTCTTGCCTTAATTTAAGTATGTGATGTAATCAGTATTTAATAAGCAATGCATCACTCGCATTTTGTCATTTCATATTTATTGATAATAAATTCCAGATTAATATTTAGGTGTGGTTTTCGTTACTGTCTCAGCTTGCGAGGTCTTATGAGTTCTTTTAAACAATTCGTAATTCAGTTAGATTACGAGATTATAGAAATAATGACGCAACTGAATAGCCGGCTTTTAGACCAAACATAATAATTATTAACGATGCATT
The DNA here is from genome assembly GCA_907163375.1 of Prostheceraeus crozeri. Taxonomy (NCBI): domain Eukaryota; kingdom Metazoa; phylum Platyhelminthes; order Polycladida; family Euryleptidae; genus Prostheceraeus; species Prostheceraeus crozeri. The sequence continues at coordinate 185,040 of CAJQUW010006412.1, read as the reverse complement.
GTTTAACGGGACGTGCTTCAATCGCCGATGACAATGATGATTTGAAGTTGCGATGTCGTTCCATAAATGCTATACGACTTAAATGACACAAATCTTCATTGGTATACCTTCATACTCCTTATGAAAATCGAGTGTGCTCAACTTGGCAGCCTAGTCAAATGCCAGAGAATGTTGAACTGTCAATCAATCGGATCTGATATGATGCAATGCTATTTGCTTGTTACACCTGACGATCTTCTATGAACTCAACGCAGTTGGTTTTTTTTTTGGCATCATTGATTGCAATATGAAAAGGGTGAACTTCTTATTCAGTGCATTGTGAGTTAAGATCATATACCGGTACTTGTGAAAATCACTTCATTAATATAGGATGGCGGCTAACAGGAGGTGATCATTTCAAAACACACTGTCGTACTCTCCTTTATTTGTGATGTTATGCCAGTAAAATATAAGTTAAAGCTATGTACAAATCCCACTGGTTTCAAGCTTCGCTCTTCCTCAGGGGAAACTTCATTAAATCAGGATGCGGTGAATCCAAGGACAACGCCATGTTGCTATGATGCCCAAAATGATGTCTCAAAGATTCATCAGTTAGAACCAGATGCTACCTGAGTGCGGAATTTGCGTTTAATATGTCATAATCGGAGAAATTGAAATTGAATTAGATGTCACACACTCGAATAGATGAGTAGATGATCATTTGAATAGATATTTGCATTTCGTTCGCGAAAGACTTGAAATATTCCGATTATAGAATCTGATGATGGTATCATCTCTCATTCACATGTTTTCTTTATATCAGACCATCATGCAATGAAGAATGGACTTGTATTTGCAAAATGCGCGGAATCATTTCCTAAATCCCGTGATCACACCCAACACTCCCCATAGTGTTCTGGAGGTGGTCATGCGAAAGTTTATTATCATATCCACAAGTTGAGCTCCTCATTTTCATCAGTAAAAACTGCACTGGTTGGACAACAAGGTGATAAGCAGGAGAAAAGCTTTTCTCGCAGCCCGTTGTACATTCGTTTTTAAAGTTAAAATATGTCCGGATACGAATTTTTGGTGTATCATGTGATTTCCATAGGCCCCGTTCAAATAAGCAGTTCGGAAAATAGGCATGTACTAATCTTGCGGTTTTTGGGCTTTCTTACGCTTTATTTGAAAATGATGTTCTTATGTTACATAAGTCATGTGCATGTAATCTATGCTTCAGTTATTTTAAGCTTGCTATGTCATAATGACTTATGTAGACCTATATTGTTACTGAGTAAGTGCGGTTGTCAGCCGATATTTCACATGTCATTTTTCTATGAAAGGAAGTGCTCTATCTGATTTAAAGGATGTTTGCTATTTGAAAGCAGTGGCTATATTTTGACAAGGCCGGTAGTGGCGAAAGCTTAAGAGAAGAAAAAATATATTTTTGAGTAAAACAGCAGCAAGGCTTATTTCTTTGATTAAGAAAAATAAATAAATAGATAATTTTGATTAGGAATATTATCAACCTCCTGTGGAAGTGTTCTACTTAAATCTCTAGTCTGCTGATTTGCAATATCAGTAGGGGAATTGTTGAAATAATATTGATTGATTCCATTGGTAAACGTCAATTCTATGGCTATTCACTGTAGCATGGTGCTTCTCTGGTATTATCTGCTTTCTCCGTCGATTATCAAATTCCTAATTGTCACAGCCAGTCGCCTTCGGTTATACACACTTAAGACATTCTCGGTGTGACACTTAAGAATTTGTTTTGTATTCAGCGTTTCAAGATCGACAAATCCATGCTATTAAGCTCTTTGTGAGCGAATTTAGGAAGAAAGTGTCAGTAGCTCTCGTCTTATTAGCATATAGGATCGGTTTATATCACGCCATAGCTTGCTAGTCAATAAAAAGCAGTATAAACCTCAAAAGTTAAAAATAAGGGATTGCTGAAGTTTTTCATACTCGGAGGAAATCCCATCTCTATGTTGTTGAAGTAAAAAAAACGAACTCGTTTCTTAGCGCTTTCGATGTACTCAGCATATCATCTTCAGAGAAACTAGTACTAGCTATAACTACATAATGCATGATTTTGTAAGGCTTTCTATGTTCACAGGTTAATAAGTTCCACGAAGCAGGTAATTATTTTCCCGATTGGAAATTTTTTAACTTGGTGCAGAATATTATGGAAAAAGTCATGCATTATAACAGATAATGCATAGATTTCTTCGGTTATTATTTGCAATAATAACCTCGAGCCTTCAGCTCTCGGTATTTATAGCTAATAATGACCTCAAATTTATACATCATCTATTACGTAAAGTTCTATTTCGAAAAATGGAGCCTCATAATGTAATATTGCAGTTCAGATACCTGAACCGTAATATGCTATAGGGCTGAGGGCCGTCAGACCCGAAGCCATAGCTTATTGCGGATCTGTGATCTGAATTGCAATATCTTTGTGTTAAGGATATCTATGATTGAGCTGCAATATGCTAAACAGGCATATTGAGATTCAATATTCGAACATGGAAAGATATGCGAACTTAAACACTATGGTAGTGAAACATGCGTTAAAAGTTCTATGTTGTTCACGCAACTGCCTGGAGATTTGAATTTCAAGATCGCTAAGCTCTCACAAGTTACCTTGTCAAGCTGGGATTTTGACATTTTCCTCCTCTAATCTCCATTCGAGGTTTTGGACTGGCAACGTAAGCTACATTTGTATTGTATTCTTTATACTTCATTTGATCGCAGAGTTTTCGAGTAACTTAATTAAGTACTTCTTTATGTTTTCGTGTGTTCGTTTTTTCTTGTAATCACATATTTACACGCAACATAAATTAGGGGCTCAACCGGGATGATTCGATCTGAGAACATTGCATTCAACTCAGGGATAGGACTCCGGGTGACAAGTATATAAGCTTAGTTTTTTGAAAAATTAACTGGTAGCCTACATCACAGATCATTATAGGCTTACCTGAATCGATATTTAGTGACCATTGCATCAATTATCAATCATTTTCGATGAAAGTTGATCAAATGTCGCTTTAAGTTGGATGCATGCGACTCGGCTCCTCCGATCTTTTTGATGTGTGCTTCACACGGTTTTTTCCAGTCTCTATATCAGGCACGAAAATCCCCATCCTTCTTCAAAAAATATGAGTACACTTTCGATTGTAATATCCGCCTTAGAGGAGGCATCACACACGATTGACGTGAGGGTAGGATGCAATGTTCTCAAACAAACCAGTATTTCATTTTTGTCTCTGATGTGACCTTTGGCGCGTAGGTGTGATCGAGGCTAGGAAGGCTTGTCTTCTCTATTAAATCACCGAGTGAAAAGACAATCCTCTTTTCACTATCACGGTTCATTCCCTCAACTATTATAAGCTTTGTATGTACTGATATCTCTGTACTTTTGTTTGACGGAGAAAGTTGACATCAAGACAATGACAGCTATGCACGAGAATAAATGATTTGCTTGTATTATATTATTTCGGATATAGTTATAGGCCGGAGTCTGGAGTCCTATCATTTGATAGGACTCCGACTCCGACTCCATCAAAAATGATAGGACTCCGGAACTCCGACTCCCACTCCGCATCCCTGATTTAACTTGAGATTTACTACTACGGTTTATTATTACATACAATTGTATTTATATTATCAGTATGTCTGATTTTGATCCAGAATGTTTTATGTCTATCCCTAGTGAAGAGGTTTTACTGAATCTTCGCTTAAAAGATCGTTTTTGTTTGGCAAAGGTATTTGAATATAAATGCAAGACAAAATTTCAGAAAGTTTCAACTAAGTAATCTTTTCAGGTCGCGTCTCGTAGCAAATGATATTTTTGATGATGTAATTTCTGATATTGAAAATGAATCTGATAATGATTTAGAAATGATGAAGCTTCGAATTACTTTTAAGGAAATCGAAATACAACAAGAATAATGCGTTTAAACCATGAGCTCGAAATGAAATAGTTAGAAGTAAATTCAATTTTGTCAAAAGACAGCAATTACGTGAACAACATAGAACTTTTAAATGTAAGTCTACATAAGTTATTATGACAAAGCAATCTTGAAATAACTGAAGAATAGATTACTTACACATGACTTATGTATCACATAACATAAATAAGTTCCAAAAATGCAGAGCCATCGCTTCAATTTCTCAGAAGCGTAGGTTTATTGTATTTCAAGCTCATAACGTTTCCGGTCACCGAGCTATTCGTAATCGTGCACGCACCTTTCATCGTTGATGGCATCCTTTGACGCGGCAGGTACCCGCTTCGAAGCGACGGGGACCGCTCATCGAGATGATAGGGTCCCCTTCTGTTATTGACGGACCCATCTCAAGGCCATCACTTCCATTTCATGTAGCGAAACATAGGTGTATTATATTTTAAGTTCATTATCCCCTCGCTGTCGTCAATCTGTGGGGGTCAATGCTACGACCAGCGTATTATCCATTATCGTACGCGCACCTTTTATCATTGATGGTACCCTTCCGACGAGCTATGTTCCCATTTCGAAGCGGGTGCCTTGTTGGGGTCACTTCCTGCGCCCTTGCATGTCTGCATTTGCTATCATTTACAATTACATGTTACAAGCTTGATGTTTGATGATTGCTCAATGTATTGCATTTTTTTATAAGGTTGACATCTTTGTGAAGCAGACACGATTCAAATGGAGTATTCAGTTGACACATATCACAGACCCTCCGACGTTATCCACACGATACATCGTCTCAAATGCTTGCGGTTCTTCGTCATGACGGCGGTTTTCAGCGTGGTCCTGAAAGGTGCTGGTAAGTTGAAAATACCAACGCGATTCGTGCATTTTGATTATCTGAAGATGCATAATGATGTTGGGTAACCATTAATATGAATTCATCATGTGTAATCAGCAGGGGTTCACGCTGTCTAGTGAAAAATGAAATGGTTTACCGCAGAATTTACCGTGGTTAAATGTGAAATTTCCCAACAAATACAATTACAAGGGTTAACAAATACCCTTTCGAACGCCGAACTAGTGCAATAAAGCAGCCATCAAGAGAAATAAGGTCTTGAAACATAATTGTTTATTCAACATCAACCAAGCAGTGTAAGGAATACATCCTACAAAATTAATGGCCAACAAACTCATGAAAAACTGTGATGCTAGATGAAACTTTAGATTCTTTGTTGAATGGTTCATCCTACTATCTGTCGATTTGATACTGTGGGATAAAGTTAAAATGCTGTGAGTCCTATCTTTGCAGCAAAATATTTTATTGCACAGTTATCCAAACGCATAGGAATGCATGATATTTCTAATTCAAATTACAAAATAGTTCTTATTCAGAATCTTATTGCTTTTGGCCTCAGTGTCTCGATAGAAGTCAATGAATTGCGTTGTTTCTCCACCTGCAGAAACTAAATACTAAAATGTTCGATTTTATTGTTATTTGAGTTGAACTAAAAGTTTGAATTACTTGACCTTTGAGTTCATCTAATGCAATGATGTAATCTCAGAGCGATTAATAATCATCGCTTTATGAACCACCTTAGCCAGATCTTTCGATTGGTGTGTAGTTTATCAGATTTTGTTGTCGTTTTCCATTTCAAATAGTGATCTAATGGAAATTTGTCAAAAATTGGTGGTTTTCGACCTTTGACCTTCACCTCAGCCCGGGGATGACCTTAGAAATAAAACTGATGCTGTTTTACTGAATCCATTTTCAATGCCTATTCGATTGATGTGTGGTTTGGCAAAATTGGTGTATTAGTTTGGGAGATCAGCAGGGAAATTCGTCCCCCCCCCAGTAGGGCGTGTTCAGTGGGGGGAGAGGGTTGAAATTTGTAGTATGATCAATTGGTTTATCAACCACCGCCTGCTGTATGCAATGATTTGGACGTCTGATATGAAAATGGATCGGTCGAGTGAATCTTTCAAGTGGTGATTGGTGATAGTTTTTCCATTGAGTGGCATTTCTCAACTGCTAACTCTTTTAAGCACATGAAGATGACAGCCGAACGAGTGGCGATATGAAAACTGATATCTGTATTAAATACCTGAAAATACTCTTATGCAATACTTCACCAATGAAGTGTGCTAATTTCATGATAGAGAAATAATTTTAACCACCGCTAAACGCGTGAACCCCTTCTAAGAAATAGTGGATGATCCTTTTTTCAATTGTTTAATGTTTACATGCATGTATTCAGTTTCATATTTATCCCATATATATTTGTCTTTGTATGAAATTCATTGTCACTTTTTATGATGTTTATTACTTCTTCTCAGCTTCATTAAGGTGCATATTAACTTTCATTTGGTGTAATTGCATTGCGACATCATCTCGTCATAGAACCTTAACAGTGCATCTGTCAAATTCTTATGACTAGATTTGATCAAGCTTAGATACCTTTGTTTACAAATAAACTGATACGTTTTCTATTGAGACGCCGGCGAATTCGTATTGCAGTTGCACCCATAACACTACAGCGCTTTAACCAACTAACTTACAACCTATTCGTTGCTTATTAAACCGTCTAGTGACCATATAACCGAATCACAATCACTCGATAGATTCTTTTCATTTACATGAATTGATGACGAGAAAATGTAGAATTCAAAGACCAGACTTGCAGCTTGCAACATGCGACCGAAGTTAATGTAATAATTATTCAGAGAATCTAGAAGGTTTAAGTTGCATATAGCTTCCACAACGCAGAGAAAATTCGTCATCTAACAGCATCCACACGGGTTTAGAGTAACATTAGTAAAGCCACTTCATTGGAACAGGTCTTGGTACAAGATACAAGTATGCATTAACAATGTTTCGGTTTCATTCCACAATTTCTGTTTTGGATTCGATGAATGTTTGGAAGTATTTCATTAATCCATTATGTATAATGTTGAAGCACTGCGCCTTGGAGTTCAGCTGCATGATTTAGGCCTCATTGTGGTGGTCAATTCGATACGAATAAATGATTCAGACGTAAACCATCGAATCAGGCATGATCCGAAACAGAAACCTTAGATCCGCCATTCGATGCTCCATTGTACATCAATAACGGTAATGATGCTTTTTGACGGAAGTCAGCATACCGCACTCAGTTGATTTCTAGCAAAATGCATTCATTTTATTGATGCGCGCTTCCTAATTTTTGACCAAGACATGAACAATTTCCATTGTGGGCAAGATTTGCAATTCAAGTAAAACCAATCCTGCGTTTAAGCAAAGTTTGACACCGATAGTTATTTTACCTTCGACCCAAATAAAGTACTCGTATTTTCGCTTTCTTTATTTACTTTCTTACCTGAAGCTTGATCTTGTTGGTGATCTAATTAGTCAAGGCAGTAGGGTAAAGCTTACGACAGTGCAGACACTACATGTGAAGTAAATTTCGATGAAATTTGCGGTTGATTACTGTTACTGTCGGCTTTACACATTTCTACACATTTCATTATTTGTGCAAACATCCGATGATTAAAATGCACAAAAGGAAGCGGAGGTGTATTATGTCATCATGACACTGAATTTTATTGTCCACTTTCAACTCAGCGACTTAGTTATTGCACGTGGCACTAAAATAGAAATCTTCCAAAATAACATGGAATCATCAAAGACCAATCATTTTGCAGACACAATTATAATTACATAAATTAAAGTTTTATCACCTTCTGGTAGGAAACCAGCCTCATTCAGTTGTTTGATAAAAATATTACACAACGCTGTTATTTCAGTTTGTGCGATTCTCTACTTCTGATCACCTTTGCTGCATAAGTTCGTCCTCCTCCCCGAAGCTTCCATCAAATAGGGTTCGTCTACTCACCTAGAGACTGGTTCAATACGCCCGTTACTAAAGATGCAAAATCAATGCTCAGACAGCCTATCAAGGCTTGAAGGAGCAGGTCAGCCCCGTATCAGCCCTCTAAAATTGTGTTGTTTCCAAAGCATGTTGTTTGAGACATGAATACATGGCCATCGTATGTAATTAGTGTCTCACGGTATACATGCACATGGCTCTCATTAGCCGACTCAAAACAAGGAGTAAACCATTGAGCAAACTTTCCTCGAATCAGTTCTGACGTTGAAATGTTATTCCGTTATGTTGGTTTCTTTATTTTACAAATTGTTATTCCATATGCACAGTAATGCAAATGTACCAGTATGTAATGCTAGAGGGTGTCCACTAAAATTATGCGGCCAGTTCCCACTGTGCAACGTGCAATGAGTCTTATGTAAGCCAGATTAATTTTGATTTGCACCTGATAGCACATTTTCAATAATAGAACAGAGACTCACATTACGAAAACTAAGCGTAAATTTAGCGCAGACATGAACACACTGGTTATAGTGTCAATACCTGAAATACGTTATACAAATGAGCAAGACTTTTTTTAGTTCAAGTGATTGCTGTATGTCCAATGTTTCGCCCTTCGATCGCTTCGTTGGTGCACATCAACCTACGAAATATTGAGAATTTATTGAAGTTTCAGCTACAACTCCATAAAGATTCTCAAATTCGCTTCGTTTCTATATTGTGGCGGTGCACTTTTTGACAGTCTGCAGTAAATCATCACTCACAGTTTCTCGATCAAATTTGCTGATTTATTCTTAAAATCTGCACACATGATACGATTCATGTGCGAAGAAGGCCTATTGAAGCTCATCATAATATTCTCTTTGCAATCATCAAAGTATCAGAGTACACACCTAAGATGTTTAGTAATCGGAGAATAGACATCGTAGTAGTAACTGCAGGGCAGTGATTCGTTGAGGATTTTGTCATTAAAGAATGCAGTCTGTTTTCACTAGATAAATGGTAACCAGAGTGTGACAATAACGTGCCAATATTCTCAAGCTGTGGCAGCATTAATTGAGATACCGTCGAAATTCCGACCAGATAAGACTTTCTTTTATAGTTGCGTGGAATGCAGGAACAACCTTCTAATGTTGACTTATTTATTAGCAAAAGCCGGAATCACATATCAATGTTGTAGGTATCGTAGATACAATGCTATCATATGGTCATATGACAAGATGAAGTCGTTCAACAATGCCTTCGAATTAGGAATGCTATCTGTTTATAGAGAGTTTTGTAGCTCACCAAGGTGGATTGTGAAAGCGAAACTTCAGCGAGAAACTTCATTTTGTAGCATCATATCATGCGCTATGCGCAATTAGACTGTGAATATTATGCAATTAAGCATTCACAGATGCAAAGATAGCTTGATGGATTGTAGGATTATCATTGTCTTCAGTCTTTTTAAGTCACTCTCATGCTTCTTGGAACGACTATCAAAAACATGGAAATTATAGAGATCATTTCTTAGTAATTGATGATAAATTGTTTTAGGGTTTTATTATCATGATTCTTGCTGGCTAAGAAAATGACTTCGATCATATGTTAATATAATGATGAATCTCTATCAATAAATAATATTAAGTCTTCTCAATACTGTTTCATGTCATTTGCTACATACCTGCCAAATAATGTTTCGGATATGAACATGGTGCTACTTTGAAATAATGATTGCAGCAAAGCAACGCCCTCTCACCGAGTTGTCAATTGTAGGAGAATTCACTAACGAAGATGCGATAATGAAAATTGAATTTTTTTGTTGCCTTTTCTTAGCTCTTTATTTTTTCTCTCAGTCGCTGGATATATCTCGAAGGGTTAACCTTAGAGTTCCGGACAGTCACAGGAAGACAAGCTTAATTTATTCGCCAAGCCTTCATCCTGTATCAGCAAGGATTATATATTGTGATGATGCAGTAGTGTAGTGTAGTATACAGTGTTTCCTTCGTAATAATTTTGAACTCTGCGTTATGATCATTCATTTGTCTCAAAGGCCTGACGAGTAAGTTTCGTTCATTTCTTTTGCGGTACTATTCGAAACTCCAAATAGCAAATTAATGAATAAGACCACTATCAGTTAGAAGCAGTTCGAAGTGTAAGCAAGTTTCCCCTTGAAAAAAAATGAGAACTGTCTTTAGTGCATGGTCTCGTAGATGTAGCATTCGATTTTTTTCGAAGACAATGACTTAGGAAACAAGGACACATTGCAATTTGAGACTTAATGTTGGAGAAATGTCTTCTTATGCTCAGTCATCCGGCCTATAAAAAAACTTCATATCATTGTAAGTTTAGATTTCAAAAACAAATGATGTGTCAAATGTTCATTTCATTTGATTCACCTTCACAGAATCTGTTTGGAGTTCAAGGCTTTGGAATGACCATCCTACGACATCCGAAATGCCTTTTCTGTTTAAGATAGTTACGTAGCTCTCGTGACGATTTTTACATCACCCTCGAAGCTGAAAACAGTTTCTTGCACTGTTAGGCGATTTCTCATTTTGAGCGAATTTAAGGTCTTAATTGAACAAATGCTTTTAGCCACCGTCAATTAAATAATGATTTGTGAAGTGGCTAATGAACTCAGGATGGTCGAGAATCAGGATGATTTGAAGTTCGAACCCTGTTGATAATTAATTTCCCATCTCATCTGTTGATGATTCGTGATGTTACTTTGAAAGGTGAATTAGTAGTATGATGTTAATAGTAGTTTTTCAGATGAAAAATGAATATCAAAAATTTCAAGTGCTATTATCTTGCTGTTACATTACGCGTTGATATTCTATTTTAATCAGCGTAGGGCCTACCGGATCATACCGGATCGACTCATGTGCATAATCACAGACCCAATTCGCTGATAATGTGGTATCCTGTAAATGATCCGGTGTGATCCGGTATTAAAGTTTGTCGGAACGGGATGTTCATTTTCACTCGAAAAACTGAAAAGACAGTCTCTTCCTTTTTACGGCTACTCTTTATTCGTTGATACAATAGCGTCACCCTATTTTATTAGCGCTATTTTATTAACGAAGAAAGAGTCGTTATAAAAAAAGGAAAGATTGCCTTTTCTGTTTTTTCGAGTCAATTAAGGTATATGCCTACAAATATTTGAGTGATATATTGAGCTATGTGTAAATCAGCTACACGAAATGTCATGTCTGTTGCTCAGTGTGACATTGTTGATTAATTGTAAATAACTGATTAATAAAACACTTGTTAGTAAACCTTTTTTCATCACATTGCTATATTGAATTGATCTAAGTTTTTGGTCAGAAATGACAACATTGGAAAAATCTTGCTGGACAGACTCATAAAGTCAAGTCAATAAATGTTTATTTTCAAATACATTGGAAAACATGGAAGAAACATCCATAAAGTCAAGTGAAGCAGAAATGTGAAGCAAACAAAAGTGAAGTCAACTTCATTTTATGAAAGATAAAATGACTTTTCCATCTGATACTACATGTATGAAGACTAGAGTCTGATTAGAAGACAAGATTAAAAATACGAAACAAGACTGCAGTTTTTTCCATAGCCAGAGTGGCTATGCATATCGTATTACTTGTCATCTTGTGGGTATATAAAAGTAAAAATGTGACTGAAATTTTTCACCAATGTCACAGAGATCATGCTATTCCAATTAAACAATTACGACGCATTGAAAAACTGACGTACAAAATAAAAAAGCAGAAACTAGACATCGGATATTTTCACTCATTCACTCACTCAATCCATTTTCCCTGTGTTTCGAGTGTTGGACGTCGGTCTGGTCGGATGGCGGTTTTCCACGTTTTCCGATCCTGAACGTCGATGGGCCCAAGGTTCAACTCCTTGAAATCGGCTCGCACGTTGTCACACCACCTCTTCTTCGGTCGTCTCCTTGGTTTGCGTCCTTCTACCTCCAGAGTCATTGCCTTCTTTGGCCAGGAGTCCTTTTGCATTCATTGCACATGACCATACCAGCGGAGTCTTCCCCATCTAATGACAGCTTCCAATGGATGGATGCGAAGTCTCTCCGTCTGATTGGTCCACCTTTGGTAAACCCGTATGAATACTCACATGCTCAAAAAGTAAATTCTTACATGTATTGCCAAAATTCCTTACCCCTAAGTTCCCGTCTAGTGTAACTACGGATAGATGTAGAGATCAATATAAGAGTCAAATAATTGATAATCATATAAAATACATTTCAAAGCAACGCAAACGGAAAATTACTAAACTTGAGCTTGAGAAAAATAGCTTGGGCGCTAAACTGTCTCTGGTGAAGTACACTGTCTTAAAAGTATGTATGTATACAATTTTTGACTGCTCCTTAAAACAAGTTGTAGACACACATAATAAAAAACTTACAAAACTTTGGGTAGAAAAAAGATGGGAAGCTCCTGAAGCGATAATGAATTTAAGCACATGCGAAGTTACAGTATTTGAAAAAGAGGCATTACGTTATGGTATAAAACACGATATCCTACCTAGAAAGATGGATAGATACATATAGATTAAGATATGAAATTGAAAAAATCACTTAGTGCATGTTATAACTTGTCGTAAGACATAAAGCAAGAATTTGAAATAATAACTAAAGAATTCGAGAAGGATGCAGCATCATCATGTAATAGCTATAAAAATAAAAAGATGCACAGCACTCTCAGTAGATTAAGTGAAAATAAAAGTATTAAAATCTGTAAGTATGATAGAGGCAACGGTGTGGTGATACTGAATAGTGAACAGTATACTGCAAAAATAGATGCTATTGTCAATGATACTGCTAAATTTGAAAAAATAAGTATCCCAAGTAATTTAGTTAATCACCCAGTCTGTAAAGATGAACGAAGCTTAACGTACTTTTTGAACAAATATGTAAAGCCTACTATACTACACTTTTCATCTGGAGACTTCCGAAAATGCTTTTTGTTTTCGGAAAATTCTTGTCTATCACATTGAGGCGTTGCTTACATGTACATGTTGATTAATCGTGAAATCCATCTGCATCTAGAACTGTTATGAAGTCGGACTGGTCATCGTGCAAACTAGTCTTGATTCAACTGTCTCAGGGAAGGTCATCGAAATAACACCTAAGTTGCAGGAACTTTTTTAAAACCTATATTTCGATCACAATTTAAGATGGAAAATCAATTGAAAAATTGCTATTTAGATCTGCTTTTACCAATTGTGAAAAGCAATTTTATAGCAAAGAAATTTGTCAGAAACAAACGATTTTGACCAGATACCCTTAGAGCTTGGTAGTAAAATGTACATACAAATTTGTAATTTCAATTTTTTATCGCTGCTATTATCTCCGATCGAATGGGGAGATCAATAGCGTACAATAGTCAACATTGCGAATAATCTGATTGACGGTATAGCCCTCTAAACCACATCGGCACTTATACTGCGTGTATTTTGAGGTTATACTTTTTCAGATTTTAAGACAAAAATCTCACAAAAAGACCGAGACTCTGTAGCACGTCCTGTGGTGGTGAGGGCCCACCATGAATTAAAACCTCTAATAACTATGAGGAATTTAAGCTATTAAAAATGTTTTGACATTCAACGCAGCTAATTTTTATTAAGAAGAAATGTTAAGTGCAAATAATTAAAGAATGTACAATCGTACATGTACAATGTACAGTTGACATGTTTTTTTATTGATGCGCTGAAGATTTTTAACTGCATAACAAGTGCATAATACATACGTGCAATATTGTAAATGGATTATTCATTTCCTGACGTTGATCAGTTTTCCTTTGAGAAACATTTTGACTTGATTTGCGTTAATGCTTCATGGAGCCAATGTTTATTCTTAAAGGCTTTTACATTCCTTCTCAATATGTCCCTGGCAATTTGCCAGATCGTTATTCACTGCATTAGGAGGATTTGAATCACAGTGTGGTTTTAAATCGAAACACATTGTCGTTATTTCGCAAAATAAACATGACCATGATATATCTGTCAATTCCTATCAAGGTTGATTTCATTACTTCTTGTGACTTAGATTCTAATACTTGAGATTCATTGAATAGAAATCAATCATTGACTTTTTACAGACTTTGAAGCAGACTTTTTACAGGGTCTGAAAAGTTTCATTCAAAGAAAGTTTGTCTGATATTAGTGTCAGTTTGCTTTCGATTTGAATGCAAAAAATGAAGAGTGATATTTGTCAAATCAAACAGGCTCGAATGCATTTTCGTTGAAAATAAATTATATCTAGGGAATTCTATACGGGATCCCTACACGTTGGACTGGAGCAAACCTTATTCTATCACTATAAGATTACTGAAATTATCTGGCGAGCAGGTATGCCGCCTAATAAGGTTAATGTTGTCTATGCGATCAGAAATTCAAAGAAGTGTTAAAGACCAATTGATTGGGACCGGAGCGGTGTGTTCAAGAGAAATGCCGACTTTCAAAAACTGAGATTGCGTTGAGCTGACGTCAAAGTTGATTAGAAAAATAAGAAATGTGTTCTTTTCTGGAACTGCCTTCACAAGAATGTGTGAATGATCGGAGCGATAAGGACTGAGAGCAAGTTTACCAGCAAGTTTTCGAACAGCGATAAGGACTGAGAGTGAAATACGTGTTCAAGCGTGTACAGATTTTGCATTTATTTTTACTATTTATTATCTATTTCAATGATCCATCTAAGCACTGAAGACTGAGCATAATAAAAGATCTGAACACCGAACATGAACTCCCGTTTATATATCAGTGTCATCAATAGACGAAGCAGGTACTACTATACGTGTGCATTGCGCCTCGCTGTTCGCCTCCAAACAAAGTTTTCATGACCAATTCATTGGCAGTAACTGATTACCAATGAAGATGAAAAATGATGGTGAGCAATTGCTAAGTCATCCGTGCATGAAAAATAATAGTTGTAGGATGAATTTTGTGGAGATCTCAATTTCAGACATGTACGCCATTTAATTCAAAGCTAAGAAAGTTGCTCAGATGATCCCATCTTCAAAAATACATATCAGTTACCTGAAAATGTTTCAGAAATTCTCAGTAGCAGTTGATGAGTCAAAATGTTTAATTACTACGAAATGCGCTGGTTTTTACATTGAGAAAGTATCTCACGTTTGTGGATTTCCCCACGGTTCATTCTGTACTGAGATACCTTCGCATTCTACTCTAGCGCTATATTTAAACAGGATGAAGATAAGTAGGTGAGAGCTTCGGGAAAGTACAATTGCGGAAACTCTCAAAATTGCATCAAATGCCATTTATGTACAATCACCATTATGATAGGAAATGAACTAGATAAAGTACTATTTGTAAATGTGGTTCACATTTCAGACTTTGATAAGATGTACATGTTGTATTTTCAAAACAAAATAATAAAGATTAAACCTTTGGACATTTGCAAAGTAAACCCTGGGAAAAGATTTTATTGTGTTTCTTTTTGTAAATCAATATTGTTTCGTGTCAAGTTTGAAAAAGATATGAAATATGGCATCTCGATAATCTCTCAAGTGGCTCCTTTGTTGCTTAATTTCCTTGAAAAATATACTGGACTAGTGTTTTATGTTATTGATGTTCTATTGAGCATAGATATTAGCTATATTATTATCAATAAGATTGCATTGTTGCATATTCATCTTGTGATCATAATCAGATGATGTTCTATCGAATTAAATCAGCTGGTGATTGTTCCTTTAAACAAGCAGCTGACTATGAAGCTGTCTGATTGAGCGAACATTGGAAGTTTTCTACAACATTTACATCACTGATTCGTCAAATGATACGATAAAACTAAATGTTTTCGACGTTATAATTTGAATTGCCATCACGATTCCATAGGCCGATGCGATAGCCTAAAGACATAAAGTGCAAAGATGAAATCTCATGATTATGTGTATGTCTATACATACAGCGTTACACAGACTCTTAGCATCTGTTGATAGGAACGTGCCATCCCCAGCGTCTTTGAAATTTCTCAAACTAGAACCACGAAATTTCGTATATCTTCAGACAATAATGAAATGACTGAAGCGCATAATTCATGCCACGATAAATTGCATGTGATAGCAAACCATCAATACAGGAATATGACATCTCGAACGACTTGGTTTTAGCTGAAGCATCAATCAATCACTTTATTACTGGCTTTGCAATTTAAATGTTTATCGTTGCTAGTAAGTGATGCTGGTTTCGTCCCCTATGTGAATAAAAATACCGATTATTTCAACATAGCAATAGATATACTCTCGGCCTATTGTAGTATCATGCACTGTGTTGTATAGATGAACATTCACTATAACTTATTTTCCAATTGCATACATGTAAAGTGCTGATCATAATGCAGTTCAGCTATCTGTTCTGCAGGGGGTGTCGAGCGATCTTGCAACCTTTTGCTAATGTGACAAAAATGATTTTGAATTCTGAAATGAATTTTAAGAGGTTCGACAAAACTTTCAAAGTTTCAACCCGCGAAAACATCGAGTGATTTATGTCACATGCTACACATCACGTACCTGCTACTGTTTCAAAACAAATTTTGAAAATTATCTGAGCTGTCCTTGTTCATCAAGGACGTACAATTATATTCGGTTGAGTCATCTGGATATTCACATGCTTAATTGGTTGATAACCGCCTACTGACTAATTAATTGCTAAGTGTTTTTTTCCACCTATTGTGGCTGTCAAAAGATGATTATTTGCAAAATACTTACCGTCGAAGAAGGTTGAGAGTTTTATCTAGATTACGGTTGTACAAGTGCTTTATGAACTAAATTCTGAGTAATTGATAAACACTCATTTTGTGATAAGTGACTGCTGGCGCCGATAAATGATTCATAAAGTCAACCAAACTTCAATATCCATCATGAACTCAGAATCGAATGGTCTGTAGAAAATCTGTACATGTTTCTTGGTTTCGGTATAGCCCCATATAGTATTCCGGATCGTTATTCTAGAATAAGTGGACAAAAATCAAAATTTGACAATGATAAATTCGTTTGTTTTGATTATGACAAGTTTTCATTGTTTTGCGGACCTGTTGTCATCAGGATGCAAATCATCGTTGATAGATCTGATATTTCTATTGCTTCATAAAAGTTAGTGGCACAAGGTAAAGTCATTGGAAGCATTTCATTTCTGTTTAGCTTATTAAGCTTCCGTTTGTAGCCGCCTCAACGAGCACTACCTCAAGGGAAATGTAAGCTTTTCCCGATTTTGTATGACTGATGCCATTTGTCCGCAGATTTGTGAAAATCTGCGCTGACCCCGGCAGTAATTTGACCTACAGTATTATTTTTAATGTTTTCTAGCATGAAGTGACTCGATTCATTCCTACAGGTATTATCCAGAGTATCGTCATGTTTTCTTAATGAAAAACAATTTCCAAAGGAAGCGATATTTTTACTCTCTCCTCTGTCTAGAATAAGGTGTAGTTGTATCAAAGTTTATTGAAAATCTGATAAAGCTATCAATTGATGCATGGCGCATCTGTGTACGTTAGAAATGATTTAATTTTCACAACGGTAGTCCGGTAGTTTTGAGCTAAATACGATTTAGACGAATGTGAGTATTATACAGCTAATACACTTACGGATATGCAAAGTAGAGCAGAATTGATCCTTAATTTTAGATGTCATTGTATGTGAAATAAGTAGATAACCCATGGAATTCTCAAGACTCTTGACTTCGATTGGCTGATAGTAGCTGACATCCTGCTGTCCTAAAATGGTATTTAAATGACACTTCGAGAGGAACTTCATCGCTATTTTACTATCGACTGACTTGACCTCACAGTCATCCGGTATTATCAGTGGTAAGTGGTTTAGACTTTTAATAGACATATTGCCCTCGAATGACTTGTACACACCTCAATCTAGTAGTAAAAAGGCTGCTAACTACTACTATCAATTTCGAATCGGTTTAAAAGTTTAAATATCTCAAATCAGATTGGTCTTAAAAGTGACGAGAGTTCATACTTCTATGAATGAGAGATCATTCAGAACGACCTAGAATGGCTTTATATTCTGGCTACTCGCCATTTCATAATTGGTTAAACTTGATGAGGATAATCTTTAATTAATCCTGCAGGAGAACCTTAATAAACGCTTAAATATATTTCTGTACTAGTTTTAGGAATTACGGCAACAGCACTTTTGCTATAGGCACATAAGGCTTCAAGAGTTTTCATCTTTCTCTTTATTTCTTCAGTAGGAAGAATAATCATGTGGTTTGATATCAAAAATGAATGACATGTAGTTTTGCAAGCTGTCTTACCTTCCTTTCGTGAGCGATGACTTCAACAAAGCAATGAACTTGTTAATTGTTATATTTCTCAGTGAACAGCCTCACTAATCGTAGACCTGATAAGATACGCAGACCTGACGTAAAATTACGGCCAGGAAGTATTGTAAGATCAGCCAACGAAGGCGGTGGACGCCGAAGATCTGTCCTTTTACGATATTAACTTAAATTATTACATCGACGACCATAAACTACTTAGGGAGTTTTTGTTACTTTCTTTTGCTGAAGAATCATTATGATTATGATATCGTCTGGTCAATTACATTCAATAAAGCGGTCGAAGAAAAATGCGCATTTTCTTTCACATTGCCATCCCGACCTACATGTTTGGTTTTAAAGGAGACTGAGCTAGAATGATTCCGAAGGTGGCATACCGCATGAATTGGTCCACCTACAAGTTAGACATTCAATGTTTTCCAAAAAAAATACGAATGTATTTGATTACAGAACTGTGTTATTTTCGAGCTGCCACTAATTGTTACAGACTTAGGCCATTTTAGTTTCTGACTGCGATTATCACAATGATGGAAATTGCAGGCTAAATTGACCTCGAATTATCGATGTTTTTTGCGATATTTTTCAACACTAGAACAATTAATTTATATGAAGGATCTATGAGTGTATAAAGAAGCTGTCAAGATATTTTCTGCCTGGCTTTCTATAGATAAGGAAAATAAAGGATCAATTGGTTTAACTTTTTAATAGTGTCACCATTTTGTGATCTCAACAGAAGTGAAGAGAATCTTCATGAAGGACCCATTGAAACTAATGCAGTTCTAGTGATCAAAACCCCTTCAAAACTTAAGTTTCTCTGAAGATTACTCTGATGCTTGCTCTTCCCTACCGGAAAAGCAAGCGATAGCATGGCAGATCTGTATATTGATAAACATCTAGATTCTCGAACGGTTTTCCAGCCTGGTGATGGAACGTGTTTAAATACCATGTACCTCGTATGTCTCCGGCTCATCACTCTCTCAGATGTACTCGTATACCGTCAACATGACCTTCTTCCACTTTCATTGTTGACTTCCTTATTACATTTTTTCTTTTCGTAGTATTCGTCCTGTGGTTACTCATTTCTCTGAAATTGTCTCTGCCGGATCTCGCATTATCTCCAGACTTCAAAAATGTGGGCTGTTAGCCTAGTGGTGTCTAGAATTTGAGAGAATCACCACGCGTATCAGAATGTTGTACTTCAATTGATAAGTAGATGTGGGTGTATTGTTTTACGACGTTAAAAATGTTCTCTATTGACTGAGCAAAAGAATGTCATAAAACAAGATAAATCCAATTAATTTGTAATCTATATAGCATGAAGCATGTGAAAAATGTTTAAGTGAAAGAGAGTGAAAGACGTCTTTATTGTCTTTATTTTTGACCATTGAAGATAAAATTAATGTAAAGAATTCACTCTTCAGCTATCATGTGACAATTGAACGGTTGTAAATCAGCAAAGAATGGTTACGCATGCCAGATGATCATTAGAAAGTTCTCCTAAATCAAATGTGAAAGATAAAATGACCTGCTCTGAGGTAGTCTAATTGCAGCAAGTTAAACAAGCAGCAAGGGTTAAAGCAGTAAAATGAAGGATTTATGTATCTCTGAAATCATCTGAAAAATTCAATTTTTAGGAATTAACCAACTATGTTGAATTACTTTGCACAGTTTTTGACTATGTTATTTTTTGCTGCGCATTTTCTTAAGAAAGACTTGGTTTATCTCATGATCCGCTCAGGTGGTGTTATGTGATATCAATATTATGACTTCTAGTGACAGTATGTTTATTGGTACATTATGTCATCTATTTAATGTTAGTGACATGTAATCGTCGATGAAAACAGCTCTTGCATCGGTGAGATTCAAAATCATTCTGTACATACGTTAACTTGTCCGATTGAAAGTCAGCTGACACTGATTTGAAAGATAAAAATGTTTTCCAAATTCATAATTTGATGTGTTTTTTAAAAGATAGCATTAACGATTTCATGAAAGTCTATTAGCTTAATGTTAAGGGTTAATGTTATTGAAAGTATCATGTCTAAAAATTATTGCTTTCCGTAGAATGATGAGAATAGTAAACATCGTCTACTTTTGAATGATCATATCCGATTTTCAATGCTGTTCTCAGTGTCCAGCGTGTCTCTCAATGTACATTCTTATCGAATTAATATAGAGCATTTTCGAATCACAAATTTTAAAAGTTAAATTTCGATGTTGACCGGTTTATTAAATAAGTTGCTTTCCACCTCCACTGCATCTCACTCCAAAATACCAAAGTGTTTGATTACGATTATAAGCTCGTACTGTATTGGTCTCAATCAAAGCACTACATGTAGTTCTGAGCCCCTTGTTCCGTATGTTCTTAGTTTTCAAAACACCCAATGAGCTTGATATCTAATACTGATGCTTTTAATAAATTCATGTCTGTATATGAATTGTACGTAAACTTAGATTATTCTGAAAATGTGCATGAATTGCACGCGAATTCTGAAAAATTATGAAAGTGAACGGGAATTGGACGTGATTTTCTAGAAACGAGGGTTTTTCATCTTTCGAAGTGTAGAATAGCAAATACAAGTAAATATTCCACCTTTGACTTGCCTCGCGTGGCGAGTGTCATGCGAGAGTCGTAGATCTATTTTAAAAATCTTTTTTGTCTTCTTTGGCGTTAAAGTCCCGCTCCAGCGGTCCTCCACACAGATTGATCTACAGTGCCGCCACTCAAATGTTCTTTCGTCAGTCCCTCGCGTGCATTATTCGTCAGGCATCCTATCGGTCCATTATTTCCTGGGCTGTCCGCGTGGTCGTTGTCCCGGCATCTGCAATGGTGTCGAATGTTTCGCCAGTTCTCCGCGCCTCACTCCATGTGTCCAAACCGTCTTAGCCGCTGCTCCGTCATCATCTGCGCGATTGGGACGACTTGCTTTCGGCACCGCACCTCTACGTGGTCTTTCAACGTAATTCCTAGTGACTATTGCACTTCCTCAACGATAACCCAGCATTCAAAGCTACCAGTCTCACTACTGAGTTATTTTTGACTTCAGCTTGAATGAAACTCTTCTGTCACATAAAAGACCGGTGCATTGCCGGCATTTCAGCCACGATGCATTTATACGCCGACGCACATTAGGTATGTGATTCCTCCCTATCTGCCGAGAACTTTGAGTCCAAGTATTTAAACTGGGTAGTTTTCGGTCATTCATCGTCGCCCACACTCACACTATCATTCATCTGTCTTCAGCATCCAGATAATCGGTCTTATTACCGCATTTATAATCGTATTACCATACTTCTTAGAATAGTGGCCACGGCTACTGATAAAAAGTGGTGTTTTGGGGTGCAGCTACTGTGTTTGATGAAATACAGCATACTCAGTTCACTGAAAAAATCTGTCAACCAAGCAAATGCCCCGATCCCAAAGCGTCTTGTACCCTCATAATATGAATGAATGAATGAACGTTTACAATTCCATAAAAATGAAAATCAAAGTTACAGTTGAAAAAGTACATTCTTCGTACGTCATTCGGAATACAGAGCGGACACGGATGCAATGCCGTTCGTCAACTCTCATGATAATTTCTACTATTGAATGAGCAATTTAACAGGAATTCAACATAGAAAATGATGTGAGCGGTTATAAAGAGCAATGACAAAGGGGAAATCTTTTTCAACTGCTGTGTAATTGCATTTCGAGTTTTTCAGAAGCTTGAGTGAATAGGCCTACAATGTCAGTAGCCTTGTCAAGTAGTGCAATCCTATATTCCTCCCTTATGACAAGTACATTTATAAGTCCCGGTACAAGTTTTCAAAGTATTGTCTTTCTGATTGAATTATGTAGATAAAAGCTATGTAATGCATATTATGAAGCGGTAAAGTTATCTGTGCAACTGTACAAGAAGTTAATAAAACCCAAGAGAAATGAAAAGTTCGAAAGCAAAAAAAAAATAGCACGCAAAATATACGCTATCTTAGTTATGTCGTGTACGAAATTGTTAGGCGCATCGCCGGTAAACCTTCTTGATGTGTATGATTGCACGTATCAGTATTCATTCTAATGCCCTACATCGGTGATAAAGATGGAATTGAAAATGTAAAACCACACTAAAGTCAGAGATATCGACCACTTTTCTGATTTATTTAGGAACTCGATTTCAAAATGCTAAAGCACAATTTTTACGTGAACAATCACCGACATAGTAATCGCACGGTGTATTGGAGGCGTATTCAATGTATATCATGCTAAAATATGAAGCTATGACAATAAGATTAAAGAAAATTCAAGTTGAAAGGTTGAAAAGAACCTTATGACAAAATTTTTGCACAGTTTGGTTTACTCTTAGTCTTACTCATAGAATAGTTTGAATTAGAACAAAATTCTTTCACATAGCCATTGTCTGAGATCTGTCCTTACTAGTGGCATTAGTTAAGTAGGAATCGCATCGTTACTGATGGAACCGTGTTTCTGTCAGTAAATTTGGTGTACTGATGCAGCATGTTTTTGCGTGTAAAGCTTATCTTGCTTGTATGTGCATCTTCTACTCGTATATTGGTTGATTTCCAGTAAAGTCACAGGTGTTTGTCTGAGAGGCAGGCCTAATGTGAAAATCATGAGTGGTTCGCGAATAGTACCTCAATTGTGCGTGATTTTTCCGTCAGAAAGGGTGGACACCCTATAAAATATTCACACAGTGAAGTTGCAAATGTCGGAACTATTTGGATTTGTCCAATTGGCATCATTGTTACTAAGGTCAACAGGCGATCATATCAGTAGGATGGATGCTTAAATGTCTAGCACATAAAGAGCCTATGTTTTGACATCCGTTCAAATATTTGTCAAATATATGTTTGATGAGCAAATTCCTGATAGGATTAGTCGATTTCGCTGAAAGCAGTTTTAGGGCTTGTTGCTATTTTTGATTATGATAGTTATGTAATTGAATGAAGCACTAGGGTGAAATTATTATATGTATGATTATCAACTCTTCAGGCAAACAGTTAGAATGGCAGAATGTAAAATATTATGTTATTGGAATGACAACATTCAATGTTCAACAAAATTTTTACTTCGTTTGCAACATATACTATTTATCAGTTAATTCTCACAATCATGAATTCGGGCACTCCATGATTTGGGATAGGTTATCATCAATTTGGTATATTGGGTGGAACTTCATTGTTGTAGTGTAAGCGTTGTAGGAAAAATAATTTCCCAGTACCTTTGGACCAGATGCATTCGCTGAGTCAGTTATGGACTGAAGCAGTCTGAATAACCTGATTCTGCGTCTCAAAAATAGTGGTTTCGGTGGCACAGTGGTTGAGTGCTTGGCCTTGTGATCTGTTGGTACTGTGGTCGAGTCTCGAGAGTGTCTTTGGATGTCAACAGGAAAAAGTTCACATGAAATGTACCTTATCGCTCTAGCGAAAGTCTGAGTATGTCACTGTCAGCACCGTGAACAGTGACTCTAAAGCTTCATCGGCAAAGCAGGTTGAAACAATCAATTAGAGAAGAGTACATGTGCGTAATTGAAAGAAATTCAAAGATGCAGTTTATGATTTCGATAGGAAGAGTGCATTTCTGATCGGTTTGGTTATTAACCGATGACTGCTGTCATTCTTCCGTGATGTATCCGATTTCGTCCTTTCTCCTGTATTTGACATGACGTAAGATGATAGTCTGGCATTGATAGCAAATGGCTTTGAAAATGACCAGCGGTGAAGGACCGAAACGCGCTTTACCGAACAATATCATTTTCGATCTATCTAACGAATTGGGTCTCCTCAAATCGAACAGATTTAGAGTATGCTTCGTCATAGTTGGAGCAGGTGCATAAAATTGCCGACCATTCATTTTCAAATATTTTGTGATATACTTATCGAAGGTCTCTCCGTGTGTCCCGATTTGTTTTGCGGAAGTGGGAATATCGAGTGAATAGACAGTTGATGACTCAGGTCCTTTTGAGTACAACATTTGCTGTTTCATAAAGCTAATGGTGCACTTATCTTTTGTACTGATCTTTCTATACCTTCACTTCTTCTTTGATTGCGATAATATTTCAGAAGTAATTCTATTGGAGGAATAGTCTATAATGCTAAGAAATTACTAAGAAATTTAATCGCTATGCCAGGCAAACCTGAGTCACAGCTTCCAATATTTTGAATATGAAAAACATTGAAATGACAGCAGCTATGAAATACTCGTATTCTTGTAAAAAATTGCATCAAGAAAGAACTGATATTAGACATGAAGCGGTTGTGCATCGTATATATTGAGCTCACGTCTTCTTCAACTGTGGTCTATGACATAAATTTCTACATAAAATAGCTTCTTTGTGGTCCACGGTTATCGATTATAAATGCTTCACCAAGAGAGGTTTATTAAATGAAAGCACAACTTCCGTCCAAACTCCTCAACTTGCGGACGAGAGACAGCACGAAACTATTTTTGTAGACCGAATATGAATATGTTTTTAAACAATTTCTCGTCCGAGCCCATGCATGGGAAAATGTGGACTTCAAACGAGGAAGAAGAACTATTGTTTTGATAATCATCCCGAAAGACATGGAACACCACTTCATTGCATCTTAAGTTTCTTGCTTTGGATGAAAAATGCGTTTCCAATGGGATATGGCACATCACTGATGCGATGCGTCCATTTATTTCATGATGGTCTCAATGACATATTGGTCTAAGACTTCGGACAATGTCCAAGTTCCATGTGTGGCAGAGGTTTAATTCATTTGTCATTCAGGTCTAAAAACATATCACTTCATCCTAATGTGTCTGAGGGTTTTATTGTCTCGATTAATGTAACTCGCATGCACATTGTATTACAACAAGCTTGAATGCAATGAATTTCTCTTTTATCATACAGCACAAGCGAAATTGAGAAGGTTGTAAAGAATTATGAAAAGAATAGTCATCAAACTTTGCGTCGATTAAACTTGGGAAGAGGAAGACTATTTTCATTTGGTTTGAAGTAGAATGTTTCAGTTTGAATTCACCGACTCCCTGGTATGCAGCAAAATTACTGCATAGGAATTACTAGCATTTGCTTACTAAAGCATGTGCACTTCCTAAGGATAGTGTCCATAAATATTGCTTTCTGTGTATTAAGGAATGCACTGTTTATAAGGAAATATTAGAAGCAACATTCCTTTGTGAGCATTTAGTGTATGCTTCTATCTTGTAATGACCGACCTTCGCTGCCGAACTGCCACAAATGTTCTTTGACACAGGATGTTAGCGCACTTTTGTCATAGTAATGTCAAATCAGAACATATGATTTCTTTGTATGTGTTGATTAAGCAGATTGTTTTCATGCTTTTTAAGAATTGATTTTTTCAAAAATATGCTCTTTGTGTTCACCTTTATATCAAGTTTCTGTGATACTTGTACACCTTGTATGATTACATTTAAGTACATTGCTGAAGACATTTAATTTCAATTAAGTTCAAACGCTAAATATGTAGCTCCTGCGATATTGAATAATGTAATCATGAAAAGTCTTGTAGTACTTAATAAGCGTAATATCTCATAGCGTATAAATTGCAATAGTTCATTGGCCGTTGCCTGTAATGAATGAACGCTTAGTTAGAATCTGATATTTATAGCTACAACGTCACGACGCATCGTTAAATACGGCTGACGGTGAAGGGAATCGTATTCTCACCACGTGTTTACCGGCGTGTTATTATTCTTTGCAGTCACTAGAAGCGTCTTACAAACTTGAGGAATGTATCTCATCTTTAACCCAGCTCGTAAGTCCTCAGCCATTCTACCTATCTAATGAATAAATATGTAAGATGTAAATGTCAGTTGGACATTCTTAGACAAAATGCTTAAGTCATCCGTATTCTCTAGTGATAGCGAGATGTTTGTATCATATTGATACCTGGTTGTAGATTTATCCTCAAGATATAATTTGTTGCAGCACAACGTTGTTATTCTCAAAACTTAGCTCAAGGATGTCATTTGTCAGCGGATTTGTGGGACCCCTGAAAGTCATCATATATCTTGATCTTCAGTATTTTTCCCACTATTTTTAAATTTCGATGTAGGTCCGCGCCGACAAATAACCCTGTTAGCTTATCATTGACTTGTTGCAATTATAAATTTGAACTAGAAAGGTAATTCATCAACTCCCAATTGAAAATGTAATTTGATTTTAAGATAATTGATCTAATAAACTGATCTTTAAAAATTGTTAGATATCCAGTATTTATTTTGAATATCATTTCCTCATGTGTTTTTGTGCATGCTACCTTGAACTAATTCCTGAGCATCGTCTAAAACTTTCCATGTACTTTGATTTCTATGCGCTCGCGTAGACGCTCAACAATGTAACGAACGTATGTCGAATAACGTCTTCGTCTAACTAATTCTGTATAATAAGTAACTAAGATTTAAATCTTGCTATAACATGGTCAATGTGTCTTCCTGTACATCTCCTCCATTTTCTCACTGTATGAGACATTCGCATACTGTTTTACAAACACATGATTGAAAGCACAGATTTTACTCTCAAGTGTGACTTATTCTAAATCATTACTATCAAAATTACCAGAAGAAAATTGTGAATGAAACCTGTAACTGCTAACATAAAAGATTCTGTAGTGACAGCCGATGAGGTTGTCTAAGGTAAGATGATGCTTCTCAGCAATCAAAACACCGAAGGAATGTATCGGTGCTTCAAATCCTATTGTTGTCTTTGACTATCTTACTACTTGATTGAGGTCATTCAATGACCTACGGAGAGATGACACTTTATGACTAGATTCCGTTGATTAATGTTTTTTACCTCTAAGAAAAGCATAATAGAGTAATTAGAAATTTTATTAAGCTCAGTGATGAATAGGTTCATGTTTGTGCTAACAAGATCTACAGATGATATTGTTATTACTTGTAAACAATCGAAGTTTCATTCATAAAATAGATGTCGGCATGCTTTATGTCTGAAGTATCATTATGACGTTGAATTGTGACCGAATAGTCACGTAGCAAAGCATCTACACACTCAATGAAAATGCAATTTCAACGAAAAGATGAATCAAAAGACCAGTAGTCTTATTGAAATTTGAAGGATGACATAAAGCGAAATCGAAGATGATTAGGAGTTTGTCGCATATTGCTTGGGGAGAGGCACTCGAAATTGTTTTTTTGATCTGATGCCTGTTGAAGTTTAAAGTCGAATTTTGCAACTTTAATCATTGGTCGTCGAACACATCAACAAGCGTCCAGCCGCAGACCATGCAGGCTGTGGGAAAGTAAGTGTGCATTTAAACATTGAAAAATGATAATCTAGCGTTCTTCATAAAGTGCTAGCATTACGTGATTATTACGTTCCTATTTCTTCGGATAGCGTTCATGGGTAGGTCTGATGACAATCATGATATCCATCTTGTGCGATGAAGTGAAAAAGAGGGCCTCCTATCCTATTATGATTTATATTCTACTGATGAGAACATAAACATAAATTGACACGTGTACTCTTTCATCCAAAAGACCGCGTGGCTCAACGGTTGTTGACGGAAAATATTATGTTGTATGTGATGTTTAATGAGCACTGCTTGGTGTTAAAGACAGTTTCTAGAATTTAGAAATCTTTTTGTTGTCCAACACTTCTCACATCTTCAAAAGAATTTCAAATAACTGTCCTATATAGTCCTAAGTGTTATTTGTTTATGATTATATTTTAATCCTTTAAATTTGAAAAATGAGAGCAGACTGAATGAAGTCTAATCCAAAATACGTTATGGTACCACGTTCTTTTTTCGAATAACATCATTAGCAGTGATAGCATTAGTATGAAATGAGTGAATGTATGAAATATGAGAATATTATATTATAATGATCTATTATATAAAAACCAAAAATATATATAAATAGAAAAATATATTAATTATATTAATGTTATATGAATATGAAATATGAATGTATGAAAAATGTGAAAATGTGAATTTGTGTCGGTATTTGTGTTTTAATGTATTTCCTGATTTTACCCGATAACGTGGTGGAAGCTCTCACTTGTCTCACAATGGACCTCTATATGGTCAGAAAAACGTGTTCTTTACTTTCTTGTCTTAATCTGAGTGACCGTTGATTTCGCTCGCGACAGGGGGCTGTTCTCGTCAACCAGCCCGAATTCAACCATTGCCGCCACGTACGACCCCTCCTCCTCAGCCGACCTCCAATTTCAAGCACTGGGTGAAGTGCAGAACTCAAGCGGAATACTACACCGCCAAGTGTGTGGACGAACAAGGCAAATGCCTGGTGATGGCCCTCATGACACCACAAGGGGCGATCGTGGAACGCTATTCCGGCACAGCCTATTGTAGGTGGGTGAATGGCATTGTAGATCATTGATATAAGCTACGAATATTGCACTTCCTTATTGATATTCACTTGAACAGAGAAGATGATATAATAGGCCCCTATCGATAACAGTGATTTCAATGTTTAAGTTTCAATGCTTCCATTATTAATCTAAAGATGTGTGTTTTCTAACTAGAAAGTCTAGCACAGGAGATGGTTCGGTAAATCAAGGTAAATAAGACTGAAAGTTTATGTAGTGGTTGTCATCCTTGTGTGCTTTTCGATTTGTCCACTCTCAGGCTATTTTCTAGTTTCTTCCCGCCAACATATTGAAATAAGCATTTTCGAGATTCAAATGTTGCCTAATGGCAAAATAGTAGATATTCATTTTGCCTTTCGTCTTCGACAAAATTTGCTCATTTTGTGAGATTTCTTTTTTGTACTATAAGTCAGTTATAGTCTTGCAAGCAACCTCTCACTTATGATAAAGTACAGTATATCATTGAATGATGATACCATGAATGATTTCGAAAATGGTCATGAGTTTTTAGCAACCGTCGTTGTGACGATAATCTAGGTAAGTCTTTGCTGCAATGTTAAAAATCCAAAATTTCCTCAAATAATTCTCATTTGACTGTAAATTTAAGCGGGTTGCTTGCATCATTACAGCATTTCATCCTTCGTCTCATGACGTTATCAAATTGTAGGCTCGCAAATATATCCGTCCGTTACTGGCAAGGCAGTTTGTGACGTCATCAATGAGTCCTTGTTCTAGTCAGTAGTGTTCTCTTCCATCATTGGTCATTTTCATATCACTAAGCCCATCTGAACGAGCTTCGTTTTTAAAATTGGTTGGGAGAAACTGGAAAAGAGCTTCTTCTTCTTACCCTCGTGATTTGAGGTGAAGTGATTGCTGTATTTTTTTATAAAAATATTCTAACATTCCTCTTGGTGTATTTTGCGAAGACGCTAGATATTCATAACATAAGGTACCATTCTCAAGGTAAACTCTAGCTTCTCGATGCAAATTGCAACGATTATCGAAGAAAATTCATTATATCACTAAAGTGAGCTGAATTTCCAACATTCACTGTTTGTAAGGATACCGCTACCTTCATTCAGTGATATTTCAAGTTATAACTGCGTGCAGATTGAAAAAATGAAAGAGGAAAGTCAAGTAACTGATGTTAGTTTTAATGCAAAAAAGCAGCAAAACTTGTTAATTGTGTTAAAACTGATGTAATTTGCTTGACTTTCCGATATTCCTATTTCAATGTCCAACCAATGCGCATTTTCTAAGAATCACTAGATTAATTTGCTTATAAAAAGTACATTTTCTAAAGCATCTTTTCGTAATCATTAATTACAATACATGTATTATGAACATCACAGATTAGTGCTCTGGTGAAAGTCTCTCTGAAATATTCTGTTGTATCTGATTGCTCTTCTGTTGTATTTCTTCATCGCTTCCGTCATTTTTTCACGTGATCTCGTAGTCGTCATTAGTTGCGACCTTTAAATCATTTTCCTATCATAGTAATTAATAAATGCTTCAATTTTATATGTTTCAGTGATTCTTGCATTCTTCCTCTGATTGGTGTTATGAATGAATTTCCATATATATTATTTTTTTTGCATAGAGCTGTTAAATGACAGTTTGTAATATACAGAGAAAAATTTCTCCAATTTATCTGGCATGTATCGTAAATGGTCCTTAATCAAAATATTTTTGATGCTCCAATTATGTTTCGTGAGGTATTGCTACATCAGGAGACTAATAGTTAACAGTATATACGTATAGTAGTTATTGGAATTTAGCAGCATTCATCTACAATTTCACGAATGAAAAACTTTCTGTGAACTTTTCACAAATTACTGAAATTTGAATTTTCATCTTCTCTGTTCGTTACTTTGTATTTATCACTATTAGTCACACATAATTACTCTTTTCAAAGTGCTATAACATGACTGATAAAATGTGAACAGAGCGTTCGCTGGTGGGCGGATCGACATGTTTCTTTCAGATCTTTGGCAGGCTGCTGATCAGTCAGTAGTCTGTCTTGCTTTTCAGCTGTGGAATTACGATTTGAGACAGTTTCGCGCCCTTTCCTTGTACCTCAGTCATATCTCTTTGAATCTATCTTGGTTGAGAAGAAAAAGGTTTCAATATTAAACTCTTTTACCAGCACAGTGACTCTGTGGTAGAGTGTTCACTGTGCATACGGGAGACCTTGGTTCAAATCTTGGTCGTGATCGGATCATATCTAAGACTTTTCGAATATGCTCATTCTGCATTCTTGCTAAACAGTCAGTACAAAAGAATGAGATTGGTCTGAACAAAGCTCGGCCACATGGAAGAACTGTGCTCGCTTAATTTGTTTGCGAGTATAAACAATGTTTGCACAGCATCAGTTAAGACTTCAGAAGATTTCAATGAATTTGTTCGAGGCCATGGTAGTTACCGTTGGCGGAAATGCATGCAAGATATACATATAGAGCTATAAATAAGCCTTAATGTCAACTTATAGATCAAAGGTTTGTCCTTGGGTATTCTAATTGGAGTGGAAGTAAAGTCGTCGTAAATCATGGGGTGATATTTCATTTTTCATTTTGGCCTCAGATGATTCGTTCTTTAAATGAAGTCCTATTCGATGACAATGACAACAATTTATATCTTCATTTAAAGGCATCAAGTAAAATTTCATGAAATTTTAAAATATTCCCTATAGCAAGCGATATCCGATTATAATTTCATAAGAAACGAGCGTCTACGTTACAACCAAAATGATTTTCATTTTCACTTCAAGAAAACTTCCTTCTTTCGGTGACTCAGGAATCAGTAAAAGGTTTCATTTTATGATATTGCTATGAACCCTAAATATTTAGGACTATGATCCACTGCCTTCCAGCATCTGCATCGCTGAATCTAACAACGACGCCAATGCCTTACGTGCGTCCTGACAGACCTTGCCCTAGAGGCCAGCATATTGGCTATTGTCAGAATAGCGGTCAATGCATTTACAAATTCGAAAGTGGTGAATGGCTTGGTCCAGAATGCAGGTAAAAAAGTTGTTGTACCCCTTTAATCATGATTGAGCCTTCGAGTTGATGCTTCAAGAAAATTTGCAAAATTGCGTGTGTTTTGATTTTTGATGTTTTGTTTACTGCGATTGCATTATGAAATGGAACTGATTGCATAATTCCTATAGTCTGTACATTTTGAATCAAGTATTAAGTGTCTGCCTCGGGCGGCATGTACTGCATATTTGTATAAAGGCTATGTACACGTGTGGTGCAGCCAATCACGATGGTCTAAAAATGTTGATTACGAATGGTCGTGGAACCAGGAACAGTTCCAATTCATTGCAATTTGAAATTTATCCTTTGCTAGCTGTGTTGCTGTTCTCATTTTGGTTTCAAAAATTTGATGTCTGTGAGTGTTCTGATTTTTGCATGGATTGATGTACTATATTCAAAGCAAATTATTTTGATTGAATCTTACACCTTTTAGATTTCTCTGCATCTTACTTTAGTTATGCTCGTGTCAGTCTGCAAATCCTCGAGAGTTTTCCTTACTTTCAAATTTCATTGACTAAGATGTCCAGTAACTTATAATTTCATAGACAGAAGAGACTTAGGCGTCTTGACGAATTTGAATAATAAATATACAAAGTAGCTCACTTTTTATTTCAAAAATTTAGGGCTACGGCAGTCCACGTTTAGAGAGGGCATAGACAACAAAAGTGGTCTTTCTGTCTATCTAAGCAGACTACAAAGCCATAGGTGACAATTTTCTTGGTTTATTTTGAATATTATGGAAATATAATATAGCTACCTTGAAGTGTTTGAAATGCTGCTCTGTGATGGCAACGACTTTAACTTAGTGCAACTGTAAGTAATGATCAGATTAGCTTCCAAATTAATTTGATTTATATGTCATAAGGGAATGTGTATTGCTTTACCTTGCTGCAAAAGGTTGCTCTTATTCACAATTGGTTCCGTAATGACATATTCACAAAAAGTCTACATGTGAATTTTAGTGCTTCATTCTGTCCAATTGTAGAACTTTGCTCAGTCGATATATTTTGAAGTATGCGCTTATTTATTGAATTCAACGTTGCGTCAGACATTCCAAAATTTGGCCATGAGCAAAGAACAACGTGCGACGCTGAATGTCAGCTCTCTATATACGTTTTAAACACAATTTTTTAAAGCAATTTAGCAGCCTAAAAGTTTCGTGCTGCTTAACATTCGTACTTGCATGTTGCGAGAAATTTTTGAGTATCCCAACACAAAACAATTCTGTTGGGCCACCTTCAATTATCTGCCACGACCACTCGGTGCGCATGCATGATTTGAAAATACAATAAATCTGTAAGTTTTTATCGTCTTCAGACGATTTTGATCCTTATCCCATCGGAAATCAGTTAGGAAAGAAGTAATTTCCCTGTTTTTCCAGAATATTGCGTCCTTTCGTCAAAGTTCATTCACACGTTTAAGGCAGAAGATAGCTGATTGATATGTACGCATTTCTCGTTAATTCATTGCCAAAACAACCTCGATAAGGATATCTTCCGAATGTCAGCTGTTTGTTTGCGTGGGTGAAACAGCAAATCGAGTTTAGATGGCTGTCGTGATGGCGCTGTTCCATTCTCGACATGCAAAATACCCGGAAAAATAGTGGACAGAAAGGACAAAAGTTATGTATGTTTACTTTTCGCTGATTGGAATGAATGAATGAATGACTCACCGTTTACTACAGATCGGAAGGGTACGTCCTTAGCGTGAAACGAGGTTGCGAATGCCAAATAATGTGTAAATTTGTCCTTTGCTCTGCCCACATATTTACATACAAAATAAAAACCCACGTAGTATTGATTCAAGGTAATACTGATTGAATCACGAAAGTCAAAAATAGATCTTTTGGCACACTATCGAAAGATTACACAAGATAATCTCATGGGCAGCAGATTTCGTACGCTTTTTAGCGATGAATTCTCTGGTTGCTCTGCAACTATGAATGGGTCATCAAGAAAAGTCCCAGTAGACCGTCATTTGTTGACACTTATCAAATAGAAAATCGTTAATGTTGCGGATAGTGTGCAGCAAACCCCACACATCCCAAATGTCTCAACTTTCCGATACATGGAATATGAACGACATTCATCGAAGTTCCTGGAATTATGACTGCTAAATTTTCGAATAATTTGTCATATAAATGAAGCTTGAATTTCCAGCGCAAGTCTAGGATACTTATATACACCAATGCAAGTTCATATCAAATTTCTATAAATAACTTGATCTCAAATAATTCTTCTGTTGCCCAGCGCATACTGACCCTAGAAATGTGAAAATACCGCAGTAAAATCTTATAAAAATGTAGCTTATTCCTATAATTCATTATCAAATTGATTTAAGCAAAACTTAGGCATGAAGATACTACGTTTGTAGAGATGACATCAAAGCCGCTGAATTGGAGCACTTTAGATTAAGCTGTATTGCTACACAATTTTACGCTTCACGTAGGTTTTTGTTCTTGACAACAAAACTGCTTCTGATTTATTGCGTTCATCCGATGTAACAACACAATGTCTTTCATGATCTATCTGATCAGTTGCGGTATGCGGATGGTTCTAAGCTTTTGTTTTCAAGAGTTTTCTTCTGAGGGTGGCAGAGATTTCAAGGTCATTCGATCAAAATGATCTTAAGACATCTTCAATGTGAGCCGTGAGAGTCAA
Source organism: Prostheceraeus crozeri (assembly GCA_907163375.1). Lineage (NCBI taxonomy): Eukaryota > Metazoa > Platyhelminthes > Polycladida > Euryleptidae > Prostheceraeus > Prostheceraeus crozeri. The sequence goes on along the minus strand of CAJQUW010006412.1, from coordinate 150,896 downwards.
TTAAATGATACGTTGTTGTGTGTGTAATTACTCAAATTCTTCATCCTTTATTATTTGGACGCATGATTATATTCTTTCTTTCATTTCTTGCATGAACTCATAAAAAGAAATGATCATTCATGATTCAAAAATGGTTGATATGTTGGTCGTTTACATTTGGTTGATTTTCTTTTCATGTTTGAATGTATTGGATTGTTGATATTGATAGCTTCAATTTTGAATTTCAGATGCACTGATGCAATGTTTCACGGGAAGAGATGTGAACTATTTCGTCCCCCAGGTAGGTGACTTGCATCTTCTGTACAGTATTAGCATGATGGTCAAATGATCGAATTTTGCAACCAGTTGTATTGTGCATGTGTCTCTCCTTGTCAATTTCTATGATTTGCTTCATTTAAACATCCTTTTCAATGCTTGACAGGTAGTGAAGAAACAAGTCGGAGACCAATATGACCGAGATAGAAAAGTAATAAAAGTGATGCATTAAGTGGACCACACTAAACAAATATCTTTTTATTGTAAAAGTGATTACTGATCTGTTAGCCCAACTGGATACTCGGTCACTTCACTTGCCTTGATGGCGTGTCAATTAATCAAAGAATAGACCTTTCATGAAATTGATTACCTGCCGAAATCCCACGATGTCTTCAGTTACCGGATAGTCTAAAAATGCTACAGTTACTTCTTTTAGAAAGCGTTATTCTTTAGGAAGCTTCATTTCTTTCAGAAAGTGTATGTATCTCTGAATTTTTCGAGAATTGACAAAAATCGAATAAATACTGTATTGTTAAATGTCTTCTCAATATGTCAATTTATGTTTCGATTTTAAAGCATCTCATCAGAGCTGTTATGTGGTACATTGTGCGGGTGAAGAGAGATGAGTGTCACATGCAAGTAGTGGCGGAATGAAATTGCTAAAAAAAAACAGAAAATACTACGTAATTAATAAGACAGATTTTCAGGATTTCGTTAGCTATCGCTGGAAAACCTATGACGCGAAGCAACCCACAATTTTTCGACCATGCACTAGCAAGTGCTTCAACTTAACATTTTGAAATTTGTTGGTGCACACGTGCAGTTATCATACCTGAATCGAACAGGTGTGACTGGTCCACAGCCGTAGAAATGAGTGATATGCACTTCAATTCAGGAAGTTAGAAATATTGGTTGCTGATTTCCATGGTGTAATGACTTTGTCAAACGTTGGTACATTTATAGATTTCTGTAGCATCAATTTAATTCACTCATTTAGAAACTTAATTGAAGTAATATCAATTAATGCATTTATCTCCTGAAGGCGGGCTCTTTTCATCGGATTTTTCAAAACGTTTAAAACGGTTTTTCAAAACCGTCTTTGAGTTACAGTACTTTGCATATTATTAACAAGAAACTCAATCATGAGTCTAGTAACTTTGCGTATTTACCGGTAGTTTCTGCATATTATTGCAATACAATATGTAATTCAGAGTCCAAGCAGTCTAGCAATGTAAAAACAAATATAACTTTTGAGTTCAAAAACAAAATTATGGACAAAGTGGATATCAGTAGTATTCTGCATGACAGAAGTATTAATCGACTTGTTCCAGAACAGGTACAGGATTGTTATCCTCCGAAAACTTATTTTACATTGAATAGCCCTGTCTCTTTGAAAATCTGCAACTATAACAAATTTTTGAAAACGCTAGATAAGTCTGATTTGCATGATATCTTAAATTCTTAAACTCCGAAATTCCCATGAGATCTGTGCGTTGCCGTTCGCGAGCCTCGGACCCCTGGTTCGATGATGACTGCAAGAAAGTGAAACGACATGCCAGACGTCTTGAGAGACGAGTCAAACGTCTCATCATCAGCGATCCTGCTTCAGCTCAGCTTGCTTCTGCTGAGCTAAAAGCTGTCCGTCTATCATACAAGAAACTTACTATTCAAAAGCGGGAGACTTTCTGGAAGGCCAAGACAGAATGTGAGAAAGGCAATCCTCGATTGATGTGGAAATCTATCAACTCCATCATGGGTCGTCTCCACGCCAACCCTGGTGTGAACATCTCAGCCGACTTATTCCATCAGCACATCGTCGAGAAAGTACAGTGCATTCACGACAGGACTCTGAATCACACACCTCCTAATTTCTCGCAGGCTCCATCTGACTGCTCCTTCAGTGTTTTTCAACTCCTCACCGTTCATGATGTCATACTAGCCATAGCTTCACTTCCCAACAAGCACAATTCCCGTGACTGCCTGCCCACTGATCTCCTCAAGTGCAACATTGACATCCTGGCACCGTTCATTACCATTCTTTTCAACATGTCCCTTACATGTGGGACATTTCCCCGTCTCTGGAAGGAAGCTGTCATCAATCCAGTCCTTAAGAAAGGTAATCTCGATTCCTCTGAAGTATCTTCTTACAGACCGATTTCCAAGTTATGTACCCTCTCAAAAGTTCTCGAGCGCATTGTGACCCGTCAGCTTCTACGTCATCTCAGCGATCATAGCCTTCTCCCGAGTCTCCAATCAGCTTACCGTTCCTTTCACTCGACTGAAACAGCCTCCTCTAAGTATCCTCCGACATTTTGTTAGCCATGGATAATGGCGACCTATCCCTCATTGCCCTCCTCGACCTCAGTTCTGCATTTGACTCAGTCCACCATGACATACTTCTCCGTCGCCTCGAAGTCTCGTTTGGCCTGCATGGACAGGTCCTTTCCTGGTTCGCATCATTTATTACGGATCGATCCTATTCTGTAGTGTGTGACACCTCCACTTCATCTCCAGTTTCGTCGTCTCATGGGGTCCCTCAAGGCTCCGTGCTTGGCCCTATCTTGTTTCTCCTGTACACGTCTGACCTTCCCAATATTATCACATCTCATGGTCTTTCCTACCATATGTATGCTGATGATATCCAAATCTACGGCTCCTGTCATCCATCCCAGATCCATGTCCTCTCCAACAAGATGTCCAACTGCTTATCTGCTGTTCACGACTGGCTAGCGAGCAATCGTCTCTTGCTTAACGCCAGTAAGACTGAAATCATGTGGCTCACCTCTAAAAGACGCCGCAATCTTGTTCCACAGTCTCCTATTATTATCGGACAACAAGACTCCATCACTCCGACTAACAAAATCCGCAATCTCGGGGTCATTCTTGATCCCTGTCTGTCCATGCAACACCACATTTCTAGCACGGTCTCCAAATGTTTTGGTGCACTTCGCCAGCTTCGCTCACTCCGTCGCTTCCTTCCTCTACCGGTTTTAAACACTCTCATGGTTTCCCTCGTTCACTCCCGGCTCGATTTTTGCTCCAGTCTACTTTATGGCCTACCAGACAATTCCCTCTGCAAGCTTCAATCAATTCTTAATGCAGGTGCGCGAATTCTGTTCAATACCAGCTCCCGCGACCACGCGACCCCTCTACTACGATCCCTTCAGTGGTTACCGATTCGCTATAGGATTACCTATCGCCTGGCAGTTTTCGCCTTCAAATGCATTCGCGGTTCAGCTCCTTCCTACATGTGCTCCATGCTTCAATCTGTGTCCTGCAATCCCACACGCTGTAATCTCCGATCCGCTTCCAATGATGACCTGTTGATCCCCTCCTCCCGCCTGAGGACCGTCGGAGCTCGTGCCTTTCCGATTGCGGCTGCTCGTATCAAGCCTTAAGACAACTTCATCCATTTCATCCTTCAAGAGACACCTGAAGGTTGAACTCCTGCGCATTGCCTACTTATCTTGAGCTTTGCTCCTTCTTCTGCTTCCCTTGTCCTGTTGACCCTTAATCTTTGACTTTTGATGACTGTTTCACTGTAGAAAGTGCCCTTGAAGTCTTCGGACATAAATGTCACTTGAATCTGTTCGTATAATAAATAAATAAATAAATTCTAAGTGTAAATGTAATGATCACCCTTCTTTTGTTAATGATTATCACAAACACGTTTTCACAGGTGATTTGAATTTTATTAATGAACCTGAGTTTAAAGAAGTGCTTGCTCTAGGAACGAAGCATCGTTTAACCAGGAAGTGTAATCATAAAATATTATAGACAGTATCACAGCTTCGCTCGATAAGCACATAGCTAAGATGTGTAGGAAGCACAAAAAAATTTTAAGAGCTGATTATTCGGATTGGAGAAATAAGATTTTAAAATTAGTGCGAGACAAACTATATAATAATAAGCTCAAGAACCAAAACAGTAACAATAGCAAGAATACAATGAGTAATAGTAACATTAATTCTCTTAGCAAGATTAGCAAGTTACTGCATTATTATCATGATAACTTCATTATTACTGCGGTAGATAAGGCTAATAGCAATTATGCGTTCATTTGCAAGAAAATCTATGTTCTGGTTTTATTACAGGAACTTGGATTAGATTTGATTTGAAGACATTAACTCCTATAGGTAATAGTACATACATACCTGTTAACATAGAGATCAATAGTTTAGTTGTAAATCATAAAGAGATCATTAGTAATTCCTTTCATACTATTTGTAATAAAGATAATCTTAAACTACCTCGATTGTATTGGATGCCTAAATTGTATAAAAACCTTTACAAATTTCGCTTCATAGCAGGTGCTAAACAATGCACCATTAAACAACTTTCGACTAAGATTAATAAAGGCCTAACCGTTATAAGAAATTACTTTAAGGAATATTGTAACGCTATCTATAAAAATAGCGGAATAAACTGTTTTTGGAGTATAGTATCTTCGATCGAATTCCTAAATAAGATTCAAAACATCAATATACATAACGTGCAAGTTTTTGACTTCTCCACATTGTACACTAACTTGAATCATGACGATGTTATTCATCACATTTCTGACTTGCTAGATTTGGTGTTTAATGATTCGAATAGGAAATACTTATGCATCGGTTATGAAAAATGTTTTTTAGCTAGTAAAAAGTATCAAGGCTATAGTGTTTTTACTAAAGATAACTTTAAGGATGCTATTAAATTCATTATTCATGAAGTTTACGTCACTTTTGGTGGACAGGTTTTTCGACAGATAAAAGGTATGCCGATGGGAGGTAATTGTGGCCCTTTGCTAGCAGACCTTTTTCTTTTACACTGCGAATATATTTTCATGTCTAATCTTATGAAAAGTAAAAAGTATGGTCTAGCTAAACTTCTATCGAATACCTCTAGATATATAGACGATCTGTGAATTATTAATTATAAACATTTCGCTTCTTTAATTCCTAAAATTTATCCACCAAGTCTGGAGGCAAGTAGAAGTGGAGATAATGATAACAACATTGAATATTTAGACATTAAAATGCAAATCACTAATACAGAAGCGGTTACCTCTGTATTTCATAAGGTTGACAACTTCAATTTTCCTGTTACGCTCTTAACATTTCCTCAAAACACTATGCCTTACAAAATAGGTATCAAAGTTTTCGCGGGACAGGTTTTGAGATATATTCGCATCTGTACACATGAGAGCGATTTTATTGAAAAAATAAATCGTACCTCCACCACCCTCATTGCGAGAGGTTATAATCGCTTTGATCTTAAGCGCAGTGCTGAAAAGCAGTTACACAAACACAGAGAGACTTTATTGAAATACGGTTATTTCTCCGCTAAGCAACTTTTGGACAACTGCCCGAACTTTATTTAAGTTCCTTTTCCATATTTCCAGTTTAGTCAGCTCGGTCAATCAATCATCTCTATGGCGTAGTCAATGTATCTGACTACATGTCCGAGATTTTTCTTTCGAGGCTGCTTTCTTTAAAGCAGGGCCCCGCTTGAGCGAGTTTGAACGTACAGGAATTAAGGGGCCGAAACGTGAATCTTGCTCAAGTTCCTGCTGATGACCTCTATTGCTTTTGTCCTCATCAACTTTATCACAGCATATATCAATTATCTGTTTTAGTTGCACTTCATGTAACCTGTGGGAAAGCCAGATCGGTCCTTTGGAGGGATCAAATTCTTTACTTTTCATTATCTTCAGCTTCATCTTCTCACTTCGATTGAAGCATTTGCGTAACACCACACGTGGTTGACCAGTTATCCGCATTAGAAATGACAGGTCTGTTTGTAATTGTATTTGACTGATAGCAGATTGGGATTTAGATAAGTTACAAAGTTTGAAGTATTTAAGCAGACACACAAGTGTCATGCCTATAATCACTCCTTTTTAGACGCTAATGTCATAAGTAAGTTGTTAGATTTATAATTTTGTTTAAAACGCAGTAGTAAGTTATATTTTTTTTCTCTCAGTTTTTAGTTAGGCCTATAGTATTATTATTTTTCTTTATGATCTACCGGAGGTTAGCCTCAACCAATTTAATTATCTTGATTAAACTGCAGATTTTAATCAGATTGCCAACATTTGTGCACTGTTATTTTATGCAACCTATAATGTAAATAATAATATTCGCTTACCAATTCATTCACTTGTCAAAGTTCTGAGACAACAGACAATATTAACAATAAGAAATAATGACAATTTTGGAATAAAGTAACAATGCGAATGAACTTTGCATAGTTTTCGGATGCCTTCCTCACAGATGGTCCGATAATTTAAAATTCTTATGGTCCGAAAAATGCGGTAGGCGGATTCCTTTTTATTGGAAAGTGAAAATAGCTGAAGCATCGTTGGTGATACATCGGGTATCTGACATTTTATACACCAGTCATCTGCATTGATCTCCAATTGTAAAATCAAAAATAAATTATGGATATTCCTGGAAATGTTTATGCTGATTCAGATATTGAATTTCATCATGCGATATTTTTAACTGCGAAATTGATGATGAAGTCATGAAAAATGTTGCTGCGGTAGGTCTCGTAATAGCAAGATTGAAAAATGGGAGGTTATTTTTGGCCTCAGAGTTCTATGAAAACCGCCTGAATTTGCTTGCCAATTAAGCAAATGCTTGTATGTTTACAAGCACCATTAGTCATGTATTCAAAAGTTTGAATTGATGTACAGAATACACAAGGTCTTCTACAATATTTGATAACTACTCTATCATCCATTGATTGCATGCAGTGAATGCTTTTCTTCAATATGTCAGCGTCAACTATTTTGCATTTATCTTATTAATCGGAATGTTCATATCTTTCATTGCTAGACGGAAGACGTAAGTTTGAACGTTGATTCCATGCATTAAAGTGGATAATACTGTTATAAACGACACTCGATACAAGTATTTCATTTTGAGTCAACAGGACTTAATGTCTTCGTCTTATTGAAGCGACGTCGTTGGATGACAGTACTCTTCACTTATCTAGTGTTCGCAGATTGATTAATTTACAAATTTCAATAATTTCATTTTGTGACATGCTATCCAATAATTGTGATGGGCAAAATGATTCTGCTTTTTCTTTGATTTGTGTTACGTGATAAACAACTCGAACTCAGTGATTATATTCTGATTTCGCTCAAATTTTCCAACGTATTGAATTTATGTTGATTTTGTATCTTCGGAAATAGATTGACATCAATTATCAATTCGATAATGTTGACATCAACTCCTGCCATTTCACGTACAATAGTTACGAAGAATTCAGTTGTGTGTAGAAAACCATTCATAAAAGTGCCTGGTAATCAATAAAATCAATCATTTTTCCTCATTACAAGCTAAGTATACTGCACAGCGTAGGCCTACTCATGCATGTGCGATCTACAGATCTTTTAGGGCACTTGTGTTCCTGTACAACTTGAATATAATGAATCAAGTAGCGATTTCGCAATGTTTTAAGAATAAATTCGAATAGCAATGATTACATAAGTAAAGCCATTACTGAGAAGTGAATTCGTTGATCAATTATAGTCTTCATGAGTTAGGCAAACAAGACCAGTGGAAGGGATGTGAGATGTGCATCCTGAACGGCACGATAATTCGTAGCTATCATGTGATTGTAAGCTAATGAGCATTTTCGTGAATTATTGCCTTTAAGTCGATGTTGTTAAAGAATTATGTACCCATCTTCATTGTCCGTATCACTAACAACGAAAAACAACAGTGCTGCCGTTATGATAAATATGAATTAGGCAACTATAATTACATTGTACCTATTACACTAAAAGTTTCACTCAAACGGGATTACTATTCGTTACTATTCCATTACATTGAGCTTGATTATATGTTTGTGAAGAAATGGGGTTCGCTCGCTATATTGATTGAAACATCTCTGATATGTTGAATATACTAGTACATGTCAGAAAACATTCGTCGATCGCTTAAACGTAATGGTCATCAACCTTTCCGCTATGTTTGTCTGCGAAACACACGTTGGTTGCCCCCAATGTCAATGATCATCTATCAAACAGTTTCTTCGTGGATGTATTAAGCGTTAATCTGATTTTGTGGAAAGCTTATGATTTTTTCATCAATGAATGTTGTACATCTACTGTAATTTTTGTCATCATCATTCATTGTAGATATAACAGGTATACCTTCGAATTTTTCCTTTGCGAAAACAAAGCCAATAATGCTTCGCGTGATTTACTTACCCTCTCTGAAAATGTACTTTTATTTATAAGTGCGAGTTCTAATTGGTATCCGCTTTTATAATTCTCTGATGTGCTTTTTCTCATCCAAGCCATTTCGATGCAAATTATTGCTCACCAATTATAATTTCATATAGATTGATAGAAATGAAATCCTTTTGTGTAAATATTCTTTATAACTTCTGTTACTTATCACCTGCGACACTGCATCATCACATATTTTGGTCTGCTTCCCGAAATTGCTACACATCTAATATTCGTTCGTGCGACAGGAAAACAAAAATGTAGTCAAATGTAGGTGTTTCATGAATAATTATTATCCAACTAACTTACACGAACAACCATATTGAAACTCTGATAATCCATCGTGACAAAAATGCAATGCTTAATTGAATTGAACGCAATGACCGGTAGTTACAAATCCAGCAATAACGGATTTTAATGCAGGCCAAATCTTATTATATCAAGTAAAGATTACATAAGGATTATCTCTTGTCTATGCGGCTGTTCATTTGAGATGAACGCGTGCAGCTGCATTGATCTACTGTGCTGAGGGAGAAAGTAATCTATAAATTATTTAATAAAGTACGATAATTCTTAAGTACCATTCATGCCTTCACATCATAGCATTTTCTATCATGGTTGGAAATTTATTTTTGGTTTTTCTAAAAATTGGAAATTCATGCCCCCCAATTTCAATGCATTTTCAATGGAGCTAGAACTTCTCATTTATGCTCTCCGTTTTCATAAATCTGCTTTCTACATTATCATTTCTATGTTAAAGCTCGTTCATGGATATCTGTGGTTCAATTCATAAATGTTTTTTTATGTTTCACAGTGCAATAATCTCTATGATTATTGCTTCCATAATAAAGTTTATGCTAGCCAAAGAGTGCATGAGCTTCAAGGAGTGCAATGAACAGTCTTTATTGTACTCCTTCACTGAAATACACAAGCACATAGAAAGATTTTTATCCTCTAAAGCGGTAAATTTTATTAGGAAATCTCAAGAAATGCCACTGATATCTTCAATTCCATAACAAAAGAGATGTATTTTTGACAGCTCTAAAATTCTGATGGTCATAGATTCTGACGATCCAGTGAAATAGAAAGTTACTTACGCAACTCATGCAAGGATATCCATCCTAATTGCATTATTCTCGAAAAATGCAATAAAGATGGTTACTTTGCATTTGTTTTCCATGATAGTTTAGGCATGAATGGAAAATTAGCTATCTGTCACGGGCATAAATTGTAAGATATCCTCCTTTGCAGCGCAGCCTCGGGCATCTTCCAATTTATGCCCTCAACAGATAGCTATAATTCTTATGTTACTTTTTTTTACAATTAGAATTTGAAACCTTTGTTACTTGTAAGTTAATTGTAACATTGCCGTATTTTTGGCCTTTAAAATTTATTTCTTCGGTAGGTAAACTTGCTGCTTGTGAAAACAGCACTACAGCAGTAGGACATTCAATTCTTATAAAACTTAAGCCTGTGTGCGCAATACCCTAAATCTGCTATTTAGCGATGGTTTTCTAAATTCCTTTTTTGTCACATCATGATACAATGCATATTTTTCGGAAGTACTCAGTGCCCTAGAATAATGAGAGGAAACATTCTGTCACTGATTCCATGGAGCCTATTTTGTGAAATGCAGTGCAGGAGAAGGTTTCAATGAACATCGAATAGCTGGTTTGCTTCGTAAATCCATTTGTTTATTTTTGAAAATGTTAAGAATTCTCAAAATATTTAATCCAACGAAATCGTGAGGTTAATGATGTAAATGCTTTGATGATCTCTTTCGGGCTAAATTGAGATGGAGGTGAAGCACGTTGAGCGCACTATCTTATTCTTTAGAAATTATCCAAAGACGTATGTGTAGTCATGTTAATACTTTTCTGCTATGATTTCATGTCATTAATTTAAAAGCCAAAATGAACCAATATTCTGAGACTCATTATTCTTTTGTCATCATTTTCTTTTGGGGACCACTTATAACGTCAACAACTTGATGGAGTAAAATGTTGCTAAAACTCTTCATTAGGTCATTTGGTTACAGCTCTCAGTAACTTGTTATTTGGAGAAACATGGCTCAACAAGGCTACATCTACTTGCTTATCGGATTACATCAAGGTTATATCCACTTGCTATGAATGTCAACATGATTACCCAGAGACCAACTTAATGGAATTGCCAGTAGCTAGCTAAAATGCAGATTCATCAAATTTACTACTGTACTACTTACAGTAATTAATTTCTACTGTGTTTATTAACTGTATTAACTGTGTGTTATTAGCTGTGTTATTAATTACTGTAATGTGTGTTTAATTTACTTATTGCTTAAGACTTTTAATTGATAGGTCCCTTCTTAATCTAATTTTTGCACTGCTGCTTATCACCAAAACGTAGTGAAGTTTTTTGTTCGACGTCCGAGAAACAGAATTTTCGAACTTGGGTTTGAACCCAGTAGATGCATTTCTAGCTCCCTTCTGCAAAGATATAATCGCATACGCTTATTGACTCTAATTTCGTAAATGATTCAGCGGAGTAATCATTGTAATTGATTTGTTTTCTGTTTCAGGAATGCTTACTGAGACTCAAACACTCCTCTTAGCTGGTGGCATCTTCATTGGTTTAGTTATAATAACTCTGGTCATTTGCATTGTGGTAGGGGTAAGGTAAGTCTATTTTGTTCCTATCATCTCTTAACATTTTTGTTACTACAGATGAATGGTAATTTTGTTTCGGATTAATCTGATAATAAATTACAAGACGTGTATCTGTTCTATCACGGCCAATTTGATCTGTGGTTTTAGATAGACAGATTTTAGCATTCATGTGTGATGTTGCTAGGCTATGCAACCGACGTCCTAAAAATAGATGATTGTAAATGACTCTTATTTGACTACTTTAAAATGATTGCATACAAACAATTGCGATGCAAATTTTTTCAAATGATTGAAGGGACGATCTAATTGACAGTAAGCGGAATAGTCAAAAATATTCATGATTCCGTTTTTCTGATTATGTATTATTAGTTTTTCATTTACTTTTGTTTGTAATCATAATGGTCTAAAATGGGAAATACAAAAAGCAGACATGAAGAGACAGACTCGCAGCATGAAGAGAACACACAAATTTTTGTGATTATTGCTCAAGAAATGTTTTTAGGACTTTTGGTAAATACAGCTCTATCCATGCGAAGAATTTATCATCATTGTCATCAATCGTATCAATTTTATTATCATTGTTATCTGTTGCTATTTAGTTGCGCGTTCATTTGGTCAAGATAGTTAGGAGCACCGCTCAAAGCTTCAGCTATATTTGATTTGATTGTCAACTAAATTGCCATTAGTCATGTAATATGCAAATTCATTTTTATAGCGCTGATGATGGATCAAATTGACACCGGTAAATTTCTATCGACTAAATGATGTGAATAATGATCTGTGAATGTAATTGATTGTGGCATACGTGAGGTAATTGGTCATAGTAGCTTTGTAGTGAAAAGTCTCTCCCACTGTTTTTATCCACTTGTAATTTTAATAAAATTTGAAGGTAAAACTATTTACAAAGGCAGACGTTTCGTGAGTCTCACAGCCTCAGTGCCACATTGGTCACATTCTGATTTTACTGGCACTGAGGCTGTGACAGACTCACGAAACGTCTGCCTTTGTAAATAGTTTTACCTCCAAATTTTATTAAAATTACAAGTGGATAAAACAGTGGGAGAGATTTTTCACTACAAAGCTACTATGATCTGTGAATGATCAAGTATCTATCGTGAAGAAAATGTAGTGGAGCAATAATTCATTCAGGAATTACCATAAAGCAGAGAAATTAATAGATATCATTTATTTGTATTTGAAGAGAGATACAAGTGTAAATTTGTGATTTCCCAATGATATGGGCATTAATGAATTGAAAGGGTTAAATACATTGAAGCTAGTCCGATCGTAATAAGTCCCAGTAATTTGTTGTCCTTTTTTATTTATAGTTGTTGTCTACTTTGTTTTCCCTAGATAAGAGCTCGGTTTCCTAATTCTTGTTTGAATGAATGTCATAATGTAGACCTGCTCATCTTGCGCTGACTTAGGAGTTCACTTTAATTCATGAGCGTGCGCGTACACCAGAAATAAGGTCTCTGAAGTGCTTGATCATCTGCTTCATGGTGCCCACAACCTTGAATAATCTTGAATTTGAGAAATTGAATTATCGGAAAATGCCTTGAATCTTCAAATTTGGAGACTGAAGAAATTTTGTCTTTTAATGCATGATAATGCTGATAACTCTTGTAACTCTGGTTCTATCTGGTTTTACAAGTGGATGAAGTTTGCAGGTAGACGAATGCTTATAAAGCATTATAATCACGGTTGCATTATGAAGTCAGATTTTTTACTTTTGTTAGATCTACTGTAGGCATTTTTTTCCTGCTGAATGTATCAATGCTATAATATCTTACAAGTCATAAGTCATAAATGTTTATTCTGAGGAACAAGAGAAAAAGCAAAGCAATGGCCGCAAGGGCACTTACAAGCCACCGTTGATAACACGTGTAACACAAAATGTGCATACGCAAAGTTTACCATAATGATATACAAAATACATGAGACATAAAGCTATATTTATAAATTCACAAAGTGATCAAGATATACATGACATGTATATACCATCATATACAAAATACATGAGATATATTGTATCTTCTTACATAAATATCTAAAGAATTGAGGACACTTTTCAAAATCAGCAGAAACAGAATCATTGATAAGGTACTACACTCTTTCCCGTTCAAGTTTCCACTCTTTGCATTGATATTTCCAATATTTGCATAGAAATTTCCAAACTTTGATCTCACAAATCCAAATTTTGCATTCAACTTTCCAATATTTGCATTGATATTTCTTCTCTTTGTGATCAAGAATCTATGATTTGCAGATAGCTTTCCAATATTTGCAATCAAGATTCAAATTTTAAAGTCCATACGAATATTCAACTTACTGGCAAAAGATGTTCATTTTATCAATGGAAGCAGTATGACACGTACTTACAATAGAATTAGCAACCAGGATAGAAAAAGAATATTTGATTCGTATAGCGCCGACGGTGATTTCCTGACAGTTGCAGAATCTTTAGGAATAAAACATGACACTGCCAGAAAGATTATAAAATCTGGTGGTGTGACAAAAAGTAAGCAAGGTGGCAAGACACATCACAAGGTCGATGACGAAGTCAAAACCTATTTGGAACAAATGATTTCCAATAATCCGTCTTCAACCTTGCAGCAAATGCAAGAAGGCTTGCAGTCAGATTTGCCTCAAAAACCTTTGAGTTTAAGTACAATATCAAGAACACTGGACGGTATGTTGTACACCGTAAAAAATGTTCGCAACATACCCACGGATAGGAATAAGCCTGATGTCATAAGAGCCCGAAAGGAATACGCTACTTGGTTTCTCGATGAGGCAAATTATCACAAATGTGTGTATGTCGATGAAACCAATTTTAATTTGTGGTTATCACGAACCCAGGGACGCTCTAAACGGGGTTTACGGTGTTTTCGGACTGTTGGTGGACAGCGTGGCCATAATGTCAACATCATAATGGCCTTGAGCTCCAATGGTGGTTTGATAATGCACCGCGAACACATTGGTAGTGTCACTCGAGAAACTTTTTAGAATTTTATCAACGACTTGAGCCAGAAGCTTGAAGATGATTCTCCACGTGAAAAGACTTACATCATCTTTGATAATGCACCATATCATCGGAATTCGTCTTCTTCTAGAGATCACCATATCTTGAATCATTTGCCGCCATGGTCTCCTATGTTGAACCCCATAGAAGAAGCATTTTCTTTACTGAAGTCCATGATCAAAAAGAAATTAGCATCACCGCCGATTAACAGTCAAATTATAAATGTAAAGGAAACTGCTCGCAGCCAGGGATCCACTACCGTTCAAGTGAGGCAGCAAATTCTCTTAGAGGCACTGAATCTATCGTACACCAGTGTGACAACAGCAAAAATTGTCAAATTTTGTGGACATTTGAATCGCATCTTACCTCGAGCATATGCTGAAGAGTGTTTGTAACTTTTGACTAACTTTCATTTAACTTTTAATGTTCATGATTGTTCAATAAAATATGACATTAAAAATTTATTGTTTTTTAGATCGAAGCAAAACTGATGGATGCGGTATATAAGTCGATGATGAAGCAATAAAACGGCTCTTGAAGTTCTATAGGTTCAATAAGCTCAATTCTAGATATAAAACAAACCATCAATATACTGCAGTAAATTTCAAAAATGTCAAAGTTATACACTTGATCATTTACATGTACATACATCACATATTTAACCACTGCTAAGGAATTGGGATCAATAGAAGGGATTGGCATTTGAATAGCCTACACATCAAAAGCTTTCAGAAAAGAATACAGTTTGCTGTTATACACGTATTTCCATAAACTCCTTGTGAATGAACCATGCATTCTTCATCATCTTATAAGTGCAAGAACATACATGTATAACAAGGCTTTTAACGATGGACGTTAAAATATCCCCCATTAAATGCAATGTATGCATTATCGTTCCTTTAAGAAAGAACTAAAATAGCAGCTTTGTATGGTACAATATGATGCTATCCTGTATGGTAATGATTTCTATTTATAATCAATTGTTGTATGTACGACGTACCGTAGAACGTCCTAACTTTAGCCACTTTGTTTTCAAAAGCCTCCTACATGATAGAATTGAACTTAATGATGATTGATTGAGTACGAATTAGACTCAATGAATGAGAAGTTCTTTTTTATGGAAATATTCTATCTATTGTGAACTTTGGATAACAAAACACATAACTGGATGACATTATAACTATAAAAATATCAAAGTATAAAAATTCTTGACTCATACATACGTAAGTACAGTCTATTGTTTGTCTATGTCACAGTCAATAGTCCAAACCAAACCACGACGATCGGGAGTAGCACACATAGTCTCTACAATTTCATCCGGTGTCTTTCTTCGTCCGGTGACTTCAATATCGTTTTGGCTTACTACCTGCAACACTTGTGCCACAAAGTGTTTGTGGATTGATCTACCATCAACTGCGAGTTTAGCAAGAACAAAATCTCCTTGATTTATTTGTGACTTCGATTGAGATTCATCATCATGTTCATCGATAGAGGGTTCACGATTGACATTAAGTTCGTCGATGGGGCCCACATTACCCTCGAAATCCAAGTCAGTGTCATTAACTAAAAATAGCAATTACTTCATTCTCAAGAATGGAAGGTGCATTGTTCAATTCGCATTACTGGATTAATTGAAATCTCCTTCATTTTCAAGATGGGGGAAACAGTATAGAATAGCATTTTCTTATGCGTGTAATTAGATATACCGGTCAAGCTGACATCGGTACATGTACATGTTGAATGTACAGTGTACAATGAAGTCTAGCTATTAATATATCGACTTTGAATTTGTGAACATCGGACGTCTGAGGAAGTTGAAAAGGAGGCTAGCCCTGATGCAGTAGGGACCGAATTTCAAATAAATCAAGCATCACTTCACTCACATAAGTGGCTAAAGTTATGACATTTTCCTGAATTTGACGTCCTAACTTTAGCCACCCCATTTAAAAGTAAGCAAAGTTAAAGTTGCCACTTGAAACTCCATTAATATGTTAAAACAGTGTATGAGCAACGTATTTGACGTTTCAACCGATTCCACATGTCTAGGCTTCAAACCGTTCAAGGTGCATTTTGAAATTCAAATTTTTTTCCAAAAATGCATGTTTTTGGAAAAGATTCAGCCATGAAGTCATAACTTGAAATATGACAAGATAGAGAGTAGTTTTGCAGTACTATGGTATCAGATGAATATTTCAAGCTGTAGTGGTGCATCGTAAATGCATCATATCAGAAAAAAATAAGATTAAAGTCATGCACCACCGGTGGCTAAAGTTAGGACGCCTGGCTAAAGTTAGGGCGTTCTACTGTACGTATAACTCCTCAAAGTCGTGCTGTAAGTAAAGCCACGCATTTCATCAATTCACCATTATTATTGAACAGTTGACTTGGTAATCTCTCATATTCATTACATTAATGAAGATCACAAAATATAACATGACCCCTTTGCGTTAAATATCGAAAAGAATGGTCAAATATTCAGATCTAATACGATCGAAAAAATTTGAATCTTGATTGCAAATATTGGAAAGCTATCTGCAAATCATAGATTCTTGATCGCAAAGAGAAGAAATATCAATGCAAATATTGGAATGTTGAATGCAAAATTTGGATTTGTGAGATCAAAGTTTGGAAATTTCTATGCAAATATTGGAAATATCAATGCAAAGAGTGGAAACTTGAACGGGAAAGAGTGTAGTGGCACCTAATTAGAACTGGGTATTGAATATTTATGAGAGTGGTGAGTGACACTTATAGAATCACATCAAAGAATGGGTGATTCCGCGCATACTGAAATGCAAGGTTAAGTTTTGTGAGATTTATGTGATTAGCTCCCCTGAATCCTGTGTTTTGTAACTGTTCAGTATTCTTCTATTCTTCTGAATATTTCAAATAAATTCAGTAATAGTGATAATTTAATCGCAATTCGACAGCAAACCCGAAGTTTTAGGAAATGTTTTTGGGTCATAATAAATTTTTCAACAATGCACTCAAAAAATCTGGAAATGTGAAGTTTGGCCCTGATAACCTTAAAGTTCACGATTTATCTAGCGCGGACATCCTGTATTGCATATGATGCTGATATGCCTGATATTATCTCATTGATGTTGATGAATTTGCCTGAAGACGGATTAATTGTGGCTCCATTCATTGTGACTTCGTAGTAATGTTCTCAGACTACGGTCGTCAACCGCATGAATTGAAAACAATTGACAATGTGTGTGATATTTGCCAATACAGATGCTGATTGTGAATTCCTGAAATGGTTGCACGGTAGCCGGTTAGAGGTGACAACATCATTAATCTTTATGGTATTTGTTATCAATGATAGTCGTTCTGTAGATGTGTTGATGAGAGATCACCGTCGCTAGGTCCAGTTTAATGAATAAAAGCAGTGGTAGTAAAATCAATTTCAGGCTGCTCTTCGTGTTATCAGCTTAGTCTCCACCACGCTATCAATATTCAATAGTAGTCTCCGTTTTTTTCAATTGCTTTGATGCTTACAATTACTTTGATAACTACCGGTGCTTCATTTAGATTTTGTTTATCAGTTTCATTTCTTTATAAAGGTTTCATGTAGTTGTACACCTGAAGCTCATCTAAGTATGACACCGCATTATCGACGAGGAGAGTAAAGTAATTTAGACTTCATACAAAATGAACGTTGAACAGTACTGACTGAATTATTTGCAATTGCTTCACAATTACTTGACCAAAAATGTAATTGATCGCAATTGCAATTGCAAATTGCTCGTCAGAAAATGAAATTTCTGTAGCAGTGAGGATGTAAATGTAGAGCTCTTATTTTGCAGTGATCATCTATCAAAGACTCATGCAGTTGGAAAATTCACCATTCAATGCTTCACAGCGTACCTATGCTTCCGATCATGTTTGCCATCTGACTTGTTTCTATTGCCTCAAAACGCAGCAGGACACATTATGAAAAGCCATTATTAGATTTACGGCAGATAGGTCTTTTTTTTGCATTAATATTCTCATGATTTCATTGTATTCTACAATATCAAACAGATCTTTAAAAACTATCACCATCCTTTGCTTAGTGATGTTGCGGTAATGCAGACTCCTGCATGTATTGTCAATCATCTCACAGCAGATGTAGACAAACCGAATGATATTCATAGATCTGTTCTCGTCTTTAGATACAACTATAATGTACTCTTATCATCCATGTCCCATAAGTTATACTGCTCACAGATGTGCAGCATCATATCTTTGAGTTTGATCATGAAATTAACTCCACTGATTGCAGACTTCATTTTAAATCTGTGCTGTAGTGTTAGGCGACAGTGATTATTCGTTGATGGAAATTGTACGTTGAACAAGGAAAGCGATGATTGTCGCTCATGCAAATTAAACGTAATTCATTTCTATCAAAAATTCAATTTATGATCTAAAAATAAAGTAAGGAAAAATATCTGATTTTCTTAATCAATTCGTCGGTCCAATCAGATAACAAGGGACCACTTCATGCTTTAAAACTTATGTCCTGAGCAATTTTTCCAAATATTTCTGCTACGGAAGCGTCATCACAATTGATCATTGTAGGAGTTGTCCTTGAGATGATCTAGATGTACCTATACAACGTGACTGAAAGAAGATATTCTAAAAATACTTGATGAATCAAAAGCAATCTTTCTATCTGAAACTAGGGCTTAGTCGTAGGCGTATTTTTTGCCTGGATCATCTTTCTTCGTAGATTTTATTTCACCTACGCATACAATTATGATTTTCCAGGTCACAATCACTCTACCGCAAGCGTACATTTTTGTGTGGGCGTAATGCTATGGATCATTATGAAAATTAATGTATAAATCCATTGTGATGTAATATCGTTGGCGGTGTGGTGAGGCCAGGAATGCTCAGAATGTAAATTTTAAATGAACTGATAACGAAAGCATCCCAGAGAGTTCACGCTAAACCGAGTTGATGTTAGAATGCGATTAGTAAATATGCCAGTCAGTTGCTATAACTACGCTAAAGATACCGACAGTTGTCAGGCCTATTTTTAGCAGTCATTGTCTACTTGTTGGTTAAGAAATATTTCATTTCATGATGTAATCTTGACATCTCTTCATTTTCATTCTCGGTTTACCTTGGATAATTTGGCGTTTCACCAATTAAATAGTCATTTTAAAGTGAGAAGCCTCTTGTCTGTTGAAATTGTGAGCAGGGACTAGCCTTGAACAGATAACCGCATTATCACGTGGTTAGCTTGACAATAGCAAAACTGATGCAATAAAATTCATCTAATTAGTTTGAGAAAGCAACATTCGCTGACCGCAAAGCAAATGCTGAATCAATCGTCATATCTAAATTTAGGACTGACTCTCTTCGTCCGCGTTGTTCATCGGGTTTGTTGAACCGATGACTTAAAATCCAGATTTTGTTTATTATGTATTCACAAGTTGTTATTATCACTTCACAACACTAGTCAATTAAATTTCATGGAAGTTATGTAATTGCTAAACATGTGCATTTTGGTCATATTGATCACCCGTGTAGGACAAACATGAAGAAAAAATTGAATGTGCAGAGACATAACCGAGTGCTATATGCCACACTATTTCACCGTTCAATTGGACGAGTCTCTCATTTCATATCAATGATTTTCATTCATTAATATAGTGTGATATGCAGTTTATGTGACACAGCACGGTGGATAACTGCTTGACTTAGCGATCTTTTGGTCGTGGTATTGAGCTCCGGGAATGCGCATCATCCGAAATCAACAATGAAGGCATTTGAGAGAAGCGTAACGCAATGCTTCACTAAAGTGATCATCATCGTACAAGTTCTTTGAGGGGACAAGTGACGTTAAAAGCTGTAATGCGGATGGACATGCATAATGATTAATGTGTATTGAGATAAAAGACATCATAATTTCATCTTTCGTTGTCGTCGCTCTTTATCTGTAAAGTGAAATTTTGCAAAGGCATGAAACCCTGAAAAAAATTATTCATGCAGGTTGTGCGGCCTATGAGGTATCGTGTATGCCTCCTGCCTATTCAATCGAATCGTGCGCGTTTGCTTTTGCATAAGCGCTAACCTACTGTTGATCTCTGGCTTGTGCAACAGTGAGGACATGTAAATTAAATTCAGTCAGAAACTGTGCCATTTGAATTCAGTGTACATGTTACTTGCTCATTTGACATGATTCATAAAAATATCTAAACTGACTTTATGTCATATTTTTAGATCATCGGTCAAAATGGCATCAAAGGCTGTTAATATAGATATGGACATTAATTAAAGTATATGTGAATATTGTGTACGCAGTCGTGAATTAGCACTACTAATGAAGATAATAAAGTTTCATGATTTAGTTCTACAACGTTGCCAAGTTGATAAAGTAAAGGGAAACTCAATGCTATAAAAAGAGCACAAGGTTAGATAAGGACGTATTTATTGATTTACTCACCTACTCATTTGCTTCGGTGATCTTGTTTAGAGACTCATTTGAATATTTCAATTTCTCGTAACAAACAGATTAGTGACGATTTTGAAATTCTTGCTACATTTTCATGGAAAACTGAATTTTGGATTATTAATGTCTACTGAGAATTATCTGATGGTTTAATTTGTCTGGTCTGTGTGGGAATGTTTAAATATCTTGTTCATCAGCATGAAATTGAACAATGCAATATTTATTATTAATCATCTAATTATCGGCTTTAGCTAGTCATTGTGAAAGACAAATTTAATTGCAGTAAAGGTTTAGATGTCCTACGATAGATTTAGCATTGTTGATTGCTCAATTTGTAGATTTACAAATTCAAAATTTTTACCTGATCAGTATCGTCCATGAGAACATAAGGTTGAAGTGTAGTATGAATTGTTGACAGTGTTTCATGATAAGAGAACTGGTAGCAAGCAACCACACTAAATTAGTTGAATATTTTGTTGTCTAGTACTCTTGTGCTTCCATCATAGCTCAAAAATAATCAATTTTTGAACGAGGATTTTTTCACAGCCATTTGGATGTAAATGAATTCAAATATAATATCAATGAATCAAATATAAATGATTTCCGCCACATATTTTTGTAGAATACATGGTCAGATTGTCTTCAAATTATGATATGAAAAGCATAATTTTTATTACACGTCCTATAAGGAATTTACTTTCGCGTCACATTTTAATTAGAGCAATTCTATTGTCATCGAAATTATATAATTAAATGATAGCAATATTAAATCGGTTCAAAATGGATAGTGTCATGCTTTCGACGTATTGTCTTCTGCAGTTGCCTCTTCATGCTCGTCTGAACAATTTTCTTTAAGATTCGAAGATTGTTTTGGATATGCATTGAGCTTCCAAATTGCGCATACTGTATATCGTATGTGAAATATGTTTCTTGATTATTCGAGGTGTTCTATGCAGATTCCAGTCTCAAAATTAATGTAAGTATTGGAGGTCAAACTACTTATCTTTTACTCATACCACAGCGTTAACTTATGATTGGATATTTTACTGGAGTCATCAAGATTTCAGATAAGGTGGAATGTTTTGATAGTGTGTAATCGAAAGATGTTATGACTTGTTTTCTCATAATGATGAAATTGAAACTATGGTTTTCATTGATCCTGGGATAATTTTTCAACATCTACTTTATCTACTGTGTATTCTTATTCCAGATGGTATCAAAATAGGGCATCAGAAAACCATGACCACAATGTTGAGCAGCCCCTAATGAATGGAACGCCAAATGGACCAGACTCAATCAGTAATAACAACAACAATGAAGACATTTTATCTCTGAAAGTGCAGGCGCAGACAGCTATAACGGTAAGCATCTTCATCAAGTTACAAGATATTGTACCGCATTGTTCTTACCTACTTTAACTTGACGTGACACACTTATCTAAATATTCGAACTAGAAAAATGTTGTGATCATTCATTTCAGATGACAAAAGATTCGCCAGTCTATGAAGGTTTGTGAAGTGAATTAATTGTTTAACCCAATACTTTAATAGATCCAAGTTCGGCATGTCAGAGCATGTTGAATTAGAGTTGTCCTAATTCGTTTCTGCTCGTGTTTTGCGACTATGATTTGAAGTGATCTTTAAGCGAAAATGGATTCTTGCTTGCTCATCTTTACTCAACTCTGATTCAAACACACGTATATCTATTCGTCCATTCCTCTCTGATGCGAATCGACGAACTACGTCACCAGGTATGAATAGATTGGTAAGAAGATAGGATAGCTTAATTGATTAAGATGGTAAAGAAGCATCACTGAATGACCACATATGTAGAGGTCCTGTGTTCAATTAGACCCGATATACTAATTTGAACATGTGCTAGACATAAAGTGTCCCAGTGAATATTGAGCGCAGTCAATGATGTGAAATAAAAGCTATTTCACAATCGCATTTATATTGATTCTCGTGTAGAAATTTCTTCAAATTTAATATAATTAAATACAGTTTAATAATAAAATAGTCGACCACTATTCTTTACATGATATAATTCGATTCTGAATCCCAAGTAAACTCGGGGTCTCGGACACATCAGGATTTATGTCATATTAGCCGCTTAGAACACTTCATGATTACAAAGCATACATGCAAGCTAGCGAGAATAGTCATGGTCGGCCTGAAATAAATGACACTTTTCAATAATTGAAAGTTTTATGAATCCATTTGCTTTTCGACCACTTTAAGGCAGTAAATGAAATGATTGCGCTTGTTGCTTCTGGTTTTTAATGTTCCGAAGTGGTGTAATTTCGTGTATGTACAGTCTTATTTAATTTTTGATTGGTAAATGTGGTGATCCAGATAACTTGCATTGCATCAGATGATCTCAATGGTGTTTGGTGGAATTACTCGAAATGATATACTTGTTTATTTTAATCACACATGAGTATTGTTGTAATTTTGATACTTTGATAATTGGTATATTGTCAGTGTTGTATTATCGGTCATACAATCAAATTATTTTTATAAGTTGTTGGACGCTGTTGTGTTTTCAAAATGTAATATTGTAATTCATTAGTAGCACATTCAGACTTGCAAGTGGGCCTGGAACTTCCGGTCCCACCGCACGGCCAGTTTTGAAAATTGTTGTGACAGAGAAGATACACTTGTCATTCCTTTCATGTTTGGGTTTTCTAGAGCCCTGTAATATATTGACAAGTTTTGTGATGTTGAATTTGATATTTGCCATAAGCTAAAAGTAGCCCGATTAGTTTTCGGTTATAGCCATTGTTGACTTCAAAGAAAAATAGAATCGACCAAATTCAAAAAGTAAGATTGGATGTGTGTGTAGCACGTAAAACCAGTGATATAGATGGATTTTCCTAAATTGCGTCCTCATTCATTTTTCTATTGTGAATTCTGTGTTTTACATTTTGTACAATCTTCTGTTCTAATTTGAAAATAATCACATTGTGTGATTTAGGACATGGCCTCAGGGATTGTGCTGTTCTTGTCGTATTATTTGAGAGTAAGACAACGACTGGTTTTGGTTCACGTGGTTACTGTAGAGCCCTAGCTAGATGTATCACATTATTCTCAGCATTACTTATTTTCCATCAGAAAATTTCTTCGGATTCAAATCATGTTTTATTGACTTTAACAGTTTCCAGGTCGAGCTGGGCCCGTTCATGTTCGAAAATAGCAAGCTCGAGTCTGGCACACTTGCAAGTTTGAATATATTCCTCAAACATCGGTGTTTCAATAAAAATATATGACTAAAATATACATGCAAGATGACTAATAGTAGCATTTGTGGTCTCCGTGGCACAGTGGTTAAGTGCTTGGCCTAGCGATCATTTGGTCCTGAGGTCGAGCCCCGAAGGTGTCATTGGAAGTCGGCAGGAAGGGCATCCGGACTAAAAGTACTACAACGCTCCATAAGTCTGACTGTGTCAGCACCGTCCAAGCCCCAAGTATGGGGAGTAATGACGTAAAAAAGCTTCATTTTCCTATTTCAATGAAAAGCTATTAAATGTTTTTTTCTGATTGTTATCAAATATTCACTTATCATTTCTTGCGAAAGTGTGGTTTTGATTAATTATTTGAACTGTAATTGAACATTAGTTCTATTTGAGCATGTAATTCGCACAAACAACTATTTCAAATGCATGGGTAATTTGTATATGGCTTGAAAGATGCAGTTGATCCGTTACTCGTTAATTGACTCGTTACTATCTCTCACATTTTCCCATTCCATGTATCATCTCCATTCTCACAAATTGCTGTTGAAAATGTCATGACATATTTTTACTTTTACTATACTTTCCCATTTTCTCTTACTCAAATCAGCGAATTTTTGTTTTCATTTTATATTTGAATTCATGCGTTTGATGAAATGATTTCTTTGAAATTGATATAATGACGGTTACTGTTTGTTCTCCGAAATAATATGTATAATGACAGTGTTGTAGTATGATTTCGATGAGATGTATAGGCTACTTGTAAAACGTAACGTGATTTGTATTTAGTTTTTATGTAATTGTAATAATTGCGATTTTACTATCACACCTGCTGATGAATCAATGCAATTGTTTAGACATTTTGCAGCAACCTCTAGACTCTTCTAGAGCTCCTTATTCATAATATGGCTGACCAAGAATTTCCTGTATTTCTCTCTCTCTTTGATATTTGATCCATATCAGATAACATGTGCCAAAATGATGTTTAGTGATTGACAATGTTTTTTTTTTCATTTAAGGATGATTTTCAGTTTTAACTAGATAGTCTGAACAACCAATTGTTTAAACTGCGCGCAGTTAATGTTTGTTCGTTCAGATGTCCTTTCACTGAACATAATTATCCATCTTGCCTATATACTGCTTTTATTCGATGAAATTTTGCCTTGACTTTCTGAAAAAGAATGTTCAGTTCGCCTCGTCGATGTGGGACACAGTAATCGAATAAACTGTGTGACATCTAACTGTAGTTTAAAAGTTGTGAACGTATTTGATGTACGTTGTTGGATGGTTTGAAATGATATTCTGTTTTCAATCTTTCTGCATTATGTTTAAGAAAAATGACATAGTTTCCAGACACATCTCCTGTTTGGTAAAATGACCAAAGTTCAAGTGAAATGAATTTTTGACATACTAAGCACTAAAAAATTGATCATTTTCTATTAAGAGGTGATTATGTAGTTGATTAACTCTCGAAATCAAATTAACATTGAATAATTAAAGGTTGCACCACAAGCGATTACAAACGAATTGTCGCCACAGTTTTCTGCCAAACTGATATCATTTACTTGATGTATGCGTTGTATGAATCATGGATATCGGACAGCGTGACCAATGATTTCTGAAATCGTTTCTAAACTATCGACAGACAGAATTTTATTTGTCTGCTTGTCTTGTCGGTTTGTCATCGACTCCCAACTAATTTCTACAAATTTCACAATTTCAATTTCTACACAAGATTGCTGCATTTTGGACAGAAATCCATGCATTAGTTAGGTAGGAAACATTCTTTGTCAACTTACCCGAATGTTCTCCTCTCTTTTGTGCTATCTATGTAGCCAGCCTCATGATTAACTTTCAATTGCTAATGTATGGAAGGCTATGCGACATTATAGAATTTTTGAAGGCGCCTGAAAATGTCCTACATTGTTGTCCAACAAAATCTGTGTTAATACTGTTGTGCGTTTCTTAAATATCTTTCACATGCATACATAGAAATTGACAACAATAAAACCTCTAGAATGGAAATTAAGCTTCATGCAATGCACAATAACGGCACATAAATCGCACGCATTTTCACTTAGATGCACCTGCCAACGTCTGTATGATTGGGTTAGAATCAGTCACGTGTAAATCGAAGCTTTTAATTGGTGGTTCATGTCCCAACTTAGTTCCCCCGGATGTGCCGCGACCTTGAGTCAATTTCCATTCTAGCCAACTTCAGATAAACAGTTTATTTCTATGCATGCATAGATACAGATATCAACATTAGGGGACACATTGTTGACTTCTTTATTCCACATTATTTTCACAATATTTCATTGGTGCCGTCCCAGAGCCGGCAACAATCGTCGTTGTTGCCGGCTTCTGAATTAAAGACCACTATCTATGTATGTAGGCAGAAACTTTCACAGACTTCTACATGTATCGTTCTGACAGAGAGAATGAACTTCTATGACATAAAATGATCAACTAGAGGAGGTCTTCAAATGTTTTCTCTTTGGATATCGCAATCCAAAAACGTTTCTGCTTTGATATCAGCAGTTCAAGCGGATCTTTGAAATGTTCATCTTAAGTATCACGGAACAAAGTCATAAGACATCTGTGTTTGAAACTCATTCACTTTTCGATCTAGCTGTTGAATTGTTAGGGTAGAATTTCAGCCATTACATAGAAATCGGTTCAAGGTACTGCATCACACTTGCAAAGAAGTCGCGCTTGTCATACCTTTCAGTCTCAAAACTGTGGGTGCAAGTGAATTAGAACACGCTGGGCTGTTTATTCCTACACCCTTACATTGCAACAAGTGGACGCTACTGTGAGACAATAAGGTGTGCCCTCTGATTCTTTAACCGCAATTATAGATGACACACTATATTCCGCCATTCCGGTTATACTAGGGCTGTAGGCTAGCCGCACCTGTTCGCACCGGTGCACTGAACCACTTGTATGCGCAATATAATTTGTTTCACTATCTAAATTGTCTTGGTCAGCTTAAACTTCAAAATCTTGAAGGTGCGGTCTCTATCTCCCATGATTAGATGCTAGAATTTAATGCAAATTTCATAGAACACTAGGAAAATTGTAAGAATGTAAAGCAGATTTACATAGACATCCTTTATTTTTTTGCTGATCCTTGCAAGTGACTCTCATCATGCTTAACCCATACGTCTCTATGATACCTTTATTGTAGTTCTTCAAAACTAGATGAAAAAAGAAATTATGCAGATATGCAACGAAAAAATAGCGAAAGTTGCAAGACCAAATTGATAAGTCAACGGCGGACGAAACGACGGGTTTTTGGTTGGTTATTTTAAAATTCTTTTAGAATTTTATAGGAAAATATTTTTAATTTTTCGTCAAAATACTTGAACACGTAAGGAAATACAGAAAGATTCAAAGCAATGTCACTGTTGTCTGCAAATTGTTATGAAAGAAAGTCAACACAGCATCCGCGAACTTCAGTTCGATTCATGGGTCATGCGAGTGCGGTCGGACAATCAAAGGTGTTGGTGTCTTTTATTGACTCTATAGTTGTCTTTCTTGTAGCATTCATTCTTTATAGATATTCAGTATATCATGACCACAGAGATAAATTGCTTTCTCCACGTTATTTGGTCTAGAGATGACATTTTTTTAATCCTGATGGTCACGCCAAAAACTATTCCCGAGGGGCAGAAAGATCAGTTTTCCATTGAACGTAATGCAAATTCAAGCCTGAATTCTGAGGAAATAAATAATTGACACCGCATTGAACGCACACAGTCAGTAAATTTAGATAGTGACGAGTCGACGATGTGAATAATATTTTCATTTGGTGATCTTGTCACGGAGAAACATTGAGTCAAAGATAGGCACAGTTCACTTGGCAGATGTTCAGTCTTCAATCTGACAACGACAGCTCTTGTGTTCCCTAATATAACTTTCCTTGCGCATTGCGCGCGCTTGGCCAATCACGTATGCCAAAGGGAAGCATCTCTCCACATCTCTCTACCAATGCATACAATGGCTGAGATAGAATCGCATCACCTCTAGAGTAACAGCGACTGATGAATTCATCTCTGTGATTACGACAGACATCTGTTGTCAATCTACTAGTACTTGTATTAACGAAAATTATCAAAAAATTCAACTACTAGCGAAGCCTAAACGTTGTTACTCCACCCCTGGAGACTGTGGTGACATCTACGTTGTCAGATGTAGCTGCAGTGTTGATGACGCATTTAGCTAGAATGATCGACCTCTTCACTTATGGGTTCGACCTCACCAAAATATTGTTAAACCATCTGCTTAACCACTGAGCTATGAAGATTAACAATATCGAATACTGATTATGATCTACATCGAAGATTAGTGATAATTTAGTAGGAGGAAGAATTGAGCATTATTCAGAAGGTGAAGCATAAATTTGACAATAAAAGCTCTTATGGCTCCATCCTATTGACGTTTGATCTACAGAAGGCCTTCGATATACTGGATCATGATCTTTTTATCGGAAAGCTAATGAACATCAGTTTTCCCGAAGGCGTATGTATGATCCTTCAAAGCTTTTTATTTAATCGGCATGTCTGTGCAAAATTATATGATAAATTCTCAATGTACCGCAGGGAACCGCACTCGCACCTTATGTGTTTATTGCATGTTCTAGGGATTGTCTACCTCTAGATTCTAGTAATTTATGTGTTAAAACGCAGACTCCTGCCTATTGCTCGGCGAGAAATCTTGCTTTAAAATCTCTAAATCAAAAGCTATTCTAGGCATCAAAATAGAATATTGATTTTCCCTCCGTTTGAATGCCGATTGAAACAGTGGAATGTTTCAATCAATTGGGGTTTCATACACATAAAGATTTAGGTTGGAATCGTCACATTGAGTATCTCTCCAAAATGGCAAACATGTTTCCATGATTTATGAAAATTATGGCCACATCTTCAAGTAATGGACTCCATCATCTTTATAATTGCAAAATCGCTCTGAGTTGGAGTACGCGTACCCTGATTTCGCCGGACTCAATAAAAAATTGTCTTCTATCCTTCTACGAATCGATACACGTGTCCATAGAATCACTTATAGGAATGATAATCGACTATGCATATGTGAAAAGGCAGAGGTCACCAAGTGAAGGTACAATATTAGAGAGAAATTGCTTCGAGATATAGAGAACAATGATACGCATACCTTGCAACAGAAAAATCGGTCCGGTGCCGTTGCTATTCCATTATGAAGAACTAAAAGGGCTCACTTTCTTTATGCCGTCTATTATTCCCTAATGAACAAGTGAATTACTTGTGCTACTATTTCCATAGAGTAGTATTTCTTTGTGATTTACTTAATGATATCTTCCTTGAATGCCAATTTGATCTACATGCTTTGTAAAAACGATTCTTATTCTTATCAGTAAACGACAACTAACTTACCTATTGCTTTCATACTGAAAATACTGTGTTTCATTTCAGTCTAACCTTCCCGAAGTGAATTCCAACTCACAGCTTGCTTTCTACAGACCCGTTTCTCGCTTTGTTGACGATGACACGGACAGTAACATTTCCTGAGAGAACTTGTGCAACATTCATCTTGTTCCTATGTGCCACAGAATTTCATCTATTGACCATGGACATCCATTCCGTCGGAAGGTTCCTCTTTGACATCCTGATTGGTTTTTGGCTAAATGAAAATTTTGGATAAAGGAGAAAAAAGAATGAAACTGCGGACAGCAAAAGTATATTTATTTATATAGAACATCGCCTCATGGCTATTTCTAATGACAATTCTATTGATCTCAATTTTCTGTTAGTGATCATTCACAGATGGTCCTACTTCTCTTGTATCACCGATGAGCTATGATGATATTAATGGAACAAATTGCATTTAATGAATGATACCAAAATTCATTTTGTGGTATTCTGTGGCACACCCAAGCGGGTTCTGACCACTGATCTCCGTGTGAGACATGCGTGTGTGCATATACATATATATGCGCACGTTTCTTTTGCGGTTACATCCGTTGATTTTAGTGATGATTACTTTTAATGTTCTGGCTTTGCTAATTGAATTTGTTTTTATCCAGTTAGATGACTTTACGAAATGAACACGTTTTCCAAAGCCCGAAGTGTACTTACATTATTGTCATCAACATATCTTATCGGTGAAGAATGTTCATGTATAACAAAGGATACATTGCAACATGTCCATCTAATTAGACATACAAATATTTTCCATTAGCTCACGTCACTTTTATTATTTTTGAAATCCTTGTTGCTAATTAACATTTTGATGCAATTGTGGTAAACCAATACGGATGTGGTACACAATCATTGTCATCGACATTTTATTTTTACAGATTTATGATTATCTTAGTAATATTTCATTTGTTCGATTTGCTACTATATTGCTAGACCATTTCTTGTATTGTGTGTTGAGGTGTTTAGGACTTTATGCTTCAACGATGACAAAATTCCTGGGTCAGCTTCATACGAAGCAATTCCAGGTAGCTCCCACTTCCTTGATCAGATCATGACACTACCAAAACTGCTATGATTTTTATTGACGTTGCTATCTTTATATCATGATTGTTATCATATTAGTAGTATAATGCTATTTTTAGAATATTGATAATCAACTTCGAGCATGTCAGTAGAATAATACTTGATATGAAGATGCAATTCATATTTGATTTTCAATCGTGTTGTTTGTCTTGTCAACCATGCCTGTGATTATCGTATTGTCAATACATCCAGCATCTCTTGCAGAAAAATGTGCGATACATATCAAAGATTGCTATTAATTTGTATTGAATGAATTATGAAAGTTATATCACAAGAATTTCGTTTTACTTTGATTTTTCATTTATCATTGGTTCGTAACGGGGTCGATTCTGCTTTCAATTTTCATAGATTCGAAGTTGCGCCCACTGTAAATGAACGTTCATAATAGTTGTGCTGCGCTAAAGTGAAGGTCCTTCCCGCTCTATTTAGGGCACCATACTGCAGTTGCGGTCTATTACATAGAGAAATGAAAAAGGTAGAGTGCACTGTTTCAGTTTATGAAATATCTCGTGGTCAGCTTTGTGGCGTTAAAGATAATACTACAGTTTTTGCTACTTTACACTTGAATGGTAAGGGTTATTGTCCTGTTAATACTGTGCTATTTGAAAGCGAGTTTGCAACTTGTGCGAATTTACATGCAGTAATATGCTAAGACAGCATACAAATTTGGATGCACACAAGGGGAGTGATGTTTTGCTGCGAACTTAATTTACACAGCATTAAAACTGAGCATCTTGATGAACTTCAGCGACTCAAATACTTTTCCAGTCAGTTAAGATAATAAAATAGATAGTGCATTCAATGTCATCCCATCTTTCCCGTTCATCTCCATTTGTCCAAATTATTATGAATTATTATTATTTTTATGAACTTCAGCATGCTAAAGATTCAATTAACAACATCTGAATTTTCCTCAGATCTGAAAGTTTTTAGACACAGCATATCTTCGTCCTTGTGAAATTTTCTTCTGCTATTTATGTGACTGCATAATATATTCATGATGTTATTTTGACTCTCTGAACAAAAATGCATGTTTTCGTCCGAAGATTTTGCTATACGAATGAAGAATAAAAACATCTTTCTATATTTTGTCGACTTTAGATTTGATGCTTCAACAATTCTATTCGCTTTTATCTCAGTTTATCAGTTTTTCTTGTTGGCTTTGACAATTTGGCTTCCTGATATTTTTATGAACGATTAGAGCGACAGAAAAGAAAACAAGCGCAAATTGAACTGTTGTGGCATTTTACCCACAAAAGGATGCGTTTAGTATTGCATCTAATAGGCATCCCTCGGCAATTCTCACACAATCAGTGAGCTGTAATCATCAATAACAATTGTAATTGAATATTTCATTGGATAGCGACAGACGGCGTTGTACTTAGTAGAATAAAACTTCAACTTTAATATCATAAACACTAATGACTATAATTAGCAAAGTAGTTGATGACAAAGAAAAATGCGCACACAAGAATGATATATGGAGTCCTCGTCATTCAGCTATGTTGCAATACTAAATGTTGCACTTCCTATGATAGTTTGTAACGTAAAGTTGACCACAAGTTCGACCAGATAGAGCAGGGTTTTTTAATTTCTGAAAACTTGTTGATCATACAAACAGTGGTTCCGTGACTTTCAAGTCAAAATTGTTCATAACTTCCTCTATCAGACTGGTAGAACCCAGCAGATGGCGAAAATCCAAATAGATTTAATTTCTATCAATTTTCTGATTTGTAATGTAATCGATATCGATCTCTTGCTTAGACTCCTCGTGGTGTCGCTGATGAATCCAATCATGGACATTGGTTGTGTCGAAAATATCTCTCGCAGCTTCTTGTTTAATTGGACATTCTCTGATACTTGACTTGTTTCGCAAGATATTGCAATTTTAACTTAGTCGACCTGATTAAATTCTTTTAGTTATCGATCATCTGAACTCGTCATTCTACCATAAAGGAGCGACCCCCTGCAGGTGTGTGAAGACTCGATTTAATCGCCTCTCCAGCGTGGAGTGATCACTAGGTGAGGTCACTTCTATCCAACGAAAGCAGGGTTGAATTAGATAATTAACATCATCCATTCTTTTTCATCGTTGTTTGAGTTTTATGTAGGCAGCTGAATTGCTCTGTTTCTTCAATGTTAGCTTAGTCGGCCTGTATTACGAATTCAAATAAAGTGAAAATGCAAATTCGTTCGCCTTTGCCATGGTCTTTGGCAATCTAAACATTACTGACTCTGTTCGTAAATGTTTAACTTACAATAAATTGATATCATTTTGTCTGTTCTTCGACTTCACATTCTTGAAGATGTTTTTCAAAAGTTTCCTCTGTTTTTGGACATCAGCAGTATCGCCTTTGTATATCAAAAGTAACTTTCAATCACCAAATTCACAATAGAATGATAAAACAATGAGCAGAAAATTACTTTTCATTTGTGAAACTGCATCTTGCATCATGGCGATCGACAATATTCACCTTAAACGACCTCAAAATTTGCATGATTCTTTCGGTCTTAGCATTAAAGTGATACTGAGCTCTGATGCGAAAGAGAATTGCATGAATATGATAAGAAATGCAATGTTTTCGGGAACTGCAACCGTTTTTAAGCTATGCTGCCGCTCGACCTGCATGCACTTCGAAGTTCACACACGAAATTTGGTGTGCCATGGTTTTCACATCAAAGCAACACTTTGGAAGAGGGGGCGAATCACCCACTCCCGTGATATCGATTCAAAGCACGGTATGGACGGGATTAATTCAATATTTCAATTTTCTCAAATATTGAGCAGTTATTTCAAAATGCATGATGAAATTCAAGCACAATATGTTTCAGTGTCAAAATGTAACTAGATTAGATCTGTTGCTATTTTAATGCATTGAAAGAATTTATGATCATTGCTGTTATTTATAGAAAATGTTTGATGAAATAAAATGAAAACAGATGTTGTAAAAGTCATGTCACCTTATCTCACGTCATCAATGCACATAACGATCAGTCGTTTTTGCATTCCTAGATTGAATTCTTTAATTAAAAATCTTAGAAAACGGATGCAATTTGAATTATATTACTCGATGCACAATGCTGATAAGCATCGCTCTTTATGACTGCAGCTGCAATTTCAGATAATAGGTCTACATTTAAGAAATTTTTCAGTGATCGGAATCCTAATGATATGAGTTTTATCAAAATCGGACCATCCGTTCTCTGACAGCTTCAAGTTAGGAATGTCCTCCAACTCAGCATTTGCTGAGTCTTCATCTTCCTCGATTTTTGGAGGTCATGAATAGGGATCGCAAAATCACGGGATTGAATGAATGGTATATGATGCTACAAAGCATGCATTCGTGACGGGTGCGTCTAAATACCACAAATACAACACAAATGCAGCACGAATGCATTCTTACTGCTAGAAATAGAAGCTATTATTGCCACAAGTACACTTAATCCTAGTCCGTTGCACCACAAAAAGTTACGTATTGGTTGCAGCTAGAGCCTTTTGGGCTCGGGTAATATTTTTTATTCTAACACTTATAGATCTCCATTCTAAATCCCAATGTTATCTGACAATGTAATATGTACCAGACAAAGAGAAAAAAGCAAATAATCCAGTTGTATGCATTTATTGGTTACTTATCAAAACCTATCACTCAAGGCCACATGACCTTCAAAACGATTTAACACAAAAATCACTTGCAAATATCACGAAGTGGTCGACGAGTAGAGTGGTTGCGGCACACAAACCTTTCACAAATTTGGCATCTTACCTTCACTTGATTTCGCTTTGGACAAATATGGCAACGTCCTCGTTGAACATCACGTTCCGCCACACTGTCGTCGTCCGGATCCATGACTGGTTGGACTTCTACGCCGATTCTTGCCATCGTCTCTTTTGGGTTATGCCGAATGTTTGAAGTTTGAGATCTTTCGACGACAAGTGGACGCATCAAGGATGTTGCCAATTCAAGCAAGTACAAGCGTCGTTTGTCCTTTCTGCCAGAATTCCATTCAGCGTTGTTCTTGGTCCTCACAATAAAACCATTTAGGGCAGCAGTGTCGACGATGTTGAAAAATAGTTTACATGGCCATCTTCGGGTTTGTCGAGCGGATGAATATGTATGGATATATTGGTCAGCTGTATCAACCGCGCCCTTTGTCGGATTGTAGTCCAAGATCATCACTGGCTTTCGGTCCTCACGGTCAGACAAGTCATTGTCATGATGCCAACTTGACAGCATGAGAACTGTTTTCCCCTTCGACGGGACATAAGAGGCCAAAGTCAAATCACGAGTGAATCCAAATAGTGTATTGACTTCCCGAGACTTGTCTAAAAATTGTGGAGGAATTTCCGACTTGTTTGCTCTGAGTGTACCAAGAATTGTAAGCTTCTCTTCCAACAATTTCAATGATAAAGGGACGGAGGTAAAGAAGTTGTCACAAGTGATGTTGCGACTACTTTGAAAAAGTGGCTGTGCCAAGTCGAGTACAACTCGTTGACTTTGACCTGTTTCGGAGGAATGTCCTACCTTGCCAAGGGGCGTTGTATACGTAAGCAGTATAAGCATCACACAAGCACCATATCTTAATTCCATATTTATGAGGCTTGTTCCTCATATAAACGCGAAAGGGGCATCTGCCACGGAAAGCAACAAGTTGCTCATCAATGGTTGCATTGACTCCAATAACGTAGCACAGTCGGCAGCGCGTGATGAATAGTTCCCAAATTTCACGAATAGGAGCCATTTTCTCTTTGTCGGCGATCTTCTCTCGTCGATTTATCATCGAAACGGATAAATTTCAATAACATCTTGAAGCGAAAAAGAGACATTGTTCCTTGAAGCCATGGCCTTCCGTATTCTGGTGACCACAACTCATCGTAGCCTTCGTATTGAGCCTTGAAGACTCCAATGAAAAGTAAACATCCAATGAATGCTCGAATTTCCGTAGAAGAAGTGTCTTTCCATCTATCTAGATAACAGCTATCATCACACGTTGCCACGAATTATATTTTTCTCAAATGTCGTCAGTTGATAACAAGGAAAAAAAAAAAAAAAATAGTTTGAGTCATTTTTTATGGTCCTTCGGGGAACGTACAAACACAAAACACACGTCGTTCGTCGTCGTACTGGGCATGTCAGTGTCCAGACCATATCATTTCTTCCAAAAAAGTACGGGTACTTGATTATCTGTAGATGGTAATTCATAGATGGCATTTCATCAAGGGATATAAATGTCTTCGTCCGATGATCTCCTCGTCCTCAGTCAATATGTGATCGGACTCGCTCTCTGTCGCGTCGTCAGCGGCCTCATTTACGTCGTCTTCGTCTACACCAGATAAGATGCCGTGCAAAGCTTGTTCTGCACAAAGTCTTCTAGGTCTGCTACTGCTAGCTATGACAGATTTCATAAAGAATGGATACAATGTTGTGGTATACCTTCGATGCCTTGTGTGATGACTAATCAGTAACGACACTGATCTGCTACCAGAGAGCGCTCGCTAATCAAGAGCGGTCAACCATGTTGTCATCGCAGTGTCGGTGACCGAACGCAGATGTCAATCAGCACGAGTGAGTGTAATCGATGTATTCCACTCTCCAGCGTGGAATAAATGAATCAAACAGACGCGACTGTGCGAAAATAGACCCTCTCTGCCTGCTACCACCTGCAGTCAACCAATCCCCTGCAGACAATTAAAGTAAATTTCTCGAAACGAGTACTGTCATGCAAGTGAGGACACCACAAGGATGAAAGTCAATGACTTTCAGCTTTTGTTTCCACCTCGCTACGAAATTACATGTATTTTTTGGTTACCCGAGCCCAAAAGCCTCTAGATGTAACGAACTCGGGGCAAAGTGCACACGCCTGCACAAAACCAATCCCTTTAGGCTATGAAGCGAATTTCTCAAAACGAATACTGCCATGCAAGAGAGTATGCCAATAGGATAAAAGTTAGTGACTCTCGGCTTTTGATTCCACCTCGCTACAAAATTACGTGCATTTGTTTGCTACCCGAGCCCAAAAGCCTCTAGATACAACGGACTAGGGTTAAACTAACATATATACAGCACAATCAATGCAAATATGAATCACCTTGAAGATTGCCACAAAGACTTCTCCAACACATTTCCTTTTCCTACAAGTAGACTGTAACGCACATAAATGCATTGAGTATCGGCAGATATACTGGTACTTTCCAGTTTGTGCTAAAACTACAGAAATTATGCCTATGTGCTAATGTTTAGTTCTGCATTGCCACAAAAGTGCAGTGTACATCAGCCAAAGAAGGTGGCATTAATAGCTTCTATTTCTAAAAGTAAGAATGTATTTATGGCAGAATTTGTTGCTTCTGTATCAATCCTGCTGCATCTGTGGCAGGGAAAATGCATTTGTGGCGACTGAAATGTATTTGTTGCGGATTTGCGGCGTATTTGTGTTATTTAGACGCGCCCGTGTATTTGTGGCGTATTTGTGTTGTATTTGTGGTATTTAGTGGTATTTGTGGCGTATTTGTGGTATTGAGACGCGACCATTCGTGCCGTAGCAGTGATTCTCGCCATTACGGCCATTGGAGATTTCGGGATGTGGGACTAGCAGAAACTGGGATTGTCAAAGCGCAGGTTGCTTGCATTTAGTGCCGGGTTCGGCAAGAGGACAAATTGATAATGGTGACACAGAGAATAACACGGAACAGATGGGAATTCCCAACTTTTGATGATCATGAGATTCGGGGTTGGTGGAGCGAAGACTTGGGAAATCCCAACATTTCTTGATTCTGGGAATCGGAACTACAAGCTCTACCACGGGATCCCGATTTACAAACTACAAGCTATAACTTCGAAAAAAACGTCATTTGGATCAAAACTGTCACTATTTGCTCCATGCATTCTAGCCCTACTAGCAGATTGAGATTCCAAAATCCAGAAGATTAGCCACAATATCGGGATCGCGAGATTAAGGAATCGTAGATATGTTTTTCCCGCAAGTTCAGCTCATGATGAAAATAACAGTTGTGGTCAAATGAGAAAAATTCTTCGTGAAAATCTCGATCCCGGGATTGAATTTCAATCAAGTTCATGAATAAAAATTTCAGTAGCTAATAATGTCATTAAAGATCTCAGTCCCGGTATTATGTGAATTCCTTATCCCGTTGCTGCATATTTCGCCATATTCACTGCATTAATAATGTCAATCAATCTTCATCCTTAAAGTGGTCATAGTGCTGGCAAATTATGTTGTTTATATTGAACTGTGAGTTCAAATTCAATTCACGAGCCATTGATCAAAATAAATTCATCAGTCGGCCATTGAAGATGTAGCGTTGACGATCACATCGAAGTGTGAAGAGCAGGTATCTGTTTTACGTGAAGATCTAGCTTCGTCAATATTTACATATTTGGACGGAAGTCTGTTATTTTCTCAAATTCTCAATCCCGGGACGGGAATGGAGCCCTTAGCCATGATTCGAATTTGCAGTTTCAGACGTTCACTGCACTTGATCATGAGTTTTATGCACGTGCACAAGCCTTTGTTCATATTGCAAAGTTGGTTTGTGCTATTTCAAGTATTTCATAAGCTTTTTGCTGCATGCCTATCGTCCTGGATCCGTCGGCTGCTGACCGGCCGATATGTTAAAGGACCCGAAACGAGACGTAGACAATTGGTCATCTTGCTGATGAGACCCGTAAATCTTCTTTTGTCAAGTAGTTGTATATTGTTATTGTTTTACAGTCGAGTGAACGCCACAATTAGTCATTGTTGTATATTGTTATTGCTTTACAGTGAACGCCACAATTAGTCCTTTTCAGGACTGCTGGGAGATATGCTCTATATTGTAAATAATAGCATACATTGTCCTGTTATATTCTTCTAGCACGTAATTGGTCATGAATTACACATAATACTAAAGTACTGTAAAGGGCCTACCATGTTGGCTAGTACTGTGTGATAAGGTGATCCATTTTTCACTATTTTTCTCTTTATAACACAGTAATTAACTTAATTAAAAGCTGTTCGATTGTTGCGAAAGCCTCCAACTTGTGAAAGACAGTAAAACCTACAGCTCATCGGAAAAATGGTGAAATATCCATGGAAAACATGGTGAAAGGTGGACACACAATGGCCTCAAAGCACAAAGCACATGATAGCCCACAAGAGCAGTTGTTCACATGCACAATTAATCGTCGGGGAGACTATGGCGCAAACATTTACATGTATTTTTAAGTAATTTTGTTCTCTTCCGTCAAGAAATTACTAAAACCTGAAATGAAGAGGGCATGTGATATAATTAGAAACATCTCCCGAAGTAAGTTTTTAGCACACTGCCAATGGATACTTCGCAAGTATTTTAATCAAATTTCATTTAAGGTTGCTATTATTGGATTTGTATGGATAACTATCTATATTTAGTAAGGGAGCTACTGACACTTTCTTCCAAAATTCGCGCACACAGGGCTTAGTGGCATGGATTTGGAGATCTTGAAACGCTGAATACAAAACAGATTGTTAAGTGTCACAGCCAGTCGCTTTCGGTTATAGGTAAGGTTGAAGGATTCCCATTGGAATCCAATGATAAAATTCAAGAAATATTAAAATCGCCAAAATTTGTCAAGACATGAAATTTACTCATTTTGTAGAGGCTCTCAAACATCAAATACTGAATCATGTGACTCACTTTAACTTTTATATCGAAGTTGATGTTCAGAACTCAATCCTGTTTCAAATTCCATGGCATTCTTATAAATAGTTTCTTTTCTGCAAAAGAAAATGTACGAAAATTGCTAAGAGTTTCACAATCCATAGATATTTCTTGAATTTTAGCATTGGATTCCAATGAAAATCCTTTAACCTTACCTGTAGCCGAAAGCGATTGGCTGTGACAATTAAGAATTTGATTTTTGTATTCAGCGTTTCAAGATCCACAAATCCATGCTATTAAGCCATTTGTGCAGTTCAATATTTCTAATATTGTCAATGTGCCTACTTTTGGAAACGCTACACTTGATAAGTTCTTCTGTAATACAAGTCTTTCTAGCAGTTTTGAAATTTTGATTGCTCCACCACTTGGTTTTGCTACACATTTGCATAAAATTGTAATTGTTTCAAGAAATGTAAATACACTATGTAAAGACATGCATATTCAGAAAGTTTTTGACTTTAGGAACTCACACATTGTTGCGTTTTCTAAAGCTCTCGAGTCTTCAGATTGGTCTAAAGTTCTTGATTCCACTGACATAGAAAATGGTGTAAAACATTTTTACGATAAATTTTACGAAGCTATGTCGGAAATACCTGTCTCCTTTGTTAAGTTTACCTCAAAGACAAAGCCGTGGATAACGCCAGTCATACTTGACTTAATTAATAAACGTTGGCGTGCCTACCGGAACGGAAATTTTGCTCTCTATCGCCACTATAAAGCAATGGTCACAAGTGAAATTATAAAATCAAAGAAAATCTGTAGTTCGAAGATGTGCAAGACATTCAAAGGTGTGTGGTCGGTAGTCAATGATGTACGCGGGAAAAAATCCAACAAATCGTCGGACAAAATACTTGCTTTGTTTCCTAATGCTGGTGAAGCCGTAGAATCGATCAATCTGCTATTTTCAAAATATTTTGTAAACAGTGACTGTTTTCCTATACTTAATGTTGATAATTCGGAGCAAATTACTCTCTGTACCAGTGAGGAAGTGCACTCTTTGTTAAGCACATTACGCACAGACAAGGCACCAGGTAGTGATTGTATTCACCCGATGCTTCTTAAAGCCTCAGCTTCTGTTATAAGTGAGCCATTGTCACACCTTTTTAATTTATCTTTTCGAAGTGGCCGCGTTCCCAGTGTTTGGAAGATTGCTCATGTATGCCCAGTGCCAAAATCATCACCCGTCCGGAAAAGCAGCTTAAGACCAATATCGCTTCTT
Source organism: Prostheceraeus crozeri (assembly GCA_907163375.1). Lineage (NCBI taxonomy): Eukaryota > Metazoa > Platyhelminthes > Polycladida > Euryleptidae > Prostheceraeus > Prostheceraeus crozeri. The sequence continues at coordinate 110,614 of CAJQUW010006412.1, read as the reverse complement.
CCCATTGTTAGCAAGGTTTGCGAAAATGTCATTTTGAGAAATTACCGAAATTCAATCTTAGAATGCTATGATTGTTCTCAATTTGCTTACCGACCTCGGTCATCAACCGTTTGTGCCCTCGTTACAATCCACGAAACTGTACTCAGAGTTTTAGAATTTCCTGATGTAGCAGCTGTTCGAATTTTGACTTTTGACATGAGCCACGCATTTGACTGTGTTCCGCATGAATTGTTGCTGAAATGTCTTAGCAATTTTTCGATTCCTTACCGCAATGTTTTCATAAATAGGATCAACAGCCAGGGTTGGTCAAAACCCACCCGGTCAGAAAAAAACCCGATTTCACCCGCCCGGCGGGCGAAATCGGGCGGGTGAAATCGGGCGAAATCGGGTGAAATGGATTTTTCCATATTATGTCATTTTTTCGATGCTTCTAATTAAAATACAGTAATGCCAATTCATTTTTCTGATTTATTGACTCTGCCTCTTCTCAAAAATCATCGTATGGAATGTGTATACAATTACTACATTCTTACTACAACACCAAATATTGAAAGGAAAACCGAATATGTCAATGTCCGATGTTTTCATTGCGCAAGAAATTTAACGCCTATGCTGATATGATGCCCATTGTCCATCCCTGACGGCCGGACATCAGCCAGCCTGGATTTGTCAACAGCGACTGTAGTGATGCATTCGTGAGATGATGGGGAATTCGGGAGAGCACACGCAATTGGTTGACGCATGTGCTGGTCGCATGTCTTTGGGTTTGGTGCAGTCGAAAGTGCGTCGATAAGATGCAAACATTAATGTTATTATAGCATACAAAAAAATGATGGGGAGTTCGGGTGGCGGCGCCCGCTGGCATTACTGACCGCAGCAGGCTGTCTGCGACGGACACTTCGGACCATAGAAAGAGCGTGCGTCCTCGATTTCACATATTGACGAGGTCTTTCGACCACACCAAACGACCATCCTCAGGTTATCAAAAAATAAATAAATAAAATGAATCGAAATTATGATATGAAAGTTCGACGAAACGATCTGCGTATTATTAGCTTTAGTATAGTAGTAACACTGATAACAGTTGGGCCTATATTTTTGTCTAGGCCTATATTTTCTTACTTTTACCGGGAATACCGGTATGACAAACAGATATTTGGTGATCGATGTTCCGATGACTCATTAGATCTTCCCGTTTTGACCATATTTTTTATATAAAGTTCAATTTATAGACCTCTACACATGTGTTTTCTCTCTGATAATACAATAATAGAAAAAACTTATAAATTTTAGATAACAGCCAATCTTGTGTAAAGTATACTATTCGTAAATGTATGTGAGAGAATAACTTCATATGATTCCTTATTTAGATAGCCTGTAATTATCTGAATATTTGGTACGGCTAAAATACAGTAACCTATACTAAGTACTCAACAATATTTTCTCATGATATTGTATTTTAATCATGGTTTACATTACACTGATGTGTGCAATGTAGTTTGATTTTTCAATAAAATGATAATTTTAAAATAAGAGATTACCTCTTAATTTCAAGAAAATCGAAATAACTAGATTAAACCCGAAAAACCCGATTAAACCCGAAAAACCCGGTATAAAAAACCCGAAAAAACCCGCCCGGATATAACCCGATAAAACCCCGGGTGGGTTTTTTTGCCGACCAACCCTGTCAACAGCTATCTATGTAATCGCCAACAGCGAGTTAAATTGGGCGAAGTGTTAAGTTCTCTGGCAAGTGTTTCCAGTGGTTTTCCACAAGGATCATTGTTAGGGCCTTATCTATTTTCTTTGTATATATCGAGTTATAGGCCACTACATGCGAATGTAACTCTCATAAAATACGCAGACGATGTAACACTTGTAATTCCTGTATTCAAAAATGTAGCAAGTAATTTTTCACTTTTTTCAAGCGAAGTCTTGCACTTTAAATCTTGGTGTTTAAACTATAGAATGCTTGTAAATGAAGACAAAACAAAAGTTCTCGATATCAACTTTTCTGCTTCACCTCTGCAACGTGTCAGTGATCTAGAAACTGTTGGTTGTCTTAATATTTTGGGACTTATTTTCAACAGCAATCTGAATTGGTCAGATCATTCTGCACATGTGTCATCAAATGTATCAAAGCGTCTTTACATCTCACGTGTTCTGAAGCCTATTTTAGACCATGATCAGCTCATTCTTGTGTTTAACTCAATCATTCGTTCAATAATTGATTATGCGTCTCCTGTTTTCCTTAATCCAGGTATTGTCCAGAGCTCAAAGCTCGAGATGCTGTGTAAAAGGGCTTTTCGCATAATTCATGGTGCTAATGTTAACACTTGTGATAATTGCTCTATGTTCCATGTGTGTCAGCGTTGGAAAGAACTTTCCATGCGTCTGTTTAACCAGGCATTGAACGATTCGAATCATATTCTGCATCGACTCCTTCCTCCTTTATCACAGCGCAGTAAAAGACTGATTCTTCCTCATGTAAAAACCATGCGAAGACTTAATGGATTTGTGTTATCCTGTTCTACATGTATGTGCTACAACAATTCGACTTGACTTTTTACTTCATTAACTTATCTCTGTATAATGTACTGATGTTTCCATCAATCTCCCCGATTTCCATTGGAGATTTCTTGTATTATCTTATTGTTTTCGAATATTATCTTATTGTTTATTATTATTATTATTGTGCGCGAATTTAGGAAGTGTCAGTAGCTCCCGTCCTAATTGTCGATGCTATGGGAGCAACAGGGAACAGTTGCGAATTCCTGATGTTTGCACTTTTAATCTGTAATTTCCTGAGATTTGGGATTGGCAGGGTAAAGACCCGGGATAAGAACCTGCCTACAAAACCGGAGTTTTTCGAGATGACAAGCTCTGACCCGGGATCGAGATTGACAAAATATAAGCAAGCTGTCTAGTGCGTCATTTTTTCATTTTCTTCATTTTTTTGGTAACATATCATTTTATTTCATTTTTTGCTGCTGTCAATTTTTTCATTTTTTCTTCGAAATCATGCATTCTCAAATAGATTTTCGTAAATTGCCGACTACTAGCCTAGTTCAAAATTTATCCTTAGAGATATCAGCTCTCCACTTTTGAAGTGTGTACGCTCTGAGAAAGTGTGTACACTCTCCAAAGAGATAGCGACCTCCGTCCAACAGTCGCATCGGAAATTCTCAGAGAGGAAGAAACGCGAACGCGAAGAGTTGGAAATCGCAAAGAGAAAAGAGGAACAATCTGTTGAGGAGGAAAAATAACGCCAGGCATTGATTGATAAATCTGTTAGGAAACACGAGAAATTAGATGCGAAAGAGGGAAAATTAAAGAAGATAGAAGAGGAAATAACGGAAGAATACGAGATCTCGCTGCGGATGTTAAAAGAAGCAAAATTGCAACTGGACAACTCCATCGCTGCAAATGATACGGTGGGTATTAGAGATGCCCAAGAATTGTACTCCTCAGTGAGTGAGAAAGTTTCAAGGCTGAGCGAATTAAATACAAAACAATCCATAAAAAGAGCAGAGATTGGATCGAAGCGAAAGTGTGCATTCGAGAAACTTATGAACAATGTTAAAAATCAAAAGAACATGTGAAGCCATGAACTATATTTGCAATTATTCATGAATTGATTGGTTTTGTTATTCTATCACCAATGTTTTTATTTTGACTGGATGTTGAGCATGTACAACTTACGTAGGTAATGTTGAGTGAGACATCGATATCTAAAGACGGTATACAGTGATGGATAATTAATGATGCATTCATTATATTTATTAAATCTTTACATACGGGTACACGATTTTAATATGTACGATTTTTTTAACCTTCAGATTTGCAGCGTATAATCTTTTGAATGATGACTGTCGGGCATGTTGTTTGGATGGAAATGCTACAGGAGTCAATTAAAAATTTCATTATACTATTGCAATGATGAAAGTGATGCGCTATATTGTTCGATTCTTAGTGGATATTTTATCATTTCTTTCATTTTTCCGCCCCCAAAAATCCTTTTTTTTCATTTTTTTCTTGAAAAATTCTTCATTTTTTCTCATTTTTTGACTTTCTATTCGGTAGACAGCCTGTATAAGCATACCACAAGTAAAATGACAAGATACTAAAAAAATACAACTATTTCCTCAACACATTGCACAACACATTGAGATTCTGAAATTCCAAGCACGGGATTGCGCGAATGAAGAATCTTTCATATGGATTTTTAACGTAAGCTAGGCTAATGCTATGAATTACAACTGTAGTGAAATGCGAATAATTCTTCCTGAACAAATCAATCCTGGGATTGAGTTAACCAGAGGCTAATTATATAAACAAAAACTGTGTTCCAGTGAGCAATTTCTGACCTAAAGATTTCAATCCCGAGGAGTAGCTATTCCTAATCGTCGTATTGTGTAATGGACTACTTCGCCAATGCTCATCTTCAAATTGGTCATGCTTTCAAATATTGTTAGCTTTGGCAAATGACAAGCTCAAATTTAAGTCTCGACTTTCTTCAAGAAGTCTCATAATGGATTATTGAAAATGCAACGTTGACGATTATATTGAAGTGTGAAGAGCCTACATCTATCGTGTATGGATTTGTGGTAGTTTTATCTTCGCCAATTTGTCTTACTTTGGACGGAATACAGCTATATTGCAAATTTCTCAATCCCGGGATTTTGACCATCCAATCCCGGGATCGCGGAATTGGAAACCCTACTTGTTAGCGCCATAAGATGCAAACAACTTTTCAGCAATCAACAGAAACAGAAAATTATGCAATGAATTTGGGACATCATAACTTCTCTAAATGTACACCGATTTCGACGAACAATATAGAAAAAAGAATGCTCAGAGAAAGCCCTTTCACCTTGTGTTTGTGTTTGGATCATGCTCACATGTTGAAAGTTTGAGATTTCTAAAAATGGCGATTTCCACATTTTGACCGCTGTTAACTTTAAACAATAACGGATACAAATGTACAATGGTTCATTGAAAGGCTGAGAACATAATATCTTGATGGCTTGTCAATGTAAAATGCGTTTGAAAGGCAGGAGAATCTATTGAAGTTTGACACAATTCAGGTGGCTCTTTTTTTATGATCAACTCTGTAATTTATCAGTGTGTTGTTTACTAATTTTGTTTTTCTTACATTTGGCTTTGTTCACATCATCCTCTTCTTAGCTTATTGTTTCATATGGCTGAGCTAGAAGTACATCGGTCAAACCAGATTAAACTGACCGTCCGTTTCATCTTAAATTTAAGGAACACAAATCAAATTTTCAGAATCAAGACCATCGTAAATGCATTGAATGCTGTTAAACCCATAATTATTCTCGTTCTATTGGTGATTTTAACGTAGACATCAGATACAGCAACCGGTCGCCGTCCTGTATTTAGAGTATTCACATGCCGGCTTTTATCATTTTATGCAATGAGCAAAGTCATCACCAAGCGAGAGATTTCTTTGATTGAAAAACTTCTATTGATCGCTCAATTAGGCCAATTTAACTTAACTATTATTTTATCTATTCAAATACACCAGCAATGAGCACCAATGCAGGATGATGGACAGATTCATATGCATGAACAGCTACATTTGATACACAAATTTAATTACAGTGCATGAACAGTTACTAGTACATTGTTATTACACATGAAGTCAAGCAGTTTACACTTAAAACATTTTCAGAGAGCTGGAGACAGCGATTTCTTCAGGAAGTGCGTTCCAGTCATTCAAAATTCTTTGAGAAAAAACTTAGCCGAGTGTTGCGATTACACAGTTGTCTGTAGAGTTTCTGAGAGTGACCACGAGTGTTTGACGTATTTTGGATGAAAAAAATATTTGGAACACAAGGCGTCTGGTGATTCATAATTTTGAATACTTCCGCGAGGTCCAATGCACGTCCACGACATTGGATGGAGGGTAGATTTAAATGTCTCAGTCGTTCTTCGTATGGAATGGAAGTTGAGTCATGAATATTCCGGGTCAAGCGCCGTTGCACACGTTCGATCAGAACAATGTCTTTGGATAAGGATGGGTTCCAAACTGGGACGGCATGGGTGTGGACGAACTAGGGAGGTGTAAACCTCCATACGTACGTTAGGGTCTCTTGACATGTAAGTTCGCAGGATGGCAGAAAGAACGTTGTTGGCTTTCTTGACACAAAGCATGGTGTGGCGTGAGAATTTGAGATCTTTGAGATGTGGATTCCAAGGTCTTTCACGCACTCAGACAGTTGGATTGTGTCTCCTTCCATCTTGTAGTGAGAACCAGGATTGCGGTGTCCAAATGAGATAATTGAACATTTCTCTGGATTCAAAGGCAGTTGCCATTCCTTTGACCAGATGGCCACCGCGTTGAGATCAGATTGCAGTAGCTGGGCAGATTTTCCCAGATCATCGCGCTTTATTTCAATGTACATTTTGATGTCATCTACATATTTAAGGACGGTGGAATTCACTACAGTGTCATCGATGTCATCAACGAAGGCGACAAAAAGATTTGGTCCAATAACTGACCTTTGATGGACGCCAGAAATCATAGCACAAGGCGATAAGTCTACCCCGTCAACAACAGCACTCTCCGATCTATCACTTAGGAAGTTCTTGAGAAAAGAGAGAAGATTACCTCATACCCAAAGCAGCCAACTTAGAAATTAGTCAAACATGAGGAACAGAGTTAAAGGCTTTCGCAAAGTCTAGGTAAGTTGCATCAGCCCATTGAAGTGATGTCTTCTAGAAACTCTAAAAGTTAGTGATTCTAACTAAGTTAGGTGTGTAGATGATGAACATGAGCGAATACCAAATTGAGTGTTCTTGATGATGCCACGTCTGAATCCCAAAGATAATCACCAACAACACACCCCATTAGTTTGGAAACGGTGTATGTCAGGCTAACGGGACGATAATTCTTTGCATCCTTATGAGTGCCGACGGAAAGAATGAAGAGACGGGAAAGTTGTGGTAGCAAAATTGAATCACCTTCTTTAAAACTGATGCATTGAAGGCCATCTGGTGCGGGTGCGGAGAAGCTCTTTTTACGAGTTGGGGAGAATTTTGTCAGGATTGAAAATTACTGATGAGCGGCAATGGTGAATACTTGATTTAATATGAGGGATGTGAAGAGTTTCAGTTGTGAAAGCAGATTGGTAAAAGTCGCCCAAGATTTGTGACATGCGTTTGGAATCGCATGTTATCTGGCTTGCAAAAGGGTCCATCAGAGGGAGTCTTTGGCTTGGACTTAACGTAATTCGAGAAATGCTTGGGATTACCGCTACCTGCCAAAGAGGATTCAAACCTGCGCACTGCTCTACGAATGGCTTGCTTTATCAGATTGGAGAAATGGTTGCGTGATTTACAAGCATCCTCAGTTCGAGATGTGCTCTGTTATTCTGCGTTGAATTTTAATGGTACGAATATCGCTGGTTTCCCATGGTGGTCTATTTGTGTGACGGAACCTTCTGACCGAGACGGCTGATGCCAATGCTCCTCTAATGGCTGAATATAGCGATGCACACATTTGCTCTTTATCTTTATGGGAGAAAAAAGAGTTCCCAACAGACTGACTACTTGGCCTCTTTTTTGAGACCAGTCTCTTTTGATCTCTTCTCGGTCTCCTTTTTCCGCAGGTCTCTTTTTCAGAGACACCTCTTCAAATCACTTTAATCCTACATGTATAAGATATTCTTTTCATAAAAAAGGATGAATAAACCATTTAAACAAATCAATCTGTTGTCCCGATGTGGCTAATTCAATCATAATATATTTTTTGTGATGTTATTCATAATATATATTTTAAAGACGTAATACGATTCTTAAATTTTGAACGACGAATATTATGAATAGCTGTACGCAATGCACTGAAATTTGTGGTGGGCAATTAAGATTTATCAAGTGCCGAGATACAAAAAATGCGCATGTACTCTCAAATTGAGTTCTCATAATTAACATCAAGCCTTCTGAAAAATATTTTATAATGGCACATGACCATAATTATCATTAGAGACTGCGGTGTCGTTATGTGTGAATGATTTGATGTTTGAATCACCGAAAACGAAAGCTTTTTTATGTATTTAAGTAAACGATGCGATTTAGATTGAGAATCACCAACTTTGATCCACAGTAGCACCATGAGTTGCATGAGCTTGAGTAACAGAATTGGTGGAATGATCGGAAATTTGAAAGCAATTCTCCATTGCAGACAATTTTGGCGCAGATTCTTCTAAAGCGTCCTTAAAGGCAGCGACAGATACGGAAGTAGTTGATGCAAGCAGGTTACAAGTTTCAGATGCAACATCACGAGCGTCACGTTTCGAGGTTGAAGAACAATGTCTATTAGGGACCTTGTCTCTGTAATTGAGGCATTGATGTTTCTGGTCCCAGTATCACCGATTTCCGTGATGATAACAGATTGGTGAACACTTGATGAATCTTCTTCAGGCCACGATGATTGAAGAACTTTATAAAAAATGAGTTGGCGCACTTCACAAGTTCATCGTCCTCTAGTTTCTTACCGAGTTTCCGACGCGACCATGCAGTAACGGTACGCATCGAACGTTCGAGGATCTCCTGTGGCATAGGATTGGTAAAAATAATATTCCACCAGAGCTGCTGAATCGTTTTGCGACATCGATTTCAGAAAGAAAATGGTCATTTACAAAAGCCGGACGTACCGATTCTGAAACAGTGAAGACTTCTTTCCATGGAGAACGTTTCTGTGGTGGATTGATTTGATTACAGAGAAATGCTCTCTTGCAAGGAAGAAATATTCTGTTGCAATTGCGCGTCGACGATTGATTGCTTGTCTTGGTTACTCGAATCGATATTTGGAAGATCTCCAATCACTGCTTGACAGGTTGAAATTGTCACTGCTTCCCCAATCTTAGTTCAGACGAGGATGTCGATATCCCGGATTGTTTTTCTGTGCTTGGCCAATTACTTCGAAATTTGGTCACTTTTTTCATACATGTTTTTTCCTTTTACTTAACATGTACAATTTTGTGCATGTACTGTATTATACTTAATGTTTACATCAAAAGTCGTTGTCCTGCATGAATATTTGCATGTCAAATAGACATCCTTAATCATTGCACATGATACGAATGATTTTGAAAATATGATTTTTTCAAGTTTGATGACATACGCAACCTTGTTTAAAATGAGCACCTACTATGTCCAGATACATTTTGCTCCATGAAGTGTAATTTTTCGGGTTTTCCATTCTTCTAACTATCGGTCTCTTTTTGTCTTCTTCCGAAGTGGCCAGTCTGTTTCCCAATCAGTTGAGTGCAGGAGGGAGCGATACAAATTCCAGTCAGCATGTTTATAATCAAATCTGGGTGATGATAATTGTCTGAAATTTTTGTCAACTGTTAGCGAAAGCTCTGCCAAAAATATATTGTGATACGAAAGACTACAGGTTCAATGACATCAATGAGGGTGACAATGTCAGGAGAAGAACAGAACAAAAGATCCAGGATAGAGTTTTACGAGTTGGTTCGAAAACAGTTTGATGAAAACCATATTCGAAAGATGGCGAAACAATACATGGAGAAGTCAGCTGGAAACGGGTCGCCGACCTTTGCCGGCCAAGACCGCCCGTCCGACCGTCTTCCATCTCTGCTTGACATACTAAATCGTCGTAAAGATCTGAAATCTGCTACAGGAAGGCAAATTAATCTAACATAACAAAGTCAAGCTAGACAGAAGACATGAGCGCTATTGAATGGTCATTATGGATGATTCTTGTATACCCAATGAACAGTGCGGGAAGCAATTTTCTCCCTTGAAAATGTCGATTGGACGACGAAATATCGGATGAATACCTTCAGACAGTTTTTCAAAATATCAATTTAAGGTCGCACTTCAGGCAGTGAGCCTTTTCTTTTCATTGCTCGAATTTCAGGCATAGCGCTTCAGAACATAGCTTTTTTATATCTACAACTCGTAGAGACTTAGAGACTATGATAATCATAACCACAGCAACTTATTTAAAAACTACTCCAAGTGATTTACACTTGTACTCCCAATTCATGCTACTTTGATAAATTTAGGCATTTTATATAAGCGATAACGCTTTGTAGATTTTTCTATTCAAATGTGTGGTAGCATGATTCTATTACAACCAATCAATAAGGTTACGCATTTTCGGCGGTTAATTTTATGAAAGAAATAAACGAGAAATTGTTAATTTTTTTCTCAATGTAATGGAATTATATTTTTCCATTGTGCTATTTCATTATAATGAAATTAATGAACATTTTCTCGTTATTATTTCATTCTAAGATAATTTCAGAAAAAGCTATTTATCGGATAATTTTGTGAAATTCGCTTTATTAGTGATTCCGACTAAGTTCAAGAAAATATAAGTTTAATTACCTCATAGGCTTTATTTTGTGAATAAATCATTATTCTACACGGGGAGAGATGGATGCTTACTGATGGATGGAATATGATAATCATATGGTTAGACAAGTTTATCTGTCAGATATTTGTATGAGAAATTGTGTGAAAAATCGAACATCTGCATGTACATGTACTATTTGATATTAGCATTTGCCGAATATTCACCTTTCTATGGATATGCTGTTTTAAAAGATGTTGCAACGAGCATTATTTTGTGAATGTCTTGAATATGCATATTTTTAAGTTATTGGTTGGGAAGAGTCAAGATAAACATCGATGTCAATTTTAAATTTATATTTCAGCAATTAATTTCGATCTTCATCAGAAGATCATCGTCAGGCATAGAAGGAAAACATTTACATGCCCAAAATTCAAAATTCACATTACATTAAGGGTAATAAGATGTCATGAGCAAGAAATAAAGATGAGTAAGAGAAGAGGAATAGAAATGTGAGTATGAGACAGATACAGTGTAGTTAGTATTGGGCTACACTTTGCCGATAGCAAAGACAGTAGAAATTGACTGTGATCTGACTAAAAGGAAAATAGTGACTACACAAATTCCACCTGAACAATGTACAAGCACCTTCAAAATTGTCAAACAACACTTTTCAACAACAATTCTAATCCATGATTCAGATGAAACTAACATACGTTTACGGGAAGCCTTACTCATCAGCAAATTAAACCCAAAGATCAATGGTAAATCTGAACTCGAACTTTACAGAGATTTTCTTTCTATATAGTGATACGTGATATTTTCTATCATGCTGCATAACTTTATCATTATCGACATCGTTTCATTTCCTCTTCCTCCTTCTTTAATCTTTTTTTCCTTTTAGTCAGATCACAGAATTTTCAATTTTATGCAAGTAAATATTTTCCTAATATGCTCAACGATGATCTTCTAATGAAGATCGAAATTAATTGCTAAAATATAAATTCACAATTAACATCAATATTTATCTTGGTTCTTCACAACCAATAACTTAAAAAGAGCATTAAGTAGGCCTAATTATAAAAATTCTGTAAAAGGGATTTTTATTCGATTAAAGGCCTGCATTTTCTGTAAAACGACTATCAATTTACAAAAGCAAGGATTTAACAGCCAACTTTAGCTTATCGATCAAGCTAATATATCGCATGCCCAGCTAGTGAATTCTCTATAGTGCTTGCATCATGACGATATTGCTGTCGATATACCTAATAAAAACTAAAATGCGATCAGCCTTAGTGTGGGGAATGTGTTTGACAGACACAAGTAAACTTCCTGAATATGTAGTCTGAATACTTGACGCACATTTGTTGCTTTGAATTTCAACTATAATTATCACTCGAGCGTATCCCGAAATATGTTATTTGCTGCTTTATGAGCAGGTCCAATATTCAATATATATTATTCAATCAGTTTCAATTTTCTCACAGTCGGAGAAATGGGATATTTTAGTATCCTGAAAGAAAAGCATTAGTATTAGTATTTTTGTTGTCATGAAACAGAGTTATTTGTATTTGACCTTCCAAGGTATGTACATTGTGTGCCAAAAGTTGCTAAAACACCGGCAGTTCGCCTATTACACCGATTTATCTGAAAGTTTAATTGTCATCGGAAACTGCATTAGCACATTTAGCGATAAGCTGTCTTCCTCCGGCTTCTCAAAGGTATGTTTCAGGGTGTTGTCCAAGTCTATTTTTTAGGGGAGATGTCCTTAGCGTATTTCTGGCAATGTTTTTCTGCGATACCTGAGTCAGCTGATTTAGGCGTCTCAGGGAAACGAAGAAAACATCCATCCTGCAGTACACGAATTATCTGCCTACATACGAAATATCAAAGTGACAACAACTGAAACATTTATTAATACAACGCATTGCCTGGATATCAGACTGACATCCAAGTGATCTATGAGATATCTTTCCATATTCCTGATATTTCATGACATCTGTAGATATCACAGATTTCGAAAGATATCGTGTGGGTTGCCGGAATATCAATCTGATTTTGGGATTATCTATTGGATTATTGATACCTATCACTTTGACACTTCACATAGCTTGCTTCCGATATCAGGACTGTTTATCAAAAGTCACAGTGGGACAGGTGGTCTTGAAGAAACGGGTTGTTGAGATCGATGTAAGAACATGGTAGTCCTTCGACGCTACAGCTGATGACATGCTGGGCAGTGTGAGCCTGGTCACATTTGTCGGATGCTCGCAGGGCCCAGACGTGCATTTTGGCCGCTTCTTCGGTTGAGTTGAACTCATGCCCGTTGCGGGAGGTGGTGGCCTGTGGGTGCGGAACTCCATAATGTAATGTGCGGTTGTAGGATAGGTTGAGTCGCTGGGGGCGCATGTTGCCCAAGTTCTCCACATGAGCTCGTAGGAGATGCCTTGCAAGCGGACCGGCAGCGGAAAAGAGGTGGTCAGTGTGCTCAGCTTTCCTGTGCAGTCGGAGACAGGCGTTGTCCCGGCGGCCTCTCAAAGCACCAGAAAATAATTGGGAAAATCAGACGTTTTATTCAGTCTTTTATGAATAAAAACGTCAAATGCGAGTAGCACATTTATTCTTTCAACTAAATACGATATTGCTATTCAGGGTTTCACTCTGCACTTTCAGCCTTTCAGGCATGGCTTCTTTCATTGCGATAAATGTTGCAATGACATTTTAATTCAATCTTAATTTTAGATTTCAATTTTGTAGATGAAATTTGAACATCGTTGAAACATCAGTATTTCTCTTGCCTCTTCAAGTGCATGCTTGAAACACGCGTTCCTCTCCTTAAATTTGCAATAGAAGTTTGGGAATTTATACTCTAGTGCATCAAATTGTTGATGAAAGGTGTTTCCATAAACATTTTCATTGCGCAGTCATAGTGAACTGAAGCACTATGTTGGTCGATGTTCATCAGAGTGATTGCCACATTGTCCTGAACGAAACGGGAATGAATGTTCTGTCGCATGAAATGACCTCTTATTGGGGATACTTTGAATTATTCAAATGCAAGTAGAGATGAGAAAGACATATATCAGGCACTTATTACATCCTCCTATAATCGCAAGTAACGCGGTGTAACTAATGTGTCCGCTAACTGAAATTTGATTGTAAATCACGAAATTTATGGTAAAGTTCACGATTTTGAAGTCAATCTGCACATCCGATTCGGTAAAGAAATCAAGGTCATCGAATAATTGCAATTAATTAATTAATTCTTGCGATTCGCAATCCTATTCAGTTGATCGTGCAGACTTCGCAATTATTGCAATTAATTGCAATCCATTAATGATCGCTAATCGCTATATAGTTTCGAAAATACTTCTTCTGTGGCTTGTTGCAGTGCTTTAGCATTGTTAGATTTAACTACGATTAGCTGTGACAATAAATGTCGCCTTAGAGATGCTGCTCATTTTAGGAATGAATGAAGAGGTGGAATGAAGTAACTGTCAGTAAATGTTGTCAACAATTTCAATTTGAACATTGAGTATCAGTGAAAGAAACCATTTACGTAGACGGAGTATACAAGCAGGAAAGTCTATAAGATACAAAGATAATTTAAGAACATGAGATAATCATAGGTAATAAGATCATTTGAGACTCTGAAAATGATGATTCAAGTGTTTAGTAGTTCCTTGAATAATTCTTATGAATTGAAACTAGTTGAATTATTTAACGTTATTATTGAATTATTTTGAAGCTGTAACTTTATTTCTAAATTAACCAACATCAATTCTGAAATAGCTTAGAGATTGTCTGAGATTGGATGTAAGAACTTTTTATGAAAAAATCTTGTGTTCTTATAACAGAAATGTAATTATCACGATTAGATGCAGCAATGATTTTCTGAATTCCCAATTACAATTACTAGATTGATAGCCAACAATCAATTTTCTATGACGCTATTCAAGAATCTGTTTGATGCTGTGCCCCGACAGTCACAAATATGCGTCACTTCCGAAAACGAAGCTAGGTGTAGCTACCCTAGCTACCTACTCATGCTTACAATGTTGTTGTACGCGGCAAATATCGGGGCAAATAATCTGAGTTGAGCCCAGAAAGATTTGGATAAGCAAAATACTCATCAAAAAAAGGCATTACTTCACACCAAGGTAAATGGAAGTTCATTATTGATTCCTTATAAAAGCTTGTCAGGAGGATATCCTTTAATGCTGATTGCTTCATTAATGTGTAAAAGATAATATTAATGTGCGTTTCATAAAACACTAAATACGAGTCAACTCTGAATAAATCAAACGCTTTAATATCTGCTTGTGTGAATTAAGTTTCTTTCACAACCGTTTACACATGAAATAGAAGAGTTCGAGATGCCTCGTCGAAATGAGGAATTCTTCTTTCTGTTTACACTGTTTTAATCCAAATCCACTTCTGCATGTAGCTTGATGCCGGTTCTTTTGACTCGTTCTTTCAGAAGCAAAAGGATTTAGAATGAAGTAATTTTCAAATGGAAAAATGGCATTATGTCAAGACATATTTTCCAAACAATCCTGCAGCGAACATGATAGAAATGTGATGATAGTTGATGCATGAGACTTTCGAGAACAACGTAATGTGATGTTCACTTCAATGCCCACGGCCCGTTTGAATTTGACAAGCGCTCCTTATGCACCTGAGGAATTGTCACATGGAAAGTGTATCAGTCAGTGGTAGTGCGCTGATGACACGTTCAAAGTTCAAAATGCTATCCATTTAAATTAGCAGTTCAATTTACTTGTCAATGAGGCATTTCCTTCACTATGTTCATTGATAAATTCATTCATTTTTATTTGAAACACTCGTAGAGTTCATTCAATGAATTTCAAAATCATCGGAGGATAGTAATTGCTGACCTGGTCTGTACCTATCTGAAAATTTTCATAACACATTGTATACGCATGATATTTTCCATATCACAGACTGCTGATCCTGACATGCCAAAGATTGAGAAAATGAGTCACCAATGTTATTTGAAGAACCCGAACACAGGATTAACATGAACAGCTGCATCGATGACATAGTCAAGTATTTGCAAGTTACATGTAATTCACTTCTATGTGCTGCATTGCGTGGCATCTCATCAGTTAATGCTATGCAGCGCACTGCGCGATCTTTCAAGCTGCACTGCTCGGCATCTTTCAAGCTAATACTAAGAGTTGCACTGCTCGGCATCTTTCAAGCTAATACTAAGAGCTGCACTGCTCGGCATCTTTTAAGCTAATACTAAGAGCTGCACTGCTCGGCATCTTTCAAGCTAATACTAAGAGCTGCACTGCTCGGCATCTTTCAAGCTAATACTAAGAGCTGCACTGCTCGGCATCTTTCAAGCTAATACTGAGAGCGCAGCAGCTGCATTGCGGGGCATCTTTCAAGCTAATACTAAGAGCTGCACTGCTCGGCATCTTTCAAGCTAATACTGAGAGCGCAGCAGCTGCATTGCGGGGCATCTTTCAAGCTAATACTAAGAGCTGCACTGCTCGGCATCTTTTAAGCTAATACTAAGAGCTGCACTGCTCGGCATCTTTCAAGCTAATACTAAGAGCTGCACTGCTCGGCATCTTTTAAGCTAATACTAAGAGCTGCACTGCTCGGCATCTTTCAAGCTAATACTAAGAGCTGCACTGCTCGGCATCTTTCAAGCTAATACTAAGAGCTGCACTGCTCGGCATCTTTCAAGCTAATACTAAGAGCTGCACTGCTCGGCATCTTTCAAGCTAATACTAAGAGCTGCACTGCTCGGCATCTTTTAAGCTAGTACTATGAGCTGCACTGCTCGGCATCTTTCAAGCTAATACTAAGAGCTGCACTGCTCGGCATCTTTCAAGCTAATACTAAGAGCTGCACTGCTCGGCATCTTTCAAGCTAATACTAAGAGCTGCACTGCTCGGCATCTTTCAAGCTAATACTAAGAGCTGCACTGCTCGGCATCTTTCAAGCTAATACTGAGAGCGCAGCAGCTGCACTGCTCGGCATCTTTTAAGCTAATACTAAGAGCTGCACTGCTCGGCATCTTTTAAGCTAATACTAAGAGCTGCACTGCTCGGCATCTTTCAAGCTAGTACTAAGAGCTGCATTGCGGGGCATCTTTCAAGCTAATACTAAGAGCTGCACTGCTCGGCATCTTTCAAGCTAATACTAAGAGCTGCACTGCTCGGCATCTTTCAAGCTAATACTAAGAGCTGCACTGCTCGGCATCTTTCAAGCTAATACTAAGAGCTGCACTGCTCGGCATCTTTCAAGCTAATACTAAGAGCTGCACTGCTCGGCATCTTTCAAGCTAATACTAAGAGCTGCACTGCTCGGCATCTTTCAAGCTAATACTAAGAGCTGCACTGCTCGGCATCTTTCAAGCTAATACTAAGAGCGCAGCAGCTGCATTGCGGGGCATCTTTCAAGCTAATACTAAGAGCTGCATTGCGGGGCATCTTTCAAGCTAATACTAAGAGCTGCACTGCTCGGCATCTTTCAAGCTAATACTAAGAGCTGCACTGCTCGGCATCTTTCAAGCTAATACAAAGCGCGGCATCTTTCAAGCTAATACTAAGAGCTGCACTGCTCGGCATCTTTCAAGCTAATACTAAGAGCTGCACTGCTCGGCATCTTTCAAGCTAATACTGAGAGTTGCACTGCTCGGCATCTTTCAAGCTAATACTAAGAGCTGCACTGCTCGGCATCTTTCAAGCTAATACTAAGAGTTGCACTGCTCGGCATCTTTCAAGCTAATACTAAGAGCTGCACTGCTCGGCATCTTTCAAGCTAATACTGAGAGCGCAGCAGCTGCATTGCGGGGCATCTTTCAAGCTAATACTAAGAGTTGCACTGCTCGGCATCTTTCAAGCTAATACTAAGAGCTGCACTGCTCGGCATCTTTCAAGCTAATACTAAGAGCTGCACTGCTCGGCATCTTTCAAGCTAATGCTATGAGCTGCACTGCTCGGCAGGATGATGTTGTCAAGCATGGAAAGCCAAAAGGAAAGATTTGTCAATTTGTTAATTTCTTGGGTATGTAGATGAATGCTACGAAACTGCATGTGAACAATTCTTTGCGTCGCTGACTTACACTTTCACGACTTTTAATTTTGATGCACAATTTTGTATTACTGATCAAAGTATTAAAAAGCAGGTGAACATCTAAAATTATTTTCTATACTTGTATCTTTTACTTGGAATCAAAAAATTTCCTCTGAGATGCATCAACTAACTTTTGTGTTGACATTTAGTAACGTCGTTGACTTACGCGCACAAAAATGATTTTATAGATGTTTCTACATTAACGGTTAAATGATGTCCTCACGTAAGACTAGGTAAATGATGAACCCGGGTCTGCCCAGACCCGTAATAAAATTGAAGATAAGCACCGCTATTCATCTATAGTGAAGGTTGTAGGAACATTGGATTTTAGAATACCATGGTTTATCATCACTTCACTTCTGCATTTAGCTAGTTTCATATAATAACTAGGCCTATATGCTTACCACAGTAGGCCTATGTTGTGAAACTGTTTTAGGTGATGCCATGTAGTCTGTGGAAATATATGTTTATCTGGCTTATCTAAAAAGTGATAGCAGTTGTCAATTATAGGCCTACATACTGTACGTATTATAATGTAAAACACAATTCATCCAGGTACCAGTATAATTGAAATAGTCAGCTGCTGTATTGCATTACTGAGTAATGGAGAAAGTTCATAAGTATCACATACAATCAGGACAATAATAGACGGTTGTTGCATGCTGTATGCAGATGGCTTTTTGACACTCAGCACATTTGAAGCGAGTCTTCCTTTCCTTTACACCTTCATCCAAGCAGATCCGACAGCGTTGACGTTGCTGGTTGCTGTCGACAGCAGGCTGCGAGATGTTGGGTTTAATACCGACCAACTCCATGGCCACTTTGATTGAGTTGGTTAGACGAGAATGAGTAGCACGTTGACGAACAAGAGGGAGGGTCATCTCGTAGCCAAGATCCATCTTGAAGGAGTAATGGTTCGTAGCTGCCATTGTTCTCATGGCTGCAATAACAGCAACATCCATCAGTGCCATGAACACACCGTAGGGCCATCTCCGGCACTTCCGTTGGCTTCGGTAAGTACGGACCAACTTGTCTAGGTTATCGACTCCCGACTTTGTCGCATTGTAGCATTCCACGATTTCGGGCTTCTCATTCTCGTTGTGCTTGTCATAGGTGTGCTTTGTCGATAGAAGGAGAACGGGTGCATTGCCTTTGTCAAAATAGGAGCATAGCACCTTTTGACCAGATACGAAATGCCGAGAGTCACCTTTCGTTCTTCCTTGAGAAGACTTCGCAGCGGGAGGAACCCCACGCCTGTTGCTGCGGATGGTTCCAACAACACTATAGTTTTGGCATCTGTGAGTCGATCGCACAGATTGACCGAGGTAAACCAATTGTCCATTGTAATATTCCTCCAATTGATGGTCAAGAACAGGAGGCTGTTGTTTATTGTCATAGTAATATTCCTCCCGACACCCATGTATGCCTTGGCCAGATGCACTGATTGGACAGTCTCGCTCCGATTCCGGTAGGGTTTCTTTCCCAACATACACAAGGCAGCGTAAAGGAAAGCTATTTTCAGCGTCCGTAATCCAAAAGATCTTTATACCAAACTTTTTAGGCTTACTTCGAAGGTATATACTGTTGAAAGCGAACACGACCATGAAACTCCACGAGCTGTTCATCAACACACAGAAGGGATCCCGGATCATAGTGACTTTCCAAGTTTGAGTTCACTTGATCAACAACTTCACGGACAGGAGCCAGTGGATCGGTGCGGTCACGTCTCATCGTGTTATCAAATCCAAGAGCAGCTTTGATCTGCTGGGATCGCTGGAAACTCATTGAAGCCCTAAATATCGGATTGCCATTTCTGAGATCCCAAAGCTCCCGAGTGTTACGGTGCCCAGCCTTCAACGCGCCAGCAATCAGATGCAGACCTACGAAGGCTTCAAATTCAGTCATTGATAATGGTCTCCGTGTAGTGTGCCTAGCAGCGGCGATACGGCGACCCTCACGATTAGTATGGAGAAGTGTCAGGTGCAAACTGTCACCAAAATATGCCTTGAATGCTTCTGATGGTGTCTGAGGATGAAACCCGACACTGAATCCAATGTGAGAAGCACGGAAAGAGTTGCGCACTGGCTCTCTGGCTGGTGGATGCTGCTGGGCCGTCTGAAGACACCACAAGAGACCAGTGGGAGCTCTTAGGGCAGGTGCCACTAGGGAGGGAGTCTCGTCGTCGTCGTCCTCTTCTCCGCTGAAATCCATCTCCTCTAAAGCCTCTATACTCAACTCTTCATCACTGACATGGCCACTAGCAGCAACTTGGTCTGAAATGAAATGATACGCCGATTGTAAAATCATTGCAACAAGTATGGGTGTAACATTTGCAAGAGCTAAATCACTTACCAGAAATCTCGGCAAGGGAGTCATATTCGTCGCTGCCTGCATCGTTGTCATTTATCACAGCACTAGCTGCAACATCATCAGCTGAAATGGAGATGATTTCATTTAGAGTTACCGGCAAGTTGAATTTGCAGGGCTACATATGTATAGCATAGCGATGTACACGTACATGTGTTCATGTATACATCTGTAACATATTGCTATAATAATATGCAGTACAGTGTACATAGTCAGATGATAAGTTCAATGGGCAGTCCATAAATTTTATATCCATAAATATCGGCTGGTTGTCTGCTGATAGGTCTAAATGTAGGCTACACGCACAGGCAATAGGCAATCACAACATGGGTGACATCGTTATCAACCTACATGTACATGTCGGCTACGGCTACTCTACGGCACAGAACTTTTCTGTAAAAGCAAAGACGCAACAACTTAATACACGTAGGCCTAAAAGGAGTTGTGTAATAAACTATTGTCAATGAATCTGAGTGGATTGATCACTTTACAACGGGCTGCAGTACGTACATAGTACAAGCTTGGTCCTTTTTCTGAAATCTCCATTAGTCTAGTCATATGTATATCTGTGCCTAAACATAGCTCAAGATTCAAGCTGGTCATTTCAAAATAGTAACGGATGGCTCTACCGGTACTTCCACTTATAATCCTACATATAAGTACGTAAACAGTAGCTAATTCTAATCTCCCCATAAGTATTCACGTGTACTAGTATAAATTGCATTTCACCCTCCCACCATGAACAGACACTAAACAGCTCCTCGAACCCTCCCTCCCCCTCAAATCTGTTCACATAGATTGGCCTTCAACGATCCCTCACACTCAGCTTACTTGATATTCCAACAGGAAAATTGTCTTCTTCTTCATCAGCATCGTATTGTAGATTGATATTAGCAAATGCAATAGACCGGGCATTGCGGGGCGGTAGTTTGTGACTCCAATTGGTCCCTTGATTCCTTCTTATCAAATAGAAAAACAGATGGGCAATAAGCGCGCGCGTGTACTTGTGTGTGTGTGTGATTCTCTAGATGTTACCATGTGTTACCAAGCAGGTAATCCATGAGAAGCACACACGTTAGGTAGGCGATGCTGCGAACGATGCACAAACATTTGACCTTGATGAGTAGCTTTACAAGTACTGCAAGTACATTATGCTTTACAACAGTCGAGTCTAAGGTTTACAAAGTGAGAATGTAAGTAAGAAAAGTCATGAACTTCACTAATAGCGCATACTGACAGAAAATAAGACCGTTATCAGACGAGAAGATAGCCCGTTATGCCATAGACACGACCGGGTCTGGCCAGACCCGACCCGGGTTCATCATCTACCTAGTCATAGGCTCGATGTAGTAAAACAAACTATCGTGGACTCTAACAAAAGCTCTCAGATTGAGTACTCGAATAATGTGGAAAAGTCATGAAATTTCAGCCTCCTGTCGATTTTAGTTTTGGAGATATCTTGTATGAAAGATAGCCCGGGTCTGGCCAGACCCGGGTTCATCATTTAACCGTTAAGCGGAATTCCTGCGAATTGCATGCATGAATGTTAATTTTTTGTAGGATATATCTTGTGCATATCATAGTTATCATTTGAATGGTCGAAATTTTATAGCTATAGTATATATACTTGTGGTAGATTTATTTTTGTATCGTCGCTGACTTACACATTTTTTTCGTCGCTGACTTACAGAAAAATATTTTCTTTTTAATGTTCTCCAAATCATTAATGTGAGTTTTGTTCGTCTAATTATTGTTTCTATATCAGCTCTGAACCCCAAACTCAAGTTCCTGTGAACTTAAAGAATAAGAAGTATTCATTTGAATTCAGGAAACTATAATAACAAAGTTAACACAATATGAATTGAAGGCTGCTATCACTTTATTAAACTGATGGTTTTCTCCGACGAACGTGAGATGTTTGTTTTATTACGCAAATATTTTCCTCAATCAATTGTCGTGTAAAAATGTTTGGAAATGTCCTTGACCTGCATTGTGAACAAACTCCAATCATTCGTGTATGTCTTCATTGCCTCAGAGACATCATTTTTCGTGTATGAAATCACGTTAACGCCGACTTGTTTCGAGTTGTCCATGAAATCCTCAGCACAACTCACCTGCACACGTCTCGATAAGACCAAGCCTTCAGCGATAAGACATGAGCCTTCAGCTTCCCAATAATTGCACCCACCACACCTTTGCCGTGACTAGTTGCGAAAAATGACCAACTAGTTGTCACATTCATTTGAGCGCTAATATCAGACACCATTCTGAGCATATAGCGATTCCTGAAGTGGCTTGGCGCGCCGTCACAGAAGATTTTGATATCACTTAGTTCACATCTCGCCATGGTCCAACGAAATATTAGAACATGTAAGTCAGCGACGTTATTTATCGTCGCTGACTTACACTTTTCGAAGTTAAAATTTGTTTTCAACAAGAGAATATTACTGATATTTCATAATTGGTTCCTCTATGATGAAGTAGTTTTTGATATTAATCAGCATTTGCAAAAATAATCTATGAACATGTAACAATATAAAAAATACATCATATAACGTCGCTGACTTACATTGTACAAAACCTTCGTGTTTTACTTGAGTTAAAGTGGTTGAACGCAGACAACATTATACCTAACTTTTAGGCATGTTTTAAATTAGTATTTTTATTGATAAAAAACAGGATCACATACATGATCACGCCATCAACAATCTATAGACATTTGATGATTTTTTGGTGAAAATCATGACATTAGTCTTCGTGACTGTCTGAAATACTAAGTAATGCACGAATACCTTAATAAGGTTATTCTTTAGGTTATTCTTTGATAATCCCAGGCAATTTTACTCAGGAAAAAATACTTATGTTTTTGTTCAATGGCTGTCATACGCGAAGAATTGCTCATGTTGATTCTTGTTTGGCGCAGCTGCATGTGTCCTTGAAGTGTGAAAGTCATTAAAAAGTAATTCATTTAGTCTATTGCGCATGTCCAATTTTTGTCAGTAAATTCTCTGTATGAAATGGATCTGCAGTTACATTTCGATTCGTCTTTTTAGTCGCATTGTTCTTCTTAAAGTTGAATCTCATCCGTGATAAGTGCGCTCTTGCGATGATCTTACCGATCATCTTTTCAAAGTCATTAACGCGTCTGAAAGTGTTCTCTCGCGTAGACTTTAATTATGTGCTCGAGAACGCTTTTCTTTGATGTTATGCTTCAGATCATTATCTTTATAACGCTTGATAAATGATAATATTCAATCTTCGAATCTTAATGAAAAGTTTCATCAGTTTTTTATTACCTTGATTATAGCATTTCATTAATTCTACATGGAGATTTCAATAAATTACTCTTGAATAATTAATGATTCTTACCTTCAATGCGTTAAGATATCGTAGTTAGCGATCAACCTGTCCAGTCAGTTTGTATGGCAGTCACTTTTGAAGATGCCTCGTTACGCTGGCTTCATCATTTATCACTCACAAATTATGGCATAATTTTGTGTTAACTTACCGTGACTACGTTTGTCCTCATATCTAGTTTGAAAATAAATCCAAGAAAAGCGATAGCTGGCCTGATCGAGAAGTATTGTTTGCATATTCCCGGAAATCGAGAACTCTTGAAATACCATTACCTGGATACCGGAAATGTATAAAATTTCATGACATGAGACAGCGATACCAAAATGTTTTTTCTGTCAATCTTGCTAATTGGAAGTTATTAATGAATTGCGTGACAATCAGAACATTATAGGGAATATCATTGCTAAATTTTCACATTATTAGCATAGTCTTGCTGTAGACTCCTATCTTTAAAATCACCTTCAGTCAAAATGTAATGATTGTATCAAGCAACTGATTTTATTATTAAAAAAATCTAACAAATCTAAAATCTCAAAGAAAATCTAGCAAGAGAAAGAGAGATGTCATATTGTAAGCACTTCAGTTATTAGATTCATCTTGTTTATTAAGTCTACTGTTTATTCAACACTATCACACTGCTCATTGATAAGTAAAGGAGATTGGTCACATTATCATCAACAACAAGACCCCCATTTCTAGTGTCATGTACGTATGTATTACTCAAATTGGAGACAAGTATGAGTTTGGCTTATTACTTGAGGTATGTCAAGGTCGATCTTTAGTTGAATATTGCAACTTAGCAACTTCCTAGGATTCTCAATGCGCATCTTGGACCACAAAGTTTTCTTAATTCGTTTCTTTTTTATCTTGCTGCTCCGTGTATGGCATCTCATTTCCCAACCAATCGTTCCCATGTCCACTTGGCAGAGCTTGATAAGTTATTCCAAAATTTGTGGAGGTCATTTTTCGTGTTTAGTTCATGTTTTGTGAGTCTATTATCTGTGGCTTGGGAACTCTTTCAAACGTATTTCCACAAGTACGCTTCCTCACCGCGACTGTCATTGTCAAATGAGAATTAAATTGTAAATTTCAATTTTGACGTCAAATGTGTCACTTGATCGAATGAAAATCGATTAAGTTATCAATGTTATCATTCAGTTGAAAAATGGTTAAAAAGGCTGTCGAATCCCGATGAATTTCTTGGCAAATTCACTGACAGCGTATGTGAGTAAATTTACCTATGCACCCGTATGTTCTTTTTTTAATTTGCAAAATGTAGATAACATTTGGATTTGAAAGTAATCCGACGAATCCAATGAATTTATCCTGGCGCATTTTTGATAACTTTCAGATGGTCCTGCATAAAGTATTCAAAAAACAACTAACAACTCCGAAGCTTGACGATACGAATTTCGGACTCATCATATGGAACAAGTAAGTCCATCGCTTTTGTAGAAAGTATGAAACTTGGATCACAGTATAAATCTTATTTCATGTTCCTATACCACAGGTAAAAGTGAAGAAGTCATTCATCTATCAATTGAGTGTCAAAGGAGTAAAGCGAAAGAAATAAAAGAAAGTCGTACATTGCAAAAATGGCAGTTAGTCGTTAAATATCAATGTTTGCTATTAGGAACGAACTGAACATTGTTTCTTGCTGCTTCACCAACCGCAGTACGATTTTAAAAGTCATGAGGAATGTTCTCTCTGAAAAAGCAGAAGATTCTTGTGCTCGCCTCATCGATCGCTTGATTACAGAATATCATTATGTTATCATGAAACTGACAATGAGTTTGGTAAGGAATAATTAACACGATGTCTTTGATGCAGTCACTTGGTAACAATTCATACAAAAGACATTTTTAATACCATACAAGGTCGAAAAATTGGGAGAAAACCTTAATTTCTAACTTCTTATTTCATCATGTCTGACCTCCAGTGTAGACAACTCTATCATGGCACAGTAGACTACACAACTACTGTATTCAGAGAAATTGAGATACCTATCCTACCAAGGCCTGTTACGAGGAGTTCGTTATTCCACCTCTTCATTTTTCCTAATTCACCAGTGGAATTCCGCTATTGTCTGTAGCTCTTCATGCATTGTGATTCGCCATTTTGCGACAGATAAGTCAAATTGATTTGGGTTCCTACACTACAGACCACCCAATTCTGTTATTATTCTATAATAAAATATATTACCCCTTATCAGTGTATGAATGTACACGCTTGCTCTTTTCCCGCATCTCTTGATCATCTGATTTTTATTAAGTGACTGTGTTTTGTCTAATTTGTCTTAATATTGAAACAAAAATTTCGTAAATAATCAATGACCGGTATAATGAAAAACAACAATTGTTGACAGAATAAAATTTGTTGCGATCGGATTCAATCCCCATGTCCAGAGGATGAACAAGAAATTGAAGAAAGCAGATCAAATTGCATAACAAATTACAGTGACCATGGTATTTATTCTTTGCCTGTCGCAACAATAGAGTTTTAAAGGGAGATAGATGCAAGCATGGTAGAGCACCATTATCCTGTGCTAAGCACAATAGAGAAAGATCAATGACGTCATCAATGAAGAACAATCACTTGCGTACATGTGACCAAATTCATCTACTGACTGACTGTCATCGTTTTCCATCGCCAACAAGCAGCTACAAAGTTTTTATGTCGAATATCTCCCATATCGGTCCTATGTGAGAATGGACCTAAGCCAACTGTCCTACTCCCTTCTCATTCCCATTGACAAGTCTGACACTACGTCGAACAAAATGTTACTATCTAGAGACATAGATCGAAGAAGGGAACCATTCTGATATTATATACAAAGTACTACATGCATTAGCTTTACATGATGAAAGGTTCAAAAAGCATGATTTAGAACTCTCCATTTTCGCATTTTGATTTCGCTTTCCTAACTACAAAAATAAGCAATTTGAACGGATTGAATGACCATTTCGGGAAAGCATGTTGTTGGTCTTTCGTGTCGTTGGGAAGAATACCAAACCTTAATCGAACAACGAAGAAGCTACATCACGCCATCCACAGACTAGAGTACACCGTGTAATGTACACAGAATGTTCTGACACTGAATACTTGATCTTGTCTGTCTGAAGGATTTTTTCATGAATATGACTTCATTTAGAAGCGAGTTAGACCGCAGAGTCAGTTTCTCATCAAATCAGTCTGATCTTATTTCACTAGAAGTGTATCAAATCCAAAAAATAATTTATTTGAACTCATGCTCTAAATTTTGTGAATCAAAAACTGTTAGTCTTGAAATCAATTCTTAAAATGGAAATGAAAATGAAGAAATTAGCATTCTATATTAGATTATTTTTAATTACAGTGTGAGTACTCACACTACAATTAATCAACATTAGAGACCTAATAATATTTACTGGTGCAGCAAGCTCAATAATGACAATGCTGAACATCCACTGGCAAAACTGACTCGACCAGATGTCCAGGTAAACTCAAGAATTTCTTTCTGTTGCGATTTGTGGGTCTCCGTAGCACAGTTGTTAAGTGCTAGGCCTAGCGATCTTTTGGTCTAATGGTCGAGGCCTGAAAGTGTCACTGGAAGTCGTCAGAAAAGGCATGAGGACTAAAAGATCACAACGCTCCAGATAAAAGTCTGACTACGTCAGCACCGTTAAAGCCCCACTATGGAGGAGTAGTGACGTTGAACCATCATTTTTTCCATCATATTAACTGTAAAACTTCATGTTTTCAGTGCGATTACTATTCCGAAATCTGTGGAATCTCCACAACTTCGATTATAATTTCGAAAATTATGAATTGTGTTCGAAAACAACATTAATCTCAAGTGTAAAATCGACAGATTTTCATGCCTCATAAATTTGATGTATTTTTTATCAAGATGTGCAATTGCTGCATTCTTCCTGCTCAGTGCATAGCAGAGATAGCAGCAGACATTTTATAATTTATATGTACACTTAGTTTCAAAAATCTCCATTTTGGTTGCGTTTAGAACAGTTTGACTATCCCGATGCCATCAAACATACTACCAACATACTCGCATGACGTTTCCATGCCATAACTAATCAGAACAGATCGTTTATCAAAGTAATATTTCATCATTTTCCAACAGATACTTAAAACATCAAGATGACCGATATGCTAAAAACTGATTGTGTTGTGCAATAATGTTGGGAACGATTGAATCAGAGCGCCAATATCAGAGGGGGGAGCTCTAGGAATACCCTGGGTTTCGTCAGAGCTCAAAATACC
Source organism: Prostheceraeus crozeri (assembly GCA_907163375.1). Classification (NCBI taxonomy): domain Eukaryota; kingdom Metazoa; phylum Platyhelminthes; order Polycladida; family Euryleptidae; genus Prostheceraeus; species Prostheceraeus crozeri. Next base: position 83,166 of record CAJQUW010006412.1, on the reverse strand, counting down.
CGCGTAGAAAAGGGTCAAGGAACAAGAGCAAAATAGAAACAGGAACAACATAGAAATCGCTAGATCACGAAAAAATCCGTTTTTCCATCTCTAATGTTAACTTCCTATCCTGTCCGGATCATATGCGAGACATTCCAAAAATGACAATGTTTACTATTTGCCGACATTTTTTAGTAATGCAGCTAATTAGATCAGGTTTCACATAATCTTATGGACGTTTCAACGGCTGGATGAGCAGGATGCGTGGGATGATCTATTTAACAATGGTAAGATTAATTGGCTCTTTAAGAGACAGATGGTTGAGAAAGGTCAATCGCCATCTCCGTGTTTATTCATGGGCTGCGAAATTATAGCGTGAAATGAATCCATGAAATGTGTAGCTGGTTTATATTTAACTCCCACCCACTCAAGTTTTAAATGTGACCTTGAGACCTGAAGACCCTTTTTGCAAGATCTAGTTTTCTGACTACAATCCTTGTCAAAATATTAGGAATGATCAGTAAAAAGCATAGCAATGGCATCTACGCACGTGTCGTTCAACCTTCTTAGTAAGCATATACAATGATTTTTTACAGTCTAGCGTCACTGCTCCTTACTGGAGGCTTGGACGGTGCTGACATAGTCAGACTTTAATGTGTAGCGTTGTGATTTTTCAGTCCGGATGCCCTTCCTGACGACTTCCAATGACACCTTTGAGACTCGACCACTTGACCGAAGGATTGCTAGGTCAAGCACTTAACCACTGCGTCACGATAATCTACAGTGTTTTTACAAGTCAATGATATTTGGCGCAATATTAGTTGTATTTGGAGATGCTTTTCACGATGTTAACTTCTGCAATATGCCTCAGATAGCTTATTTTATTGAAATCAATTATTTAGTGTTGCAAAACCTTTACATCTGCTCAATATATTAATTTTCTCCAGTCGTATTAGAAATCGACCTAATCCATAATTATAGGGGCCGACAAAAATTCGTATTCTTGAATGATCTGTTTTTTAAGATTGCATTCATCGTGTGAATCAAATATTTTGACAACTATCATCATTGTTGATCCATATTATCGAACTATCACAGCCTTAGACTCTGAAAACAGCCGTTGAGATCTCAAACTCATCATAACTGCGGTGAAAACTTGATCAACATTATATTGGCGTCGAGCCATGAATATAGTGATAACTTATTATGTAAACAATGTATGGTACTCACCAGGGATGCGGAGTCCCTGAGTCCTGTCATTTTTGCTGGAGTCGAAGTCGGAGTCCTATCAAATGATAGGACTCCAGACTCCGGCCTATAACTAGACCCGAAACATAATACAAACAAATTATTTATTTTCGTGCTTAGCTGTCACTGTCTTGATGTCAACTTTCTTCATCAAACAAAAGTACAGTCGAAACACCAGTGCATGCAAAGCTTGTAATAGTTGAAGAATGAACCGTGATAGTGAAAAAAGGATTGTCTTTTCACTCGGTGATTTAGTAGAGAAGGCAAGCCTTCCTAGCTTCGATCACACCTACGCACCAAAGGTCACATCAGAAACAAAAAAAAATATTAGTTTGTTTGAGTACATTACCTCTTACCCTCACGTTAATCGTGTGTGATGGCTCCTCTAAAGCGCATATTATAATCGAAGGTGTACTCATGTTTTTTGGAGAAAGTTGGGGATTTTCCTGCATGGTAGAGACTGGTTAATGATCATTTCCAAGCATAGCCAAAACTTTTCTGCCATCAATCAGATTTCCCAAGCGAGCCAAACTTACACTATCCAAGCATAGAACAAATTAGAAATCAAGTTTCAGAGCTCTACGACACAAAACGCCAGAGATAGCTTATTCTTCATTATCATTGATTAAGTTAATAAACCACTTATTCGTGTATTTAACACATGCTTATGTAGGCCCATTTAATTACACGTAGATAATCACTTCATACTGGTAGACAGTATTTACAATAAATTTGATTAAACGATTTCGAAAATGACTTTGAAGTATTGTTATTGTTGCGTTATTTGCCCCCACCAAATACTCAAGTTTGCATGGAGACTGCTAAACTGATTAGATCATTATAAAACCCTAGCACATCATTATTAAGGCCATTTTTGAGATTGTCACCAAATTCTACCTGTACGTCAATCGCTCTCCCACTAGGTAGCGAAGTTGACTATCCTGGACGTTTTGATTTCCTCACGGTGAGTGTAGTGTGACCCAGTGTCGATACAAGTGATAGTGACATAGATATTTCATTTGAATTGTTTGACAATAATTTCTTTCTGTCTGTATTACATTACGACCAACTTAAGAATCGGTTCTCCTCGGCTTGAAGGATTGGCCTAACGAGGCTGTCATTTTTAAGACAAGGGATCGGTTGTTTTGAATGTTTTCATTATAAGCAAACAATAGAACAGTGTGCTTCGCCATTAGATCGTGCACTCTCGACTTCTGCGCACTGACGATTTACTGCTCCTCACTGCCCCTCGTGAAATCTTCAAAACATTCATTTTGTTTTGTGTTTTATGTCGTAGAGCTCTAAAACTTGATTTCTAATTAGTTCTATGCTTGGATAGCTTAAGTTTGGCTCGCTTGGGAAATCTGATTGATATCAGAAAAATTATGGCTATGCTTGGATCATTTTTGGCTATGCTTGGAAATGATCATTAACCTAGAGACTGGAGAAAAAACATGTGAAGCACACATCAACAAGATGGGAGGAGCCTAGTTGCATGCATCCAACTGAGAGCGACATTGGATCAACTTTCACCGAAAATGATTTATAATTGATACAGCAATGATCACTAAATATAGGTTCAGGTAAGCTTATAATGATCTATGATGTAGCCTACCAGTTAATTTTTCAAAAAAGGCTTTGTATACTTGACACCCGGAGTCCTATCAACCCCCCGGAGTCGGAGTCCTATCAAAATGATAGGACTCCGCATCCCTGGTACTCACAAATAAAGTTCTGTGAATATTTGTCGGCCAATACATGTGTTGGACATCTGAAAAAGTGTGCGCTTTTCATAGGTACATTTTTTAGGTCCCAAACTCAATTTCGAGTGTCTGGACAGAGTTTGAGATATGCATTTAGCATGCTGAGTTTAATTGCACGGGTTTCAACTGAATGCTACTTTATTGGCAGCTAGTGCACCCACAGAATTAGATTCATCTGGGCGCGCTTCGGTTTCCTAGAAAAGAAGAAATGTATGTAACCTTAATATCGAAATGGCACATCACAGAATATTAGACAACTTGCTCCTTCTCGAATGGATAATTCGTGTATCGCTTGCTATTGGAAATGGCAAACAATAAGCTGTCAACAGAGGACACCAGAGCCAGTGAGAGATGCGTGCGTTCTGTGATATCACGTCGCACACACCAAAACACACATCGATGCCTGGCTTCGATCCAATGTATGCACTATACAGTGAGCAATGCCGAGGAGAGGATCATCAAGTGAATTAATTTTCGTACGCCTGCTACTTTCTTTAATAATGATCGGAAGGGCCAACATTATGGAGAAAACTTGTGGGCCATGATCTGAATTCTTCGAATCTGAAGGAATTTTGGCATTTGAAGCACTTTGCTAGAACTCACATTAATCCGCAAGCGACGCACAACTTTTTTCCTATCTCTGTAAGGTATCAGGAATTCCTTTTTGCCCACTTAATAGGTTCCTCGATGTTCCGTCAATTTCGTATTAATCACACTTCTAGTAAACAGAAGCAGATAAACAAAATATTTAATTCTGTTAGTGCACCAATAGCAATGATCAATAAATGCTCCTTTTCGAAAATGCAATTTAAATAGAATTATAGAATATTGATGAATATTGATTTATATTTATTATCTATATCTTACTATTGCATTTGCATGAAGTTATAAAAAGGGAGGATTTAGCGATGACTGCTGGTGCACTAGCTTACACGGAATGTTAGTAGTGTGATAAAAGTAACATTTTATGAATACGAGGAAATAAATTTACGCGAGGTTTTCTTATCAAATATCATGTTTCAAGAAATTCATTTCTGGGACATTTCACGCTAGTATCAAACAAGAGATTGAGTTTCAGTATATATTGCTTATATTGCTTAATAAATCATTCGATTAGGGATATTCTACAGTTTCAGATATCTACAGTTTTAACGAAATGCACTAAGTACACAAAGAAGTTTTTGTTTTATCACTATCGCCATTTTTTCAATAAGCAGCCTATTGGGGCTGACATTTTGGAAATTCGCTTGTTTGCACTATTTATATGATTAGATTTTGAGTTTTCTATTTTGAGTCCACTCCTTAATATTACCTTTGTTAGTCCTTATGACATTAATTTTAAAAATACCTTTTACATAATGAGATAAATTTAGCTTGATCGTAGGTTCCACGGTATCACGCCGCTGATATCTTCATATTCAAGTTAATGTTGCATCAATAAAGCTTATGTGAACATTTCATTGAAGATTCTCCGTCTTTACATGATGCTCTTGACAAAATGCATCATCTAAAATGCTCATAAATGTGAATTCGAGTCTCATTGACGTGACCTCTGTGGCGTGACGCATCATCAAGCCGAAAGATGTTTGTTCTCATAACTTTGGGGAAAAAGTCAGAAATATTTAGGAGTATTTTAGAAATGGATTTTTGATTTTTCGTGTTTAGAAAGAGCAATACCACTAGAAACAAACAGGATTGGAACAATTACACAATTTTTTCAACTACAATTGCAATTACAGTTGAACTTTTACAATTTCAATTACTTTAAAATCAAAATCTCTAAATACAATTACAATTTCAATTACAATTACATGTGTGACTCAGGAATTGCAATTACAAATACTTCAAAAGTTGTAATTAATTGCACAATTACAATTACATCGATTTCCGAACAATGTTGGTCAATTTTGAGTCAGTTGTCCAAAATGATTTCAAGTCTCAGCAAATTTGATTTTGAGTACAAGATAGAGAAGGAGGTACGGCCAAATTTGCCTATTGCAATTGCAACGTTGCAACCTGTCAATGATCTCTTTAAGGTGGAGCATACCACAACTTTATCCTGATGAGCCATGATATGAGTCTTACCTCGACGATACAGTTACCAGAGGCAGGATGAGTAGTCTGTCTCTGAGTCATCATAAACATCAGGCAGCTATTATGCTACGCTAGGTAGGCCTATTTCTAAAAACGGTGTTAACGCCCGAAAATATTTTGCGCAACCTTCTAAAGGATAGTCCCATACCGTTGCAAGGTTATTCTCCTACATTTGCATTCTTTTATATCAAAGCTAGGCCTCACGTTTATAAATACGTTGACCATTCACCTGGGTCGTTTTGGAGGGTGGCGTTTATTAGAGATTGCCGAAAATTATTTGAGGAAATGTTAATGTATAAATTCGAAAATGCCCATATTATGTCATTTATAATTTTGTATGCTCTGTTTTAGAGGCTTATAGAATACTTCAATTTTCAATAAACAATCCTTGGATTTTGTGTTTCGTCTAACGGAAAAGACAAAAGTAATTGACGTGTAATTGACCGACATTTTTCTTCAATTACAATTGCATCACAAAAATTCAACTACAACAATGATTACAATTACTTTAAAATCAAAATCTTCAATTACAATTAGAATTTCTCTACATTTGTTATTAATTACACAATTACAATTACTGTAATTGTTCCAACCCTGGAAACAAAATTTGATTGTCGGTAGTGTTCATGTTTTAGACTATTCTTTTCCATTTAATACACTAGGATGGCTGAAGATTTTTATACCTGGGATGGTTGAGAAGTCGAAAACGACTATTTCATTATTTGATTTTGCGTACCTGCAAATGCATCATGTTTCCATTACTGTCTGTGTTCCAGTATTTCCTATCTTTACTGCCTGCGTAATTTGACTGATATTGGAGGGTTATTTCATCTCACAATAGACCTACTTTCACTTTTCTATGTTTGTCTTCATTTAACGTTGATCCCCTCAAATGTTTGTCATTTTGTACTACCTTTTGATCTTATTCCAAGCAATGAAAGTTTGTAGGTCATGAACATCTCTACAATTGACATGGTCTCCATAAATCCATCGATCAACGCATATGCCTACTTGCGCTAATTTCAGGTACACCAAAGAAAATTAGCAGTTTCGGCACCTGGAGATGGTAATTTGATTTGAGTAAATCTTCTTCCATGATCCACCTTAAGGCCTCAAACTAAACTTTTGAATATCGTGACCGTAACATTTTTGCAATGTTTGGTACCTTGACAGTGTCTGTGGCAGAACACTATTTGGAGGAATATCCAAAGTAGGGCTTTGATGCCTCCTCCTATTATAAAAATCTTCCGACAACTGCTCTTGCATGGATGCAAATTGAACTGACGGATATTGCTTCGCTGGTAATCGTTTTGAAAATCATTCACGCGTTCAAAAATCTTGTTCCATTCAACAACTGGCCCCCAGAAACATGTGGAGGGGTGTTTAGACATCACATCAAAGCAGTCAGCACTGACTTTGCCCTTTTTTATGAAAGTACAATCTCGGGTTTCTTTTTTATTTGTTGTGTTATCAATTGAAGGAGATGAATGCATCCTGGACATGAGACAGACGTTTTCGCCCTTTTGGCATTGGTATGTAATTCACAAAATTGCGAGTAGTACCAGGAACTTCTTCGAATATTTCTTGACGGCGATCATGCGAGCTCAACTTTTTTTCTATGCTTTCGAATTGTGCCTAACGGTCGTCTTTTTTCCTTTGGCTTGACTGAGTGACGTGAAAAAGTGTTCGAAGGTGAAGTGCAACGCATTCTATCATATGCCGAAATTTGGATAACCAATGATGGTGGATGGCGTTGTCAAATATCACGTTTATATTTCCCTTCAGTAGTCTATGTTGACTTTTCGCCAATGTAGGTATATAGTCATGATATAACGTAACAACGACAACCGCACGGAAAGTAGTAGCAGCTTATTGTGGTATGATGAAAATAATTAATTTACATATGAGACAGCATAATAGGGAGTATTTGGAAATACTGAAATTTTTATCAAACATTAAACGAAAGTCAGCCATCCTAGTGTTAATTCTAGAACTTCCTTTTGTAATAAGCATATCAGAGCTTCATTCTTATAAGGCGAAATGAATGACCCCAGATAGTCTGGAATGAATAACGAGTTGGAGGAACAAACAATTAACGAACTCAAAGAGTTAAGAAGAATTCCAATAGATTTTTTGAAATTTCTTTTTGAAATTTCTCCGAATTATTCAACTTTACTAATGGCATTTTGGCATTTCACTAGCACGACGAGCTAACCCAGGTGAGCGCTGCTTGAGGTTTTTGTTACACCAATTTAGAGTTTTAATGATTTTCTCATTTTTATTTCACAGAGGTCACGCCACTGAGATGAATTAGCTGTCATCTAAATGTGATATATTATGTCTTTGAATGAAATCAGTTAACTCTGATGTTCTTATAATCTCTACTAAGATAACAGATATGACTGTTTAACTGGTCTAGTTGAAATCAGAAGAAATTTGAATTTGAAGAAAAGTGCGTGAAATCCGGAGGGAAAATATTGTCATGTCACTGAGGCTATTTGATCCCGATTGTTATTTTGTGCATTCAAAATATCTTTAATTCGATTTTAGTAGCAGAAACTACATCACTTAAAGCAACTGTAAATTGTCTTCGAACTTTAAAGATACTTTCAAATACGAATATAAGGGATTAAAAATGTCATGCCCCAGAGACGCAGTCCTTCTTCAAAAGTTTATTGAAATGGTTATGTGGAACAGAGACCGGACGTTTCGGATATTCTCCCTTCCTCAGTGTTTTTGCACGTTTTTGCATATAACTTCTCTTTGTCAATAAACGTCTGAAAGAGTCCTTTGATAACATATTATGAAGCAAAATGCACACCGGAATGACTGCAGGTGTCGCTGCGTAGGGAGTTGTGTTGATGTTGAAAGATTTGAAGTAGACCAGGTGATGACTCCCGACGCAGCATGAAATGGGCGTCCATTCAGATCTGTTCCCTTTGTTCAACTGAAGATGCGACTCACATTGTTCTATAGGTTTCATACATAGGTTCTATATATTTCACAACTGCTTAGTGCTCTGACGTTTTGATGATTGGGCTCTCGAACACTGAAATGAGTATTTATTATTTGTAGTCTGACTTGAACACCCTAACTCGCGAATGGCGGTCCATGACGCTAACCACTGAGCCTCAATAGTTATTGTCCTTTCTTGTATTCGGAAACATGTCACTTTTGAGACAATAAATAACACAGATTCTCGATGTGAGCTGGCTCTCAATTTCGACAACAGGCATGCGTGCTCTTTATTTTCAGAGAGTCTTCTGATTTCCGCTTTTCGTTCGTCTTTCAATGCGCCGTTACATTCGCTGCTGAAGATTGCAAGGTTGTCTACATAAGGACTCTGCCCCTGTCAGCCACTCCTCCATTACATTTTAGCGGGTCAGTGATGACTCGTCAAATAATGGACAATATCAGATTTGTGTAAGTGAACATTCAAGCTATCAGGCGATTTTCTAGTCGTATGCAATTATAGACTAGTTAACTTGGAATAATCACAGATTGTTGAACGCGGTTCGGCATCTTTTAGTTTTACGAAGTATTTCTGTGGTCAAAATGTTCATTCATCCGATAAAAATACTACAAATGAAGTCGTCTTGAAAATCTCCACCATTTACCTGATGATGGTCGCTTGGTGCGTCCGAAAGACCTCGACCTGATAAAAAGGACTATCAATAAAAATCAATAGAAAGGACTTGTCTCATCCCACTCATAATGTTTTGGTCCTTTATTCTCAACACCATTTACCGGGGCATCCGCAAGTTTACCTGCAGTGAAGATTTTATTTCCAGATAAATCATCCTCAGAAGCTGCAACCAGTGTACGGATTCACGCACGAAATTCGTGCATGCACGAATCATGCACGAATGCACGAAAATTACGGTCGATGCACGAAAATCGTGATGTGGATTTCACGAATTTTTGCATCGTTCAGTTTTTTTCAGTATACATCATTTTTGATAGATTTTTATAGATTACCGGTGTTACTGTACTCCACCGAGTGCGTAGAGTACAGTACTTGGTGAAATGAGTGGAAACTGTAAACTGTCTGCCGCATTTAAGGTACATTCTGTCTCAGATAAAGATACATTTTTCAGATAACAAGATACGATATTCTAGAAAACGACATGATTATATAATTATCTTTTGTTAAGAATCAGGATTCAAATATGACAAATATTTATTAAAGGTAAATAAAGACTGCACATTTTTTAGGTTGAAAACTTATTCTCATATTTCAGATCATATACTCAATATTATTGCTGAAGTTAAAAGGTATTTTACGTTAACTTGTCTCAGTTTCGCAGCTTTGTGCTCTTTAATGGAAACTTCAAGAACATTCGAAATTGACACTTATTCATATGTGATTCTGTGAAGGATGACGTGAACAATGTTGTCGAAGATACACACTGGAGATAACTCTAACATTTTAATACTCAAAATCCCTTTTTGCTCGAGTGCTTTGTGCTCCACTGTAACCTTGAAAATCTGATTATTACAACTCTATTGAGGCACGCTGCAGTTTTCTTTAATCGTTCTGAATTGTTTGACGCAGTTGTTGAGCTCATGCTCGAGTTTCGTTCGTTCTGTTTGGGTTCGGTAAGTCGTACATTCTTTTTGTTACCTTTTTTATACTGTACGAGTAATCTATACAGGTACATATCTACAGTCTACACTGTGCAAGCACTAAACAGACCCATAATTAAAAATGTAATCAGTACTATTCTTCAGTCTATGTAAGCTAACAGTTAATGTAATTAAGTTTGCTTATTCTTATTAATTATTATTCAAAAACCTTAGATAACCTAAGACAAAGATGACACTGTTTGTAACTGACTGATTAGACAGTTAATTGATTGATCAATTACATTCTAGTGAACTGAGTAATACATAATGCACTTGTCGGATTGTCAACTCAGCAGATTATAAAACTGCGAGTATATTTTGAATGATTACGTGTCAAATTATATTATTATGGTATTGATAGCCCTATAATCTAATCATGTAATACTATTTCCCAATCCTTATATTGACTTTCATGAAGTGAATTGTATCCGGTCAGGATTGTATTTAGTCAATCGCATTTCTTGTGGCACTTCTAAGTTTAATTCATGTATACATGAGTCTTGCCTCTTTCTACATCGTACAATTTATGGAGGCAGTCACAATGATGTATCGGTATGTCATAAGTAATAATGTGAATGATTCTAATTTCTGGTGCAGTTTAACAAAAGAGAAAAATTAAAAATATGTCAAATATCGTGAGCGACAACCCTACAAAGAATCGGTAGATTTCGATGGTGTGTCATGCACATACTTGTTTTAGAAAATATGTAAACACAGTCATATTAGGTAATAAAAATGTCTTAATATTTAAAAAAGATAATTTGAGAATTCCCATAGCGATTTTATAGTGTCAGAATCGAAGTATTTTGATCGTATTCATGAAATTACCTGAGTTTCTGGTCAAGGCGTGACCTTTCGAAGTTTATATAGACACCTTCCGGTTATCGTCCGGGAAAGTTGAGCTTATTTTTGACACTTTACGGTATTGTGCTCAAGATACAATAACATTTTACAGTAAAAACTAAACTAAATTTTCAGATGCCATGTCCGCTTGAAATTGGAAATGGCCAGTAGTATAATTTTTATAACTTTATACAATGACAGAATTTCTCTTGTAGATTTTGAACATCGACTATGCCTCGCGAAATTCAGTGGTCATATGATTGGCTGAAAGAAACAGACTCAAATAATGACCTGATTGGTGATTGGGGTTCCAGAGAAGATGAGGGAAAGGGTTATTGCAAATGGTGTCGTAAGTCCTTCTCAGTTAAAGCAGGCTTGACCAACCTAAAAAGTCATGCAATTGGTAATGGTCACAGCAAAATCTCAAAGGCACGAAAACTATCACAACCACTGCCGTTCCCGACAACTTCCCAAAAAACAAATGCGGATGGAAACATGATAATGGAGACAGAGATCAGATGCGTGACTCGAACGGTATTAAAAAGTCGGAGTTTTGAATCAGAACACGATTTTGTGGATGACCTCAAAGTGTTCTGTCCGGATTCGAAAATTCCCAACAAAATGCGCCTTCATAGCAATAAAATTGCTTATCTTGCTAAAGAAGCCTTGTTCCCTTACGTTAGGCAAATTTTCCTAAGAGCATGAATGAAGAATAAGCATTTATGATCTCCGATATTCGTTTATTTTCAGAGATGCAATTCTGACAGACATCAAAGATAGTCGATGGTTTGCCCTCCATGTAGATGAAGCCAACAAGAACAAACGCTACCTTGGTATAGTAGTTCGATATCTACCTAAGGATTCGATGGAAGTCAAGGTCGCATGTATCGATGTTCGGTCACTCACTTGCTCCAATGCAGCTACCATCTCCAAGGCCATTTCTGATAGTGTGAAGGAGCTCTGTCTTCAAGCTGAGAATTGCTTGTCAATCATGACAGATAATTGTAACACAATGAGAGGTAAACATCGAATGGCCATTTTTCAGGGTTCGTTATCGAATAAACATGTACATGTATTTTTTCAGGGGTGAATAATGGCGTCGTGGTGACATTGGAAAGAGAATTTCATAATCTTGTTGACATTGTGGATGTAGTCTCCATCACATCCACAATGTGTCGAAACATGCGTGTACTGCGGGTAACACCGGAGTAGAGAGTTTGGTCCGCATGATATATTGTCACTTCAAATTCTCTTTGGATTAAAAAGAAGAGCTTGATATGGTAATATAATTAAAGTTAGAATGATAAACCTTGCAAGCGGAACTTGTATTCATTTATAGAGGCAGAAATTGGATTGTGCCATATGCAGAAATCACCGCATGCAGTATCATATCAACATATTCTCATCACACCCAAAACCTTATTTGTTTTCGATTTTACAGATCGCACAGTTTTTGGAAATCAAAAAAATTGGCCTTGATCCGATTGGTTGATACGCGGTAAGTAAAGTTAATTAAGTTATCTGGGCATCATAAAAATTGAGAACAATGAACAAGGAATGTCCAATTTTCACCATATTATAAAAGTCAATTTTACGATTTTTTGTATATCGCTGACATATATGTCATTTTCTTTCTAATATCTTGACCTTGATTTTGCAGGCAGTTATTTTACATTTTAAATATGCGCTTGCAAGCGTATAGCAAAGTGTACGATGCACAATTAAATTTTATAATTTTAAGTCAACACCAGAAGAAAGTGCACAATGTTATATAATTGCCGTTAGTCAGTTATAAAAGCTTCTTGAAATTTCCTTCACTTGCTAAATGTGTTCCGGGTAGGAAAAAATAGAATACCTCTCTTTCGATAATTCCTTTAAGTTTCTCTGTTAAATCTCATTTTTTATAGGTGGCTGCAAATTATCCCTGTTGTCGAACAGATACTTCATCTGTACGATGCCTTATGCAAGTATTTCAATGAGTCGAGGCCGAAAGGAGCAAATTTTGAGAACATTCGATCCGGTCTGAATGACCAGAAGACCAAGTTCTATCTGGTATTCCTTGCGGAGGTTTTGAAACCTCTGCAGGAATTCGAAAAGATTTTTCAACAAGTAATGTTAAAAACAGATATAATGATAAAATAGGTAATGATTTTATTCCTATTTTTTCAGAATGGCACGCGTATCCATACACTCCACATGAAGATGAAAAGCCTTATGAAGCAATGGCTCTTGCGATTTCTTAAACCATCAGCACTTCCGAAGAAATTTTGGACTGCCAATGAACAGGATGACTCGCTGTGGCTGACTCCATACAACCTCAGTATTGGTGATCCTGCAAAGAAGTATTTCGCCTCGATGAGGATGGAAGATCAATCAACTTGTTTGGAAAATATGAAATTGTTCTTCAAAACGGGTACGGAAAAACTCAAAGAATACTTACCCATCGGAAACAAATTTCTCCGTTCCTGCAAATTCTTGAACCCTGCACGTTCGCTCCATAGTAGATTTCCAAACTGGGTGTCTTGCGCTGCAAGACATCTTTCCTGTGTGATAACATAGGATATCGGTTCACTCGAGGTGGAAGCAAGATTGCACCAAAGTGAAACGAAAAGGATTCCCGCCGCTGATCTTTCAAGCGAACAATTAATTGACTTTTGGACAATGGTCGACAATTCCGGCAAATTTCATATGTTGATGAAGTTGGTCAAAGCGATTTTCGTACTCCCTCATGGCAATGCGGAAATCGAAAGGGTCTTCAGCAACTTGAATGATGTCGTCACGAAGAAACGTACCAATCTAGTCCCTCACACAGTGAAAGCATTATTGGTGAGCCGCTCGGCTCTTAGTGCTAAGCAATGGACTGCCAGAAGCATCCCGCTTACCACTTCCCTGAAGGAGTTGTGCGCAAATGCACATGCCGCTTATGTCCAGAGACTACGTGAAGAAGAAAGAATCGCAAAATCCATCCAGCAGAAGAAACTTGAGACTGAATTGATGATTAAGGTTAAAACAGCAAAAAGCGCGAGCAAAAAATTGCCAGTTTGGATGATCATCTCACTTCCACGCAGAGGGAAATACAGAAAAAAACTTAAAGACCAGTTGGAGAAGCGCCGCCTGCTTGAAGAATTGCAAAAGGAGACATTAGAAGATGAAAAAGAACTAAGTCGCCTTAGAGCTGAAAAAGATTCTCTCACAAAGAAGAAGGAAAAAGAATGCGAATGTGTCGTAGAGACTGTTTTGAAACGGAAGGCAGCCGAGCTCCTCCCCAAGATCTCCTCCCTTCCAAAGATACCAAAAATACCAAAGTGACTTACCTGGTGAACTTCCATGTAGACTTTCAGAACAATGGCCAAAGACAATGGATAGCGTCAGATGATTAGTAATCTTTGCAAATAGCAATATGCTCTTACCGTACTAAATTTGTTGTTTCAATTTGTTTAGTGATACACAAGTATACGATTTATTATACTGTATACTCGTTCTATCTGTTAACACAATAGGCATACGCCTTCCTATCAAAGTAATTACTTTCATGATAATTGGATAGGCATACTTTTTTGAAATACCTCCATCAACCCTTAAAATAAGTTAAATCGAAACTCTATGCTCAGTGGCAGTTTCGTTTACTCTATCTTTAATTGCATCTGGCAGTTGAATGTTCGCATGTAATTTGCAAATTAAAATGTGAGCAGGATTCTTGTTACCCTGGGTATAGCTTACATCAATTTACGTGCATTCATTCAGATGTACATTTTAGTACATTACAGTACTGCATGTCAGTCTAACTTTAAGTTCTTATGCAATGATGAGGAATTAAATATGAATGTGTAAAATAGCTCTGAAGCGGCTTTGCAACGAAATAGTGCTGTCTGGGATCATACTATTCAGAAAAGGTGACTTTTTTCTATATATATATATATATATATATATATATATATCATGCACGAAAATTTTCGGGATGCACGAAAATTTCGAAATTCTTGAATCCGGACACTGGCTGCAACCAAATGTTAAACGCGGGGCAAGCATTTGTAAAGTTGAGATACCTGCTTCAATCTCTTGAAAGTAGCGACGGTTGTCTTGCAACAGTGGAAATCTATTGTTCTAGGCCGAAAAATAGTTTGACTTTTTAAGTCAAAAATATCAAAATTTTGGGAATTAGTGACGACCATTTTCTATATAATTCTTAAATTTAATTCTCAAGACTTCCTTTAAATTCATTCTGGCCCCTTTCAGCCGACAAGTTTTCACCGGCAACTGCTAGTCACAGATGAAAGTGCATAGGTTATTTTTGACTATGAATCACCGGTACCTGCACTGATGCTCATTACTCGCTATTCTGTCAGCTAACTTTGCCGATTTGAACGTTTGGTTACTCAGTGACAGTGACTACTAACGAAGATGTGTTGAATGATAACCGAGAGTTTGGTAATGTTTGATTCGGAATCACAGTTCCGAGGCAATCCTTTTCATTTGTGGGAGTTATAACAAAAATAGGCCACCCTGGTTGTAATAGAAGAAATATTTGAAGTGGATAGTCACTCCACAGAAGTAGCGTATGGATGGAAAGTGTGAGTTCATATGATTGAGGATGATGCTTGTCATGAAGTCTTTTATTCACAAAGCTACACAAGAATTTGTTGGATCGATAGAAAATTGCCTACGAAAGACAAAAATATCTTGATCAGAGAAAATAAACATTTAAATGAAAATATGATCGCTGAAACTCATGAATGACTTAGTGCGCTACCCAGCAACCAACCCTGGTAATTATTCGAAGGAAATTATTTGAAATTATCGACGGTTAAAATTTCGTGAACTGTAATTGAAATATCTTGCAAAATTTTGAGCATGCATTGTAGACGTTTAGCCATTCCTGGGGAATTAATTCAGAAATGAAAGTACTGCTAAGTGCGACCTAGGTGAAAGAGACTTTTCTTTTACCTGGGTTGGCACTTAGCAGCACTTTAACTTTGTATGATTTTGTCAATCAAAAAGTGTTTTCTTGTTGATTGACAGTGGGTTGCATCACTTATAATGAAGTGAAAAGTATAACCGCATTCTTCACGGTTTCAGAAGCACCCGAATAAGCGGACTGGGACACAGAGAAGCAAATATGCACCCAGCACCAAACTGACAGCAGCCCTAGACCACCCTTGTAGGCCCTGTTATGTTACAAGGGATGCAGGTATAGAGGGACACTCCATTAAGCCGACAAGGAACATAGCTGCTCTTATGGGAAGGTCCCCATCAAACTCCTCAACCCCGGTTCGTTTGCACTTATCATCCTGACTCCCAGCAGAAACAGCCTTGTCAGCAATCCTCCCCATTATCAGGGACGTCGTCTCCGTCGTCTTAGGGACACATTGGCAGTTACAGCGATGTCTCCCCGGTCATAGGCACTTGCTCGTAGGGGCCAGGAGCCCAACAAGAACCAACTCTGACACCAAGTAACCAGACCAAACTATCCCAGACAGCCATCAAGCAACCGCTCTCGGACTTGCGTGCTCCCAGAAAAAAGTTGTTTTGTCAACAACAGTGAGTGGGTTGTATTAGCGAAAATGTAGTCAAAAATATTACCTTATTCTTTATGATTGTATTATGGTCAAAGTTCAATGAGGCATGTCTGGTTAAGTTCACTGCTTGTTGCTTGGCTCCTATCTGACGGACAGATCGTAATATGGACGCCTGTATCACACTGAAATAACTTCTCATTGCAGTTGTTTTTTTTGTAGTATCTGAAGTGCCGGAAGTGTATTCTCTATTTACAAATGATATCAATGTCGAGACCTTTAGATAACCATCTTATTGCGGAAACTTTCGATGATGTTATTCCATGACAGAATTGATTAGAATTACCATTCAATTCAGTCTGATAATGCATGAATGACACAAACACTCATGTTTGTGTACCCAATCAGCTCAAAGTGCATGAAATCATTCAATAAAACATAAGAACGTGGGCTAATGATTGTTTGATATTTTGGATGTATTCAGTGTCGCCTTTGATGTACAACAGCGAACTTGAGCGTTGAGCTGCACTTGTACCCAGTTACCCCTAATCCAGAACTGAGAATTGAGCACGCGGTCCTGCATGATGCATTGCAAGGCGTCGTTTAGCGACTACGACCACTTACTATCCATGGAAACCGCCTACCAAGAATTTTTCCTATTTGGTACCAGCACTTTCAATTCCATTTACTGTCTTGTTGAACGCTTTGGCGAGTCTTCAAAATGGTTTTCAAATATTATCGAAAAATGTCATCAGACAAGAAGAGAAATGTATCCTATTTTGCAGGTCACAAAAACGACATTTCTTTCTAACACAGGAGATGTAAACGATGGATAAAGTAATTTCAAAGAAGCTAAGTATACTAGATCAGATCACCGCACATAAAAAATGAAGGTTGGATGTTATTATCTTAAATGTCACTGAAAAAATCTTCATCGGTATCCAACATTATTTGGCAAATAGTAGAATTAAATATTGAGTTGCATCCTCCGTTAAAAATTGGGAACACACCTGAATAGCTGTTATTTCATCCAATATCAGGAATCATGAGCAGGCCTAGTTCACATCTCTCAACATCGACACAATTCCTATTTTAAAGTTGCAGCCATGTCCGGGTAAATTTATAATTAGCAAGTTAGTGCAATTTAGACGGTCATTCATTAAACATTACTTTCAAACACACTACTGATAAGTCGCCAAAGTTAATACACCTCCAACAATCAATAAAAAAGTAACATTTATTAATTGTAGCAGGCGCACTAACTTAGGCGACCTGTCAGTAGTGCATTTGAAAGCAACATTTAGGGAATACACGAATTCACATGACAAAGGTCATTTTATCAGACCCATGTGCAGTGTGCCGCAAAGGTGTGGGTTCAAATTCAATCAATTGTACGAGATGTCAGTTTTGGGCTCACATGCGTTGCAGTGGCATTGTGGACCGCCTGTCATCAGCAGTAGGTACATTGGTGTGTCGCCGGTGTAAAGGCGAAACGGGGACTGACAAAACCCCATCATTTGGAGACGGTGATCTTTTGAAAGTTGAAAAGGAAAGCTACGAAGTAGAGAATACTTTTCGTTACCTCTGTGATGTCATTGATACTGGCAGAGGAGCGCAACAGTCAGAGCGAGGATCCTGGACGGTTGGTGCCGGTTTCACGAAATGGCACCCTTTTTGACATCTAGAGTAACTGCACTTTCAATGAAGACAGTTATCTGCAGGTCATGTGTGCGCACCAGCGTGTTGTATGACATCGAGACGTGGGGCATGTCATCGGAGTGTTGACGACTTGAAGTGAATGAAATGCGGATGGTCCGTTGGATGTGCGGAGTGTCACCTCTCGCGACCGCATTTCCAATGAAGAGCTCAGAAGAAGAATGTGCCTGGAGCCTATCGGTGACTTTATAAGAAGACGTCGACTAGAATGGTGTCATGCATGGTGTGGTCATGTGTGCAGACAAGACGAATGTCAGTGGGTGAAGCGCGTGCGGAAATTACAAGTGGATAGTCGCCGACCTGATGGACGTCCAAAGAAATCATGGAGCGATAACATTAAAGAGGACCTTTGACGCCTCGGGCTTCGCATGGAAGATGCAAGCAACCGAGGGAAGTGGAGAACTGCCATACAAGCAAACCGTCGTACCCAACATGAATGGAACAATCGACGTTAAATGGCATAAGTATAAGTAAGTAAGTACCCATGGAAATTTCATTAACATGCTAATTGCATCTCAAACAATATTCTTCGAAAATGAGGTGTCATCATTTACTCCGGCAGCCAGAACGAGTTTCTGTAGGGAATATGGCCGAAAATGAGACTTTCACAGAATGGTTTACAGCCGTTGACTATTAATCTGCTGCCTCCTCTTCTTGTCAGATAAGATCAAATAAAAGCACATGTTTATCCAATGGGACGCAGATCGAAGTTTTCGGTAAAAATGACATTTTCTGTGTTTTCTCTGATTAATTGAAAAGTAATAAGTCAAGATCCATAGTTTTTGGCATGATATGTCTTCAGGTCACAGATGCACAAAACTTGTGAAATCGTTGATTTTAAAGACGTTCTGCAGCAACAGGAGGTCTTGTTGGTGTCAAAGCAAGTGCAAAACAGCAGTTTGAAATAAAGAATCAAGCTTGTTTGTCTGCCCTTTCCTTTGTTTGCTTACGATCTCTCTCAATTCATTCTTCATTATCAAAAGAATGTGATCACGCAAAAAATAAGACAGAATGACATGCATTGTATTTCTCAGAAGTTTTTTTTTTAAAGTTTCGGCAATATCACGCTCAGAATTACTGATATATGAGTGAGGAATGATATGCGTAAGACATGATCGGAAGGTCACCCTCCGCTGTTGGTAACAAAACTCAATATCTGTGTTTGCGCGAGCGCTTTCGAGGTCCGTCGAACTTCATAATCATGCGCATAATGATTTATTGCGAGATTCACATGGAGCAATGATAAGTGTTTATAAGATCTATGACAATAGTCTCTTTACGAAATGAGTCAACGGTAATATAATGCTGATTAAAGATAGGAGTGTTTATGAAGCCAAAATTACTTGAAGGAAAAAATGCATGCGATAAAGGACACAACACGCGCTCGCTCAAACAAAAATATTGAGCTTTGCTACCAACAGCAGAGTGAACCCTCCGATCATGTCAGCTGGTTCACTCTTCAGTGGAATGATATGTGCGCATGTCACCAGACCCTCCAAAGGTTTTCTTCTCCTTAATAAAAGCAAAATATAATAATAATAATAATAATAAAGCGTTTATTAAACAACAATGCCTCAATACTGATAAGCACACAATACGTAGCATAACAATACGTAATGCAGCACATAAGCACAAATTATAGACAAAACAAAGTGATAAAGTCATTAATTAGCTAACGATGATTAAGCAAAAGGTAATGAATACTGGTCACTTTCTGAAACCAGAGTTTATCAGTCTAATCATTGTAACAATGAAACTGCGATTTCTGATTGATGTTGAGCAATCCGGTAAACGATATTTTTTGGAATAATGCAAAGTCTGAGGTGATAGATGGTGCAACGGATGATGAGGATTTTGCGTCAAATTTGTGAACAAGTCAATACCAAGCATTAATCTGCGATAACTTAGCGGGACAAACTTTGAACACTGACACTGCGATGACGATGAAACACCACATATGATTCTGTGAGATCGGTTTTGGATCTTCTCAATAGCATCACACTCAGATTTTCTGAAATCAACAAATGAAGGCGCAGCATATTCAAGTATACTTCTGACACATTTGAAATATACTAAAAGGAGATCAGACTCGGACAGAAATGGCTTCAATTGACGAAGAATGTGCATTTTAGATGATGCTTTCTTCGAGATAGCATTCATATGATGGTTCCAATTTAAATTAGAATCGATGCAAACGCCAAGAAATTTAAGCATGTTCACAACTTTGATATTATCAATGTAAAAAGCCGAGAAGTTAGGGGCTGGTAGCGATTTCTGAGTTATGAATAATTGTTGACATTTTTCAACTTTGATGGACAAACCATTGTCACTTATCCAATCAACTACATCTTTGAATCCTGGAATAATCGGACTTGAGGATGATCCACGCTTTATTTCCCTAAAATTACTGTGTCATCAGCATACTTGATAAGGAGAATGTTGGAATCATCTACAACCAAGTCAGCCAAAAAATACGGTATCCAAAGATGAGCGGACCAAAACTTGATCCCTGAGGGATCCCACTAACAACTCCAACGTAGTCACTGCAGCATCTTTTCCAGCGCACCCTCTGAAACCGCGAAGTGAGATAGTTTTCAAAAAAAAATTATTTCAAAATTAGAAAATCCATCACAAACCATTTTGTCGAGTAAAATTCGATGGGAGACTTTGTCGAACCCTTTCTCGAAATCAATAGCGAGAAAATGACAGGCAATTGTATCGTTCTCCTGAAGGTTTTCTGAGATAAAGTTCTCCAACTCAATCAGAGCACACGTAGTGGAACTTCCTTAGTGATATCCGAATTGATGGTTGTCAAATCTTGACATGAAAGAATGTCCAATTTGATGTACTAGCTCATTCTCAAGTAGTCGCTCCGGGACTGGCAACAAGGAAATGGGACGTACATTTAACAGATCAGGAGGTGAACATTTTGGAAATAGCATGATGTCAGCATTCTTCCATTTTTGGGGTAAATTGGCATCAATCATGCATTTGTTATATATTATAGTCAATGGTCTTATAAGAAAGCACGATAACTTCTTTCACAGAATGCTGGGAATATGATCAGATCCGCAAGATGTCTTTCTATTGATTCTTGTCAGCAACTCTAGCACTCGAGCCTCAGTGAAAAGGAACATCATAATGTAGATCCGACGGATTGGAGGATCATCAATAAAGTGTTTGGCAAATTCTCCATTCAGATTCTGAAGAGTCTGTTCAAGACTTAATGATTTATTAGCAGCGCATGATGCCAACCAGTCTGACTTGCCTTTAGAACAATTGGTGACTGTCTTATAGACTTCCCAGATCGAACGTTGGGCAGAAAGCTCTTTTCCCTAAAGCCTTTTTGACGAAGAAATACATTCTTTAACTTTTTCTTGGAAATGCTTGTACATTGGCCTGTTTTTTTCCGATAAGTTTTGAATCGTTTATTGATCAACACTTTACAGACGTTGGTTATCATATGTAGCAGAAAGCCTGTTAATTCTCTCATCATACTGAAGAAACTCAAAGAACACATGCTAGACTCAAGAAAACGGAAATTAATTGTGAAAAATGAATTTTCTCCTGATTATCTTCATGAAATGTCTTGACTTTTTACCGGACACCCTTAAACGTCCAGGACGTAGAAATATAGTTAATACTGACATCTTGAGATCTATACCCTTACGAGTAGTCGGAGACATAATAATGGTCAAGCAATCAGAATCAAAGCCAACAGATGGGCAATGACAGGAGATAAGTAAAAAAATACACTTTACATTACATAGATGAACTGCGAGCCTCAAACCAAGGAAGAAGTGTTAACTAAAACTACCAATGAAGATATACATAATATTGAAATCATAGAAAACATCAAAGTGCTGACTTCGTTGCCTGTATATATGATCTTTTACCTACGAGTATGTATGTTGATGCTATACTCTGTTATCTACTCGCTGTGAAATTGATTTGCTTAGCTGCTTCATGCACTTATGAGAGCATTGAAATATAATAAAATAGTGGCTATGGTCTTCACATATATCATCATGATGAGCATTCTAAAAAAATTCTCCAAAAAAACTTCCAAAAATTCTCATCATTGGAATGCACAAGAAAGAATCAAGAGTATAAACTAACAAACAGTGCTTGTCAAGTGATTGTTGCAAGGTAGGGGTGCGAGCAGTGATATTTCTTTCTATGAAAGTCGCAGCCAACCATCACATCGTTCAGGCCACATATTAACTGCACTTATTGCACATATTAACTGCAATTTTCCAAGGTAGATCATCAATGAGACATGCTAGAAACCGTGAGATTACATGCATTTCAAACAGTCTAGAGCAGGGACTACAATTTTCAGCCATTTCCGCAATTTCCGCAAATCAGCCAAACATTTTTTGTTGGGTCTGGTAATTCGCCTAAAAATTCAATCAAAGTGTGGGTGGGTAGAGGCACGGGTAGGATTTTCTGAATGATGTGATAATTGAATTTTGTCAATTTCTACAATTTGTTCCTTGCTACTTTCGGCTTGTCGAACATTGTAGTGTCAGAATCGGTGTAGTAGCATTATTGTATTTCCATGTTTTACCTCCACTTTTCCAATTTTTATCCATCGATCTCCTGTTGTTTTATAATATCCATTTTTAATTTCCTTAACCTATGATGACCATTGTCCTATTGTATTTCCACTGCCAGCATCTGTAGTCGGTAAGGTATATTAGACGTCTGTTTTGAACATGTATGCGGCAATCTATGGTATTAGTATATTAACAGTAATAATGAGTAGTGTTACAAATCTTAAGATTTCCACTTTTACCAGATATTGGGCCAAAGCTGATCAATTTTAATTCGTTGCCACGAGAAAGCTCCATTGAGTTCTTTTAAGAACTGATTAGTCCAATGGTTACAGT
This sequence comes from Prostheceraeus crozeri, assembly GCA_907163375.1. NCBI lineage: Eukaryota > Metazoa > Platyhelminthes > Polycladida > Euryleptidae > Prostheceraeus > Prostheceraeus crozeri. The sequence continues at coordinate 60,492 of CAJQUW010006412.1, read as the reverse complement.
AGCATTGCATCTGTACACTTGCGGATTGGAGAACGCCATCAGTCTTCATTAGGACTACTTCAATTAACAATTTGAATTAGTAAGCATTATATTCTATTATAAATGGCTGCTGGGATGATTTTCATCATCGTATGAGAATTCTAAGACCTGTTGACCGAATGAAACTCCCGTATTCTAGCGCACGAAGTTTGGTTTTTAACTGTTTGATAATGGGGACACCAATGGAGTGTGGCATTAAATGAAATTCCATTATGTTATATCACATTCAAAAAATCATGAGATATTATGAAGAATATCATCATCAATCTCTTGATGGCTGAATGTCCGAGTTGGGTCTCAGTACTAATGCATTGTGATGTAGGCTAGATGGAGCATTGATGAGGAAATATTTATTAACGAGACAGAAGATTTTTATCAGATTTCGAGGTTAAGGGTTGCCAGGGGTCAAGTGCCAAGGTTCAACACAAGAACTCCTATGTAAACCATGAAGCACAGGTGCAGTACAATACACCAATACACCGTTTATATAATTATTTTTCCGCAAATCCGCTTCGAGCAAATTAGATTCTGACCTAGAGACAGACAAAACAATGAATTCAAAATACTGATGAAATATTATAAAAAATATAGTTTTGAAGTGATTGACGGACACTGCTTGCACTTACAATATCGCCCATAAATCATCTCGTACTTTACTGTAAGTTGTATTCATAAAATTTTGTTCATGTATGGAAAAGCACTAATTTTACACGTGGTTAAGTTTTTTGTATTGACTTTAACGTATTTTAAACAAATTTGAAAATCTGTGGAGTTGGATCCATCCACTAAGTCCCATTCACATTAAGGATGCATTCTTAAGGTATACCCGATGATGGACTGCATAGTCCAGTGTCGCTCATGCATTGGCCAATCAACGTGTCTATGCTTACTTGTTATCATCGTCCCATAATAGCAAATGTCAATATAGCGAAGCGCCAATATTGAAAATGCCAAAATAGCGAATTCTCTGAAAAATATATTACATCATCTGAAATTAGACACATTAATTTGTGCGGGAAGTTTGCTTCAGCACCTGAATCATCACCTTGTCAATCCAGATCTCCTTGCATGAATTGATGCTGTTACAACGGGCTGCTTTCAGTTTTCAAAACTATGAAATCTGTCACAAGTCACTGCCACTTCAAGCTAATTTTTATCAGACGATAGGTCATGCAAACTTAATTTTGCTTCATAGTGACAACAGTGAAATATATTGATGTAGTATAGGACCATATCGCACTTTTTTCTGTTAAGATTTGACAAACTCGCAATGAAATCATCAGATCATAATTGAATTGAATTTTTGGCTAAGCACCTCAGAGTGTCCAGCGGTCTTCAAAGGAAAGTTAAAGTTAGATGACAATAGCAACTTGTGAAGTGTGGCAAGAAAGGACAAGTCAAAAAATGAACTCTACCAAATACCTAACATCCAACCACTGTAACAAGTCTGTTGTAGTAACCACATTAACTTGTTGCAAATATCAATTTCTTTATGACAAACACGTAATATTCTATAAGTCTGAGAATTCGCTGATGAGGGAGTCGCTATATTGACTTTCACTTTTTTGGGTCGGAACGCTTTCAGCTAGTCATATACCGATCATAGCAGCAATTGTTTAGCCGTTGTAGGTTACCATATAACAGTGGTTTTCAAACTTTTTTTCGCGCCCCCCTCCCAAATTGTGAACTACTGCCTCGCGCCCCACTATAAACTTGTCGACGCCATACGACGCAAACTCCGATGTTCAGTTATCGGTTTTGGCCACATTCTCATAACTATTCCTACATTCATGACAAAGTATCATCTCCGACGGTGCATCTAACAAAAGTGTGCATGTGTACCAGGGTTGGAACCGGGACCGGCTGACCGGCCCAGTCGAGCGGTTGGGTTAGGTTGCCCGTTGGGTTGTATTGTTATAAGTCGATGGGTCTACCGTCCCCGGTCGAAAACCGGTCATCCAATCAATCGACAGCAATTATTGGGCGGGTGGATATTGACAGCCAAGCCACAGAGATGAATTTATTCTTAACATAACGGTTACATCAACGCAAACAAAACAGGTGAAGTCACGCGTGAGCCTAATTCTAAAAGTTTGTAGAATACATTTGCTTGTATTTTCCATTTTCATCCAAAATCTGACAAGCTTGTTTCACTCCACCTAGTAACGATAAGACCTCCCTCTCTCGAATTTGATTTCCTATAATCGCTGCTGCGCACCCTGATGATGACATGACTGACAGACCGAATTTATTTCATATCACCTTAATTTCTCAATAGGGAATTCATTCTCAATCGGCCTAACTCACTCATTAAAGAAACACATGTGAATCAACACTCGTCGGTTAATAAGCAATTTAGAAAAGATACCTTTGTTGATTTATTGTTATATCTATTTATAATATTTTAATAAAAAGTGTTTAAAATCAAATATTTTCAAAACCGAATTAGTCTTAAAAGATAGCCAAATATTCAAAATGGTAGATTCAATGAATATAATAGGTAGCGCATAAGCCCTCAGGAAAAATACTGAAAAAATCATTGATGTTACAAATTTCAAAAAGATCGAGGCCAAGGACCTTAAAATTACAAACCGATGACCCCTTTGTCGCGTCTGTTTGAATGACAAAGTGTAAATTAATAAAAGACGATCATAACCATCCGTTTGGGTTTGGCTGGTCAACCAACCGGTTGGGTTGACTTCGTCTTGCCGGTTACCGGTTAGGCTGGGTCATAAAATTCTTGACCGGTTCCAACCCTGATGTGTACATGGTGAAATGAAAAGAAAGCAGCATCCGGAATGGAAGCATTAAAGAGAATTACATCAAATTCATCATTATTCATTATTATCAATTCATTAATTGCATGAATTATTTAATTGAATTTATTTACTAAAACGTTCACACAGAAAAGTTGCCCCTCAATGAGAAAAATGAGCCTTTTGGATAGCTTTCCAAAATCAGGATTCTTGGAAGAAAGTTGCAACCGAAATTCTGAAGAAACATTGAGGCGGTTGCGGCCTTTGTTTTTCAGATATGCGAGACGAGAGAATCCCATTTCGCAGAAATATGCAGATGCAAAACGAACAGGGATTCGAAGAGCACATGCAGTGACAGAAGGGACTGCGTATTTCTCCAACACTGGGACATGGAATAAGTGAAGCAGTCTTCGCAGAAGCCATTCCGTCGAGCCCCACCCTTTGGGAACCCTGCTTTACAGTATTGATAATTGCTTACATCAATATCAACATGCGTGTTAGTTGCAGTCGAAGCTCGCTAATTCGGACACGGATAATTAAGCTTTTACGTCACTACTCCCCATACTTGGGGCTTGGACGGTGCTGACATAGTCAGACTTATGGAGCGTTGTAGTCCTTTTAGTCCGGATGTCCTTCCTGCCGACTTCCAATGACACCTTCGGGGCTCGACCTCTGGATCAGAAGATCGCTAGGCCAAGCACTTAACCAGTGTACCACGGAGACCACGGCAATTAAGATTTCGGTTAATTAAGATCATACGGCCGTGGCATTTTTTTTGTACAGTTGTCATACATAAGTTGCTGTTTAATTAAAACTTTCGATGATTAAGACATTGAAAGCCTGGTATTAATGGTCTTAATTACCGAGCTTTGACTGTATTTTTATCCTCTGGAGCTTCAATTTTCAATATACAGTGTATACTGATTTGAACAGTTTCTATATATGTGGATTTTGTGACTTGTCTGTTTCTTTTCAGATATCTGGAGGATCTTGAGAATTTCATTCATTACTTCAGTTATGTCCATTTAAGCTCGCGCTTCGCAGATGTCATTGTTGTTGAAGGTTTGGATGATTATCTGAAAGTGAGCGAAAATCATAAAATCACAACTATCTTCAGAACGATATCTTTACATGAGTCTTGCGTTTTGTTTGTCTGATGCCATTAAAAGAATGTTTCACATACCGCAAAATCTCGAAGAGAGCGCCTCCTTTAAATGACCACCACCTTGACATGTGGTGATTTACTAATTACCTCGAAAGCCTTCATCGTTCAATCTTAACGACTGTGACCTGCTACACAGTGTCCAGTGTCCACCCTCCTCCCATTTCTCTCGCATGGCAAGAAGCAATAACACGATTGATTCTCTCGAGACCTGCCCTCTTGTGGCGTTCGGGGCTTTGATTATCAGGTGTCTCACGCGGCAAAAAATCAAATTTGAAATAGTGGCAAAAAATAGCATAAAAAGTAAAAAATGGCAAAAAATTCGGAATTTCTACCAGTATTAGTAGTCAGGTGATTGCATTATTGATGATTCAATAGAATGGAGTCTAATTGTAAAAATCAAAAAATGTAAATATTTCAAACACATTCTTTCATTTCAGCCATCATTTACTTCGTTCAGTAGCTGTCTTCATCAACAGCAATTTTTTGATCTTAATTAAGGCCTTGTTTTTGATCTAAATTATCTTTTTATTTTCGGAGCAATCGCTTTATGCTTCAATATGTCAATTTATCAATGCATCTTGCATCCGGGTAATGTCTGAGCCTTGGACGCTCTGGAAATCGCCTATTAATTAAGAGGTCTTAGCTCATGCTGGAGCGATAGTTCTAGACTGGAGTCGTAGGTTCGAGTACTACCAGCTGCTAATCTTTTGCGTGCAATTTGATCTGTCGTTAATCTCATTTTTATTGTTAATTGCATTTGCGATAAGGCTTCAGATTCTTTAGTGTACATCAATCCCCTCAACTGGTTTAAATATTGGCAGTCAATTGTGACAAACTATTTATTGACTGATCATAATTGCAATGGCAACTGATGTGTGGAGAAAATTATCCTGCCAATTGACATCCGTCGCATGTAAACGGTCGTAGCTCTATCGGCAGAGCTGCAGGTATAGGCATGTGGTCGTAGGTTTGAGTCCTCCCAGGCGCACATCGTCCAAGTGACAACTTGATCTATCGTTCATCTCATTTCATTATGGTTGCTGATTTGCCATAGCCCGGTAAATTTACGTGATTTTTAATGACTAGTAATTATTTGATTTCCAAGGCTATCCTGCAATTTGAAGCAAATATTAAAAAAGAAATTATTTTAACGTCACTACTTCCACCGAGAATAGGCCGATGCTGACATTACCTGGGCCGCGTTGTGGTACTTTTGGTCCAGATGCCCGTCCTGCGGATTTCCATATTTTCAGGGCTCTTAGGCCAAAGATCGCCTGGACAACCACAAAATCACCATTCCACGGAAACTACTGTAATGCCTCTAAAATGACTAGGGAGGCGTTTCTGTATAATAATTATAGAGCCTACCCATTTATTTCAAACTTTTCTAAATGATTTTGTCAAATACTTTTCAACCTCTTGAATTTGCTTCGTCAGCGCAGTACTTATTGTGATGTCCAAATTATAAAAGTAAATAGAAATTTTACTTCAAACAAGCTCCGTAATTGATAGTGGCCGTTTATTTCAAAACTATCAACTTAATAGTCTATAGATTGGTCTATACATGTAGTGTCTATTATCTATTTTTTGTAATTGTGTTTGCTTGTCATTCCGAAATGAAATGAAAGGAGTTTTATGGCATGAAAGATTACCGGTCTAACACCATTTATTTCCGCAAAATGTTATGCAGTTACTTTTTCCGGTTATCAGTCTGTGTTCTCAAGGATATTACAATAGCTACAAATAATGTTATAACAATGTTAATTATCATGACATTACAAATATGACCATAATGAATAAAAGGAAAACGTCACAAATCTCTCCCGAAATATATATAATGCCGAATAAACACAAAGGTTTAAGTAAGGCAGTGACCAAGCGTCTGGACGCGAAACGTTTGCCGATTTTACCTGTATTATATTTTTACTTAAACTTTTGTGTTTATTCGGCATTATATATATTTCGGGAGAGATTTGTGACGTTTTCCTTTTATTCATTATGCGCCTCCCGCCTCAAGCCATTACATACATATATATAATATGACCATGCCAAAGTCCGAGAAACTGAGACTTTTGATGCATACATAATTCACTAAACAATTGATGGATTTTGTGGCAAGACTTTCAGTGTTCCGTTTGATTGAGTTTAATACTCTATCGATCTTTGAAAACTATTATTTTTCAAGATCAAGTTTATTCAGTGCTGTGCTTCTGCGAATAGTAGCCGGGAATCTCTACCATTTGACTATATTTTGTTTACGTACTTACCTACACAGTCTCTGCCGCTCTGAATGTTGCAACCCTGTCATAAAAAAAGTTATCGGGTCAACAACATTGCGTCGACATTGAGCCGACACAGTTATTGTTCTTGATTGTTCGATGTAGGACCCATGACGCTGCATCGACATAGCGCCTTCTAACTGTCGTCATAATGCGATTAAAATGCCGACATGTAGTCAGTAGTGCTATCGAGCTTCACATATTAGGGAAAATCAACCTAAATCTACTGACCGAAATCTCATAAGTCAGGCTAACTACACATCAGTTGAGAAAAAATGATTATTTTCCACGGATACTGTATTAAAAATATAAATGATAACTCGACGTTTCGCTGCTACAGCTTGATCACGAGCAAGTTTGTGACAAATATGTGCATAAAACTACACATCAGATGACATGTCACGCTCTCTCGAGTCCTGTTGGGTATGGGAAGGGGACTGCAGAAAACCAGTATGGAAGTCTGACCTCGTGGGCCAGTTTATGAGTGAAATCCAATGCGACACTATCGCAAGGGGTCGACGGCTTTCCCTATATAACTCATGCTTATCACATTCCATGAGATATTAGTCACAAACAGAGCCATCGGGGGGGGGGGCTGAATAGCGAGATTTGAATCACGTTTCAACGATGGCTTCTATGAAAAAGAATTTGGTGTTAAAATGTGCACCGCAGCCAGCAGAGACGTACAATTGGATAGCTTCATTGGATTTAATTAATTGGGTATCATCTTTCAAAATCTCAGGAGAATATTAAAGTAGTCATTTTTCTTTCGGCTAGATTTCAGTTCATTGACTTAAGTAAGCTTTGAAAATTTAAAGATCAGTTGAATAGTATGTTTCAATACCGATAGAAGTCAATCTTCTATCAGAAAATCTTATATCAGAAAAATGTCCAATCTTCTATGATTAACAAACTTTCTATGAGTCGGATAGCCCTTTTTTATAGTAGCTTCGGCTACTGTTCGAAGAAGAACGGAACTTGAAAAGCAAGTGCTTGAAAGCTCATATTAGGATAATTTTAAGAATGTAATTTGAATAAAGAAAGATCTGACATACAGCGGCAAACATTATTTGTTGTATTTATTAATAATGTTATTCCATTATCATCATTTTGGCGAAAAAAAACAAGTAGCGAAATTTTTTGCACCCTAAGCGAAAAAGCGGCAAAAAATTCACGATTTTGGAGTGAGAACCCTGTAATTACACAGGATACAGATAAAAAAGTATTAGCTGATGTATATATAAATCGCAGTTATTCAATGTCGGAATTAGTCATTATTGTCATTTATCATTATCTCACGTTATTATAGGCCTACCATATGTATGTTGAGATATTGACCTACCGTCATTTAGCATGACTTTCTGCAAAGTCTTTGCTCAAAAAGGTAGTATATTAACTAATATTGATGCAATTTTAACTTTTGGACTTGGAGAAGGGTTGAAGATTAGATCATGGTTGACTTCAAGAGGTTTTACGGCAAGTTGAAGAATCATTGCGAGTAAGTTTCATAAAATTATAAAGCGTTTATTTTGTTAATGAATGCTGCTGCTTCTCTGTAACTTTGAGATCTAGAAATTTAGAAATGTCATAGTAAACAAGGTTGGTATCCTTTTAATTAAAAAGAACGCTATTTAGGCTTCAGAATGCTACTACTTATTCATAAAGGCTTTTTAATTATGAAATCAAATTCTGTTGCAGTTAATGTGCATATTTCGTTCTACTTTCATACTTGCGTCCATCAGTGTAAGTAGCAGGTATAAATGTAAAAACATTTTCTAAGAATTCATGACATAGCCCTTTCACTTGTTTTAGGCTGTATAGCAAAATATGCTGCACGTATTACAAAATATAGTCACGGAAAATTGATTCAATAACCATGTTTATTTTTCATTCATGTCAATAGTTATTCAACCTGAAGTCGATTGATTTTTAAAGAAAATTTCATTAGATTCATTGATGTTTCTTTGTGGATATGATAAAGCATCATGTTAAAGGAACTGTGAAATCATAGGTTCATAAGGATAGTTCATAGCTCTACTTTCACAATTTGAAAGTGTTCGATGCAACTAATATCATCATGAAAAATGTATGTTAATGTATAAATCTATTTAAACAGAGCAATAGATTGGCCGTGTATTTCTCTGTTTTTATTGAAATATTTGCGTCGTGGAAAATTTGGAAAATTCATGTATATTCGTAGTCGTATGTGATGCTAACATTCGCAAGTCGTAACAAAAAATACGGCATCCGTTGAAAGCAGTTGTTATTAAAAAAATTTCAATCAATTGATTACTGTGATGAAATAATTTCGATAAATTGATTAGTGTCATCAAATAATTGTAATTAATTGATTGACTGATTTACTTTCAATGTCGTCACCACTCACCATCGCAGGAAGAACATTCCACAATGATGTAATTAATTAAACACTGAGCTCACTAAGAATACCTTATTCACAGCTGATTGCCTTCAGGATTCTTGTTGGGAGATATTTGGTGAAGGCATTTAGTATCTCTATAGTACGCTTGTATGACAACATTTAAAACTTTGTTTTATAATCTGCTATCTGCACGTGACTCATTCACTTGCCTCAATAAATACTCATCACTATAATTGTGATGCATGAACATGAGCGTGTAATAATGACACCAACATTCACTTCCAATTAAGAGTGTTTCATGTAACAGGTCTTCTCAAGTCACAATCAAAATTAATAATGAGTTTATATTCCACTTGCAAGTATGCAGGACCATGTAGACTAATTCGTTTAATTGAAATATTTTAACAGCGAAAATAATCAAGAATTAGTCCATTTCAAATGGTGATGATAATTGCAGTCAATTGATTGCTTACCCAAAGCTAATTGCAGTGATTTTTTGACAACCCCTGATTGAAAGAACTTGACGCTTTGATCGTTGTCGAAGATAATAATCGATTGAATAAATTATGGAATGCCCCGCAATTATAGCAAAGAAGGCCGCAAAATTAACTCGTCGAACAGCAGTGTAACTCACAAAAGAAAATGAAGGAAGCAACCGATTGCGCTTAAAAACATAAATAAAACAGGATTCTTTTGAAATAAATATTGAAGCAAAAGAGAGACCGATTTTCTTATGAGTCTCTCTCCGGAGAATGGTGCTGTTTTGCTTGTGAAGTCTCAATGTGTGCAACGACAAGACGCTATGATGTCAGAGCTTCAACTCGTCAACCAGCTCAGTGGATGCCAATATCGCCAACATAGGCCTATACACGTCACCGGATGTAATGCTGATTGGAGCGAGCTCTGTAATAGTCCAGGCAATCTACAGCGAATTACATTTCAACCCGTCACAAATAGCAATAGTTTCAAGAGTGGCTCTTCCTGTAGAGAAAAATCCCTTATCAACATATCAAAAATCTAAGAAATCTAGTAGTGGAACAACCTGAATCACTTGAAGTCACTTGAAGTCACTTGAATCACTTGAAGTCACGGATCTTTTCGAAATATAAAAACACGCTTACTCCAATGAAATCGTAGATAAAGATAGCAACAGCCAATCAAAATGAGCTGCTGCAGCTTTGTCTCATTTGCTGCACCACATGGCTCTCACCAATACCAGATATGTTTTCTGAATTATGTCCTTTCCAAGCTGCTAGATTTCTTAGTCATTAGTTCAAGAATACTTCTATCTATCTACAGGTGCAGACTGATGCAGATTTGTACAAGTTAAGCCACAAATTTGCGAGTTCTACGATCAATAAACGCTGACTTTTTGCAACTACCGTCTTGTGAAGACGCATAGCTGTTCAAGCCGATAGGTCAAAAACGCGTTTACGTGCCCTTATTTTGTAGATAACCTTCTTGGGTATACTTGTAAGGTGCAAATTGATAAAGATTTGTACAAGTTAGGACACAAATTTTCATTTTTTTCCATCAATAAGCGAAGCTTTTTTGCAAGTACTCTCTTGTGAATGTGCGTAGAAATTAAAGCATCTATATAAAAAGCACGTTTACGCACGCTTATCATCCAATACACGTTCTAAGGCACCTGCAGATGCAAATTGATGCAAATTTGTCCATGGCAAGGGAAAAAGTACGTGTATTTCTATCACTATGACATTCTCTTTAGCAAAAAATTCTATGAAAACGCATAGAATTTTACGTCTCAACATGAATAGTAAGTTTACACAGACATGTCATAATACTGTTTGTCTGTTTCTGCTCGCTGCTGTAGAAGCCATAATTTGATTTAAGAGAACAATTATTCTATGCTATTGTGTGCTTTTTAGTATTGAAGCAACTATAATTATGGATGCTTTGGTGCAAGCGGAACATGTTGTTCAAGAATCGGTGCAGCCAGTTGGTGCGTATATGAAACGTCATTTCATATACGGTAGAGTGGCAATTTGTTGAAATAAAATCAGGTGGTTTGGATGACGTCGAGTATTGAAGCGTTTTTAAATTCATTGCGCTGCGAAAATTGACACCCAAGTCTACAAGGAATGATGCCCTTCAAGATCCACCATGTATTATAGAATTCGTGAGTTTCGAGAAGGAAGACAAACTGTTTTCACGGACACATAAGCGACGCAGCCGATATTCTGCTAGTGAGTCACGGAACGGTGTCCAATTGTGCCCCGCATCTGTCCTCAACACAGAATTAAATATTTTGTTTATCCGCTTCGGTTTGCTAGAAGTGTGATTAATACGAAATCGCCGGCACATCGCGGAACTTATTAAGTGGGCAAAAGAGGAATTCCTAATATCTTACAGTGATAGGGAAAAAGTCGTGCGTCGCTTGCGGATTAATGTGAGTTCCAGCAAAGTGCTTCGATTGACAAAATTCCTTCAGATTCGAAGAATTCAGATCATTGCGCACAAGTTTTCTCCATAATGTTGGCCCTTCCGATCATTATTAAAAAAAGTAGCATGCGCACGAAAATTAGTTCACTTGATGATTCCACATCCTCTCCTCGGTATTTCTCACTGTATAGGGCATACACTGAATCGAATGTTAGCCAAGACAGCGATGTGTGTTTTGGTGTGTGCGAAGTGATATCACAGCACGCACGCATCTCTTACTGGCTCTGGTGTCCTCTGCTGACAGCTTATTGTTTGCCATTTCCAATAGCAAGTGATACACGAATTATCCATTCGAGAAGGAGCAAGTTGTCTAATTCTGTGATGTGCCATTTCGATATTAAGGTTACATACAATTCTTCCTTTCTAGGAAACCGAAGCGCACGCAGATGAATCTAATTCTGTGGTCCTCAAGTTCATCACATCAGAACTGGCTGAAATGCGTCTTGGCAGCGTGTCTTTCAAAATTTAGAGCTCCTCGAACAGAATGGAAGTCGGTTCGTTGAGAACATTGTGACAGAAGATGAAGCATTCTTGAATATTTTCACTCCGATGAGTCATCTGAATGTTGTTTTCCAGAAGAAGATGCGCCGAGAGAACTGAAAACTGGATCATCACATGGTCGGTCTTCCATGCAGTCAATGTTTTGGAGCAGCAGCAGCGGAATTCTGCATGTTAACATACGCGTTCCAGTTCACACAGCTGCAGTGATGCAAGATAAAATCTCGTAATCGAAACTGAAGGTGCTCCATGCTCGTTAGAATTGACGCCTTCAGATTTGTCTTTTCCCTCATCTGAAGAAACACTGCGTGAACAGGCATTTGATTAATCTTCAGAAGAAGCAGAAAAGAGATTTTTTATGAACTGGATAATGATTTTATCAAATAAGCATTCAACGATCTTGTCAAACGTCGGAGAAAGCATGTTGATTTAAACGGATTTAATGTAAAAAATATTGTGCATTTTGCACATGTGTACTATTTCCCAATCAGCGAAATTTGAAACCTTTAAGAATACATATCTTTCGGAAATAAATATTGCTTTCATACCTCATATCTATTTGCGAATTCGAGTGATTTTTAACTGCACCAGTAACAGTGAGCAATACGTATATGTCCTGAAATACGGATAATATATTGACCAGAATTATTCATAATGCTTTGAATGTCAAATCAAATTCGGCGCCACCGACTGTGTTTTCAAGACAGTTGGAAACATCTGTAATAGCAGAACGAGCATTGATGATAGTATAAAATGCAAATTATATTCTTTAATTTGAATTTCCTTCATATGTAGGTCTTAGAGTTATCCTCTTCAAAAAAGCAAAATTCATTTTGATTTCCGTTTTTCGAAAAAATTGAAGAAATACGAGTCATTCCGTTCTGAAATATGTAAAATTCGGAAAGAAAATTGCTGAATGCATCATCTGTAATCAAATGAAAATTCTATATTACAAATCTATGCAATGTGTGTGGGTTCTTAGGAAATGCAATTACCGTGTATACTCAGTATTCCAATAAATGAATCGCATATTTCAGCACGGGAACACCAACACAACTTTAGTTCGACTCCTGGCAGCTCTGGAAGACGCGCGGAAATTCATCGAAATGAAGCAGGGCTCTTGTATGGTACTAACTGGACTTGAATCATATGAAAGTGGAGAAACTTCGATCGATGCCATAGCTGGTGTTTACGTTGATGATTTGTGGCACTTGGATCGAAATCATGGTAATTTCCATCTCAAATTGTTCTCAGATCTCGAGTTCTTTGTCATTAATTATTTATGAGGGAAATTAACAGCTTCTCAATAAATCACTTTTCCTGGATTTAGTATAACATGCACATTAATGGTGTTAGCACATCAGTGAAAATCTTCATACGTAAGACGGAAGTCTGAATAAGTCATTGTTTATTAATATCAGATAACAAAAAATGATGCAAAATTGATCTTACTTATTATATTCTGCAGTAGCGTGTCAAAGAAATATAAAGGGAATCAAATTATAAAAATGAAAAAAGAAAATCTTCTACGGTATTCCCAATGATTTTTATTTGCTGGCACACGCAATAATAATCGCGCTTGAAGTACGAATGAATTTTTTTTTTTTTACTTTATTTTATTTAGGACGGTACGTGGAGACCTCGCCTCAGGCCATATCACTAGGAATCAAATTACATTTGAAAATAATGTTGAATGAGTATGCATCGTGCCATCTCTTGAAAATTAAGTCCTACTTCTTTATTCGAGTTCTCTTTCTCCAGTTTTGGTGCATAGCATATTGTATACGTCTTACAAATGTCCCTCAAATAACTATGCGTTTCCCCCCACGTTCATTACCCCCTTCAGTGTCCCACGAAGACAGGAAACAACACAATCAAGTTAGGAGTTCGCACACAGGCAACTCTCACGAAGTTGAATAGTTGAGTGCTCTGAAATTGAACTGCTAATGGTTGATGGCCTTTAGTGACAGCGATCATGGTTCCATGATAGGACTGACTCCAATCAGAGACCTCAGTCACTCGACCTTAGTCCTCAACCAACAAAGCTATCCTGCTACTATTTCCTTGATATCTAAGCAAGTTCACCGTGGTGAATTATTTTTTCACCTCATTGATATGGCCAGATAATATGAGACGCAGGTTGCTAGTGGCATCTTTGAGCCTATTTCCAGCTCTCAAGCAGACAATGCACATGAAAACTAAAGGTCGATGAGTCTACTTAATTTGTGCGCAACCGTTTCAGACAGGATTGCACGTCTTTGACTGCAAGCGTCACAACTTCATCTGCACGATACACGACTATACGATCTGTACAATACGATGAATTTCTATTTAAATGCTGTGAAATAGAACCTTTATTTTCGCACAGTACTAACTTTTGAGACAAGCCGTGGCCGAATGAACATTCTAGGCTTTCGGAATTGTTGCAAATAAGACTGTCTCAATATTGAAAGTCGATTTCAATGTGCCAAAAATCAGAAATTCAATCATAGGCTAATTTTTGGCAATGCCTTCCGATGTCCTTAATTGCAAGATCGACATGTCAACTTAGAAAACTCTCAAACTGGACAGAGGTAAATGACATTCGCTATAATTTATTGCAAACAATGTTTTACACATACAAAATACGATGCCAGACTTTGACTGAGTCAAATGTCACGGCGTCATTTTGAACTTGCAAACTACACATGACCCAGTTTTAAAGTCTCGTAAGAGTGAGAAGCAGCAACACGAAGTCAATCTTCTCAGTGCAATAGTTAGGAAAAATTGGAAATCATCAGTTGTTCGATTATCACACTCCGAACACATAACTTCATTACTCTCGAGCTGCGAACTGCAGGTTTAATGTGCTGATCTTGATCTGACTGTTTTTCCCTGTTTTCGTACATTCAATGTATTAAGATGAGGAAGTCATATTGTCATTTGTAAATGCACATTGGTAAATGATATTTTAGAAAAATGAGACTTAGGTCACAGTGTTGGCTTAGCAACAAGTTATGTTGATAAAATAGAATTTGTTATAATTGCATTTTCTGTGATAATTTTTATCAATCATTCAATTTCAATTATTTATCATGAATATTCTATCACTTCGTCACTCATTTGACTGCATCTGGGAGAAATCTCTTAGCCATGTTCGTCTCTTTCAGATATCAGAGAACTCAAATCTTCGACACTTCGAATGACTAAGACTTTCTCAAAAGAAGACGTTGTGTACTTAAAGCAAATAGAAGATAGCATTGTATTTCTTTGATATGTCGTGCTCTTGAGATGCGCGTGTATTTTTCCAATGCATTTATCCTTTTGAGATCTGAAGGTACATGTTTTGTATTTGAAAATATAATAATTCTGTATCATTACTGCGGGATCTATGCGGACTGCGGGACTTATGCGGGATCGGGAATACGAGGTAGAGATTTTCAAAAAGTTGATTATAAGCTAAATGTTATTTCATTGCGCATGAATGATCATATTAGGAAAGTTGGCTAATTTTCTCCCAATGAGTAACGGTATTGCATATATGTTTGTCATAATAAGTTCTCGATTCTCGAATTAATCTTATCTAAATCGGAGATGCTTACCTATGGATATTGACAGTTATGTCGCCTCGCCTCATTTTGCAAGAGGACATTTTATTTATACAGATCGCATCTGATCTGTTAGGCGCCTCTGATAGAATTTCTTAATGCAGAAGTCGGTCGGTTTGGCTCACATCTAGGGCTCCGACTGGATCATGAACCAATCCAGTGTTACCGGATTTGATCAATGCGGAATCCGTATTATGCTCTTTCTTTGATATAGCAGCCATCTCATCATGTAACTGATTTACTCTAAGGATAAGTGATGGGATTTTTATTATCCCCATGATTTCTGAATTAACATTTCTTAATATTTGCAATGTAGCCTATCTTGCACCATTAAGTTTTTCCATGATATCAGCGGATGCTAAAAGCTTAATATTTTCAATGCATCTCATGTCTTCATTATGTCGCACGCAATGAACTAAGTCAAAATGAAAATCGGTGGAGCACTAATTGATTTGAACAGTAAGATCCATGAAAAAACCTTGAGGCTTGAGGGACGCCTGAAAATGCGTCCGGAAAGGATTGCAGCAACTACCCAATCTTCCTCACAATTCCCTTTAATGTGCTTTTTCAACTGAATTTTTAAATCATCAGTGCAAATTATAAGATGGCTCAGAAATCATTTGTATCGCAAAAATATCATTCGCTGTTGACATATTCAGACATGACGCGAGCGACAATTGTTCTAAAGATCATTTTAAAAATCCAGAATCTTTTACAAGGTTGATCAGAATTGTCTATATGCATGCTGAGTACTGCCAAAGTTTGAGATTGGCATTACTGACTTTTCACGCAAACACTTAACATGATGATGGATGACCGATAGTCGAAAATCACTAACTTGTACCAGTCTCCTCGAGACACTGTCCTCCTTCGGATGTAGCGGTTGAAAATCATTTATTTGTAGCCGCAGTTATAACTTATTAGCTAATAGCGAAATCCATTTCTATTTCTTGCTCGTATCTAGTAAGTGCATGCTTCGTCCAGTCGAAGCATATATGGTATATATGCTATCTCTGCGTCATATTATCAGTGTAGCATCGACATAGGGCCTAACTTCATCTTTCATCTAATTACTTTAATCCGTGAGAAGGCGTGTCTATACGTGAAACTTTATTGCTGCCACCTGCAATCAGATTGCGGAGGACGTTTACACTTGACATCAAAAAGTTGCTGACACTCGATGAAAAATGGCTAGGCTACTGTGCGCCTCAGAGGATCTGAAAGCAGGTCTTATAAGAATTACAAAACCATCACATATTTTACATTTTAGTATTTTTGGTGTATTTTTCAAACATTTTTTGCATTGCTTCTTTTTAGTTCAGCACAAACGTCAAAATCTGTTTAGTTGATTGAAACAAGGCACATGTGTGTTGTTTTCTATGTTGCATATGTCATGCCACAGCGTCTCATAAGCATGTTCTCTTCCTTCGCAATGGCCTAGTGAGCGATGATAGACGGTATAGGATAGTTGGTTTACTATTTCTGTTCTCACTTTGAACAAATCATCAAAGGGCCTATCAGCACGTCTATATCACACTTATCAATTACCGGGATCTTTATTGAACTTTAAATAGCGCATTTAAAAGCATATTTTAATTAAGCCCTGATTAATAAAAACAAGCTGGAAACCACAATTTGACTATCATGCTTGCGGACAGGCAATGTTTGCAGTACAGCAAACTCATTATTATATGCCGGTAGGCTATGTTATATTACACTAGGTGACATGCCACGCGTAATTCTTCTACGCGCGTACATACGCGCTGCACTAAGAGTCAGAAATCACTTGATCTGATTCTGTTAAAATATGGGGAATGTTTATGAATACGCGCGGGCGAGCGTTTAAAGTCTACGCGTCGTCTGCGGTTGTCTGCGTTGCCGCCTGAACCACGGATGAACCGCTAAGCATGCTCTGTCTTCCCTGGGCATGAAATTGAGGTCCTATCACATTGTTTAGCCTGTGATACATACAGACACATGAGACGCAAAGTCTATATAATAGGACTGCCGACAGATGTTGCAGCAATGTCACGCATAGCCACGGATGTTTAGGGTCATGTGTTATTACGCGTAGTTTGCACGCGAACTACGCGTAATTGAGCGTGGCATGTCACCTAGTGTATTATTATATAGGTCCTACAACGCAAAAGTCATATGTTCAAGAGCGTAACTCTGAAACCACCTTTGAAAACAAAATTCTTAAACAGTGTGATAAACCGCGGAATTCAATAAAATGAAAACGAGGAAAGTTTTTAAAACAATTTTTTAAAATCTGGTCTTAGCAGTTCAGATCATTAATTGCTTTAAATAACACATTGACTTAAAACTGATATTTTTGTACCTCTGACAGGCGACTATTTATATTGACTTTAGAAACGTTACACTATTTAATAGAATGGAACCTGTGCTAATCGTGCCTTCGATAATGTGTACCGGTATATTAGGTGTTGAACATAATTCCATGAGTACACAATAAAGTACAATAAAAAAATACCGAAAATACATTCATACAATAATTGAAGTCGGGAATATTTTTCTAGGTCCAATATTTATTGTTCTACATAACTAAATCTTGTATTAAATGTCATTATTTCAGAATTTATAAAAAGGAAGAACAAACGTTTTATCAATAAAAAACCTGGTTTTAAAATACGCTGTTATTTAAACACTATTATTTAACCCTATATTATTAAACCTTATTTAAGCCCTTTACACACGTTGACAAAATGAATTCAGAATCTTCTTCTGATGATTTGTGTTTTCATTTTACTCGCTTCCTCACATTCTCCTGCTCTTCGATTTGCAAAATGCACTGTGTTTGCGCACATTGGTGATGAAAATAATTGAAGCTAATAAAAGTCATCCAAGATCCGGGCCAACTCCTTCAGATCTCGTGGTTCATAGCACATATTTGCTGTCGGATTCTGTCATGCATTATTGCTGTTGCAAACAATTGTTGACATGAGGAATTCTAGAATGATTGATGCATGTCTACCAAAAGCAAGACATGTGGTTATAGGGATGACATTGCTCTGTCAGACAAGTCAGACACGATAACTAATAAAAATGTCAGATAATCTATAATGATATATGCCATTATGCAATTACAGCAAGCCGATATACTTCATAATTGCTTGATTTGGCAATGAGGGAATATTGCTAAAAATTCGCCTTTTAGCTGATAGTATACATTCGTTTTGTGACTAGAGAACTTGCACTGAAAGTCAGAGATATACACAGTTTCCTCAGGTGAAGTCATGATTATCATATGCGAAGTTCTATCATTTTTTTACTACACGATTCCACATTCCTTGATTATGATGCAGACATTCAGAGCATGCCATTACAATATGTATACCCTAGAAAGGGAGTTTGCTAAGACCCATGATTTTGAATTTGTTTATCATCTGACAAAAATGAAGATCTTTCAAATGACAGCCTAAATCGTCGGTGCGTAGCGCCAGACGATTTAGGCCTATGATTTAGGCTGATCATGAAAGGTAATACTGCATTGTTACTGAACTTAAAATCTATGACATCAAAAATCCAATATTTTGATCTGCAAAAGATTCAATCTATGATAATTTTCTACATAGCCCATGCAGCTCAGAACATTGAAGCATGCATAAGCTTGAGATATCTACGAGTTCAAATCGTGAACCATAGGAATCACTTCAATGTCATTTTCACTGGGAATGCGAAGGTGGATGGTGAGATGCTCCTACATCAATGGTATTACATCGCAAATTAGACGGCTTTACATAGTAAATTAGGCGGATTTTATTGTACATAGCTAACTTTTGTTTTTATTGAGCCATTAAAGTCTTCAAGAAGCGATCCAACCTGTTTTCAACAACGATGACAATTAGACGGCTTTGATTATGCAATTAAGGCCGTCTAATTTGGCTTTGGAGATATATGAACGACTTTCGTGGAAAAATGACATGTGAAATATCGGCGGACAACCCTACTTATTCAGTAACAATGAGAATATACTACGAGTATGTCATTCTTGTCACAGTTTGAAGAGAGCTATAATTTTAGAAGGCTTTTTTGACTATTTCTTGATGCAGGTTGGAGAAGTTTCTCCAATTTCAACCGTAATAAAATTAACACCTTTCTCAATGCTATTATTTTGAAAGATATAAAAAGTACAGCCTTGATCATTCGGTAAATGAAATTGAAGTGACTTATGATTATGATATGGCACCGTAGCTGGAACTCAAAATAGTGCTGCATCAAACTGGATGAGCTTGTATGATTTTTCGGGTGTGATCATGAATGCAAGATAGGGATGGGATTTCCTGAATTATTTGATAGTCTGTAACACAGTTGTATCTGAACACTATTCTGATTTTTTTGTACTGCCTATCAATTTCATGACCTTTTCAACCTGAGATAAGGAAACTGTTGCTGACTTTCAAAGGAATAGTGAAGTTCATTACCGGCAGATATTTTTTCTTTATTCAACGAGGACAAATTATGCATATATTTCGCATCCACATGATGAAACGAAATTAGATAGCTTGCATCTATTTAATTTTTTTAAAAAACAAAGAAAATAAGATAAAAGAGAGAATAAAGAGAGAATAAGAAAAGAAGATAAAAAAGAAAAACAAAGAAATAAGAGTATGGCTGCATATAGAGAGTTGTATCGATGTTGAGAAATGTGAGCTTGGCCTACTGCTGACTCCTGATATTGGATGAAATGACTTCTATTCAGATCTGCTCACACATTTCAACTGAGGATGCAACTCAATATATAATGATTACATTTATAATATTTACTTCTAAAATTTATAGCAGACAGTCAATTACACTTATGTACAAGAGAGTCAGAATAATTCTTACAAATAATTAATGATTCAAGAGCTGAGCGTTCTCTGAGACCTCGCACATTTGCTAAAATTCTCCGCAGAAAACATTCATCTGGCATCTGACCATGTTCAGTCACATGCAGGTAGAAACTGATTCTGTCGATTTGATGTGCTCACTGAGTCTAGATTTTATTCCTCTGAATGGTTGAGTACGAGCGCTTGAATTTATCTAGCACATTTAATAAAATATTAGGATGGATTTGATGGCAATACAGAAGGATATACAAATCCTCCATGTCATGACAACCTTGAGAAGGTAATGTTTGTTAAATTGGCAATTCTATGGGTTACTATTACTTTCTTTAATGCTCAGCCTTATTAATTAGAGTATAATTTTGTTTAGCGCAAAGATTTAGCGTGATCTCATCACAAACTACCTGCCACTGAAAGAGCAAAATATCCTAATCAAAGACAATGATCATAATTAACTTTAAAATATGTGAATGGGTCCACATTACTATTCAGATTCAAGAAAATAAATATAAACTTAGTGAATCATGAAATTATGCCGATGAAAATTGAATTTGAGACTTGAAATTTCAGCCAAGACAACCTTTCCATGATCGACTTGCATTGTAATGCGGTTCATGAAATTTCCTTGATAATCAACTTTGTTTCTGCCTAATTAAGGCATCTGTTAGTAAATTTTCATTCATTTTTATATCCAATAAGGTTCACACTACTTTTATAGAGGTAGACTACCAAATCACTAGTATGTGAACACAGGAATAATTTGCAAAAGTTTAGCTTCTCAATGAAAATTTATCACATTGTTTTAGACCGCATGAACATAATCTCTGCAAAAAACTGAATCTTCTGATATAAAAATTTTCACTGATGACATTTTTTACTTGACACAAAGGTAGTCGACCCTCCACCCACTATGGAATGATTGGTGTGTATAAACTACAATATATATATATATATATATATATATATAGATAAGAAATATGCGCTCCTGCCCCACCGAATTGTACTCTCCTGCCCCACTTGTACTCTCCTGCCCCACGGACGAATATGAAATGTACGCCCCTGCCCCACAACTGTACGCTCCTGCCCCCATGTGCACTCCTGCCCCACTGACTCTCCTGCCCCACGTATGAGCTTTTGCGGAATATGATTGTGCATTGATATGTACTGTTGTGAAAGAAGTTTTATGGCTGTCAGCGCCTCCAAATGCCTGGTCCGACGATTGCTGTAGGCCCTGGTCCCTTCAATTTTCGTATTTAGAGTTAGCTTTTGCGGAATATGATCGTGCTGTGATATGTACTGATATGAATGAAGATATATGACAGTCAGAGCACCTCCAAATGCATGGTCCGTCCATTGCTGTAGGCCCTCAATTTTCGTATTTAGAGTTAGCTTTTGCGGAATATGATTGTGCATTGATATGTACTGATGTGAAAGAAGTGCTATGGCTGTCAGAGAACCTCCAAATGCCTGGTCCGACGATTGCTGTAGGCCCTCAATTTTCATATTTAGAGTTAGCTTTTGCGGAATATGATTGTGCTGTGATATGTACTGATATGAATGAAGATATATGACAGTCAGAGCACCTCCAAATGCCTGGTCCGACGATTGTTGTAGGCCCTGGTCCCTTCATGTACAAGTGGGGCAGGAGAGTACAATTCTCGGTGGGGCAGGAGAGCACATTTCGTATTTATATATATATATATATATATATATATATATAATAATTAATAATTTATTGGTATAAATCACTCTACCAAAATGGCACTATTGATACCACGGAAATACTGCGCATTTACTGATGCACTTGATGTACTGATTAAACGAGTGACACTAAATTTGTGAATTTCAGTGTCGGTTAGGTCAAAAACGCATTTTTATCAGAAGAAATTTCATCGATAGAATTTTCTGATATTTTGTTAAGTCCGCCAAAAATAAAGCGCCTCCAGGCATTTTATCTCTGATTAAACCTGTCGCCCTTATTCATATGGGCTGGCAAAAGTGACGCCGACTTGTAAAGCCAATTTCAAGAAAGCGGCATTCCCGTTTTGCCATAGCATTAGTATGACTTCATTCGAAATTCATTCAAACAACATTCAAGTACGCAGGGATCGTGTTGGATGTCGTAAGCGGCAGGCCTGGTAGGTCGACCGGTTCCAACCCTGGCGTCCGTCAATTAATAAAATTTACCCACCGCAGCTCGGGAAAAGCTTGAATCTCATAGCTTTTAGCTTGCATGCAAAAAATGAATTACAATGTTTGTTCGTTCTATTGAAACCTTTCCCTTGATACTGTTCTGAGAGAGAGGAAACGTTTTAACAAATAAAGAATCGTCGTAAAAGAGAGAGAGATTGCCTTTTCTGCTTTTCGAGTGAATAAGTTCCTTCATTCCGATTAGCCTACTGATCAAAATGATTATAACTGTGATGAATAATTCATTATAATGTGATCCTTGATTCAGATAAGAAGAAGTGTTAGTTGAATAGAAGTTGATATGGAATTATGTCTTCCCTTATTTTAGTCGAACTTTCGTTTGCACTAAAATCAAGTACGAGTTTGAGTTAACTGTTTAGCAATCCGAAACTTTTTCAATTTTTCCACGACCGCTATCCATTCTTTTATTCCCCGAATGGCTTTTATAGTAACTTGCTTTGATAGCGATTAGTGGGCCAAATTTTCGTATTACCAGCTGTGCTGTTTTGATGCCTTCTTTTTATGTAATCCATCATTAACTCAATCTCGTAAAACTGCTTGCCTTCAATAATGCAATTCTTTTGTGGCATCACTTTTTGAGAGAAGGAATCTTGACAACTAAGATAATGCTGCAGGTACATTATTTCTGAATTTCGAAAATGAGTTTTGATGTTTCCTTGAAGAGACAAGCACACAACTGGCAAAAAGTGATAGCGCCAACAAAGACTTAATTATGCACAGCAAACATGAGGTTATCAATTCAGGTGATACCACTCAATTTGGGATGGCTCTCTATTGACAATCTCCCACGAATGAACGGTCCAGACATTATCCTACGTCGTTTTACGTCAACTATCAACTCTCTTCATGAGCACTGGTAATGATAATGTTTGAGTGAGGAATGTCCCATGAGATTTTCGTCCTCCGATGAGAAGATGGAGTTCGTAGCCTGTAAGTGTGCTGGAGAATTTGTAGGCGTTTCGCTGAATTGACTTTCTCAACGTGTGGAGATGACTCACGCTTATGAAGAACACCGAAGAATCCTTTGGTGTTCCGATGAGAGTCAAGATGACGAGCAAAACTTTCTTAACCTGTTAATCGATTTTCATTTCCTAAGCAATGATCTGATTAGCAGTTTCAACGTGAGGAATGTTCAAATACAAAGTTTGAAATTTTCAAGTGAATTCACATTAATGATATTTAGACTTGAAAGTAGCGAAAAGAACAAGAATATAAAAGTCAAAAAATGCTTTGTTTTCAAGTGAATGATTTTTCTTTAAAATGCCCCGTGGATGTTGTATATATTGAATATAACTTAATACATAACTTGTAAAATTTGTATATATTGTGACTATAATCATTAAAGTGTAAATTTTGTATATATGATTTTGTTACATTCATTTCTATATTAGATGTTAAACATTTACGTTCTTTTGCTCCATTGTGAAGACTCCCATCCAGTGAACTGTTATCATGTCGTGATCATCACTCTTCAAATTTGTAAATATAGGCCCCATAGATCTCACGTATTTTGTATATGGTATATGATGTATGATGACTCTGAAAATCTGTAAGTATGTAGGTCTCATATAATTTGTTTATGATGGTATATGATGTGCATGTACATCATGATCACTCGGTAAATTTGTAAATATATATCTCATGTATTTTTTATTGATGCTAAACTTTGAGTATGCATATGTTACACGTGCTATCAACGCTTGCCTGTAAGTGCCCTTGTGGCCATGCTTTGCGTTTTCTGTATATTTCAGAATAAACATTTATGACTTATGACTCATGTTTTGTTTATTTTCCTTGTAATGAGTTTTGTATATCTAAATTTAATATTTAAATTTTTGAAATTAGTATTCAAAATTTTTTACATTGATTTTTTTGTGCCGGTCGGCTAGTTATTTTAATGAGACCTATGTCGACGATTGAAGATACACTCTAAAAAATTTTGGTTTTTAATTGGTTTTCCAGAAAACCACACGGATTTCCAGAAAACCAAACGGTTCTCTGGAAAACCAAACTGGTTCTCCAGAAAACCAAAAGGATTTCTGAGAAACCAAACGGTTCTCTGGAAAACCAAGCTGGTTCTCCAGAAAACCAAAAGGATTTCTGGGAAACCAAATGGTTCTCTGGAAAAAAGCGGTTGTCCAGAAACCAGTTTGGTTTGCAATTAAATTGGGTCAACCAGCAGATCAATTTTAATGCAAGAGGCAATCAATAAAAATTGCAACGTTTGAAAGCAACAATCAAATGATTGCGACTAATTAATGAAAATGCAATTGATTATCGATGAATCCTGGTATTTAGTGTCGTGATATATTTTTGCATGTCGAAGTAGATCTATTGACAGATCCTCGCTTGTGTAGAGTTGCAGACGGACATTCATGTTAGTGATAGCAGAACTACTGATTTCCAAAAAATATATTAATTGATTAACCACGCGGAATCCTTATCTATCAATAGTGATTTGAATGATGTTTTATTTGAGGATGGTTTGAAGTGTTAAAAGTTGAGCTGATTAGGACCTATTCCCAGCCTATTTGTATTTCACATTCTCATTTCACACCAGAAATTTAAATTTCATTGACTCATTAAGCACAAAACTCTACTTAAGGATTGAATGTTGGGCAGTTATGGAATTTTATCATTCTCTTTCTACATATCTGTGTCTTCTTTATCATCTACTGAAGGTTAACTCTCTTTCATTCACTGCTGCACATATCGTGATTCCCTTATCTCTTAACTCGCTGCGATGACTTGGCCTAAATTTAGCGAGCGGAATCTCTCCAAAAGGAAAATATTACGTGACACTTTGCTTTTAAGAGAAAGCATGCTTCTTTGATTAGTTTTTACAGATGCATGTACAAATTAATAAATCATTAATAAAATCGCCAATGATTTACTGATAGCAAAGTCTTTCTTTATGAAAAACAATCGGTTTCAAGGATCTACATTTGTGTCGTTGCCATGACGTCAAGAATGAGGTGAGTCTGATTTTCTTCCTTCATTGACGCATTTGTTCTAGTGACCGTGTCATGTGCAGTGACTTAAACGTGCTGTCATCTTATTTCTTGTGGTACTGTGAAATTTGTTTTGCTGTTT
Source organism: Prostheceraeus crozeri (assembly GCA_907163375.1). Lineage (NCBI taxonomy): Eukaryota > Metazoa > Platyhelminthes > Polycladida > Euryleptidae > Prostheceraeus > Prostheceraeus crozeri. The sequence continues at coordinate 35,171 of CAJQUW010006412.1, read as the reverse complement.
TCAACGTTTATCCCTCATTGCATTATGTATGAAATTACATATGATCCACACAAAACGTGAGTATATTAGAAGACTTTAACAGTTGTTTCCAACAGTCCTTCATGTACTGTATAGCTGACATGCTTAAATAGTCTTTGCAATTCAATCTCAAATTACTTTATTCAATTATGAATGAATATGAGTATTCATGTAAGTATTCCCTTATAAATTATTCGGGCATCTAGCAATTTTGTCGTTTAATCTCATGACTACCGTGACTACTCTGTTTGTAGCCTATATGTATGTAGAGATCGCTTGCAATACATGTATACGAATGACTTCATATTCATGTTCGACCATTTTTCAAAGCTTTTAAAAATTCCTATGTCTAACTAATATGATGTGTTATATCAGTCATATAGCCTTGTAGAATATACATGAAGTCCTATAGTCTGCTGTATAGCTTTATACAAGTTTAATTTTAGCCTTGATGAATTTCCAATTTACCTCATACATTGGAAATCATGAATAAATGAATTCTTGAAACCTAGTTATGCCAATGACAATTGTTCAAAACTGAAAGTGCAAATGTAGGAAATGAATAAATAAAATTTATTTATTCATTTATTACATTTGCACTTTCAGTTAAGAACAAGTGTCATTTAATGTACATGTATAGATCATCGCCAAATTACAGTAGCTGCAGTAAACAATTGTTGCCGCTTAATTCGTGCTGATTTTGCATGAAAAATATTGCTTTTGTATGCTTATTACATAGTCTTGATTTCGGCGTGTTTTGTGCAAGCCCAACACTTACAACAGCCACAGTACTTTTAGATTTTATATTTATGCCTGTGTAATCTCTTTGTTGTTAACAGCCGCATTTACTTTGCATGCTGCTTATTGTACATAAAAAGCTCTTCTTGTGGTGTTTGTCACATGGGGGGGGGGTTTTTTATAATGTGCCTATGCTAATGGTGTGTACAAAATTTTGTGAAAATTCTTATTATCCATCATTATTTCTGATTGCGCTACAGTCAAAGCTCGTTAATTAAGACCATATATTCCAGATTTTCAATCTCTCAATTATAAAAAGTCTTAATTAAATATCAGCCTATATATGCAAAAGATACAAAATATGCCGTGTGATCTTAATTAACCGAAATCTTAATTATCCGTGTTCGAATTAACGAGCTTCGACTGCATGTGATATTATTTATGACAGTATAGGCCTATTTGACATTATTTTCGCATCAACGAACATTGATTTCATAGTTGAGTTTTATTCCACACACATTTTCAGTAACATCGCACTATTTTGCGGTAATTATCTGAATGCTTCTTCTACACAGTCCTAATATTGAAGATATCCTTCAGAGATTATTTTTTCCTCTTTTCAGTAGCGAGCTCCACTCCAGTGGCAACGAGTATTGGCATCGAATAATTCGACGACGTGGTTTTTTGTGCTGCACCGGATTAGTTGGGCGTGCATCCTGCGGAAGGCCTATCTGTGATTTTATTTACAATCTTGGAGAATACTAGCAAATGTCTCAACTTCATGGGAAATTTTGTGACTAAAGACATCGTTCCTCGTCTTCTTTTGTAGTATTTTATGCAAGCTTGACTGAAAAAACGTGAAAAATAAGAAACAATGACTTCTTGACGTTTCGGGACTGCTCTGGGAAATCTAGCATGGTATTAGATAAATTGTAAACTGCAAAATACCTCATTTGAGTATTCACGCATTTAGACACATTTTCACAATAATTCTTTAGCACACCTTATTGAGCTTATTTTATACTGGGCCAACAATTTGTGCATGTTGTTTTAAAATAAAATTAGTATGAATGAAGTAAATATATTAGAGCATGTCGGAATTATATTATGAAAAATGAATTAATAATATTATTTTATGCTATTATTATATTAGGCCTATTATTTAATATATATATTAAATTGTATAGAAAACCAATGTCGGGTCACTCTTGAAACCAATATTGGTTCTCCAGAAAACCAAGATATAAAAGCCGAAAAACCAATTTTGGTTTCCCAGAAAACCGATGACTTTTGGTTTCCTAGAGAACCAATTTCATTTGGTTCTCTGGAAAACCATATTTGGTTTCACCCCCGGGACAGGCTGAAAAACCAAAATTGGTTTTCCAGGAAACCAATTTTTTTAAGAGTGTATTTATTCTTGAATTAATTGCATTGTCAGTTAAAATAGAGTTGCAACATTGTAGGAGTATGATAACAAAACTTTTATGACGCAAACATTGAAACCGTCTATTGAAATTATTCTTCAATTCATTATTCAAAGCGGCTGACAAAGCCGCACAATATTATTGAAAGTTGGCGATGATGAAGGAGCTCAGGCACTTAGAATAATCGATACATAAAAATTTTTTTATTGATTTCTGTTGTTTTTCCGTTTTGTAGGAAATAATGTTCAAAGATTTGGAAGTTTGGGTACATTAATAAGTTTGGGCACCGGTAATGACCACATTCATTGTTGAATTTGCGGCTGTTTTTGCCCGAGTATTCTGATTGTAGCCTAAGTTTGATTCTTCTTTATGAGTGCTGCTATGAAGATTTCATAGTTGGCTTGACGGCAGTGAGGGTGCGTACGTCGATGCTGATTATCAATCCACTTACTTATGCATCCTGTTTTAAGCCGTACTCGATCTCAAATATAGTTTCCGGAATCGCATACTCAGCATAAATGAATTTTGCAAGAATTAAGTGGTCGCTATATCGTAAAATTACTCCATATCTTTAATAGTTGTCAACAATGAAATTAAGTAAACGATAGATCAAATTGCAATGCAAAAGATGTGCGGCTGGTAGGATTCGAACCTACGACCAAGGTTAACTAGACCTGTGCTCTACCAACTGAGCTACGAGCCACTTATGCGACTGTGTCAATTGGCAGGATCAAACCCTCACCACCACACATCAGTTGTCATAGCAATTATAATCAATAAATAAATAACACGTCACAATTGTGAGCGCCGACATTAAGGCAAGTAGCGGGGATCGATTGTCCACCAAAGCATCTTAAACCATGTCGTAAGTTATTCGCGTATTGTCACTCAGTCTTCTTCATACGTCTACAAAATATTATCAGAGTACGAATATTTGTTTAATTACTTGATAGAGGATCAATTTAGATAGAAAGCGATTGAAATCAGCATCTATGTCTCATCGGAAACTTTTGTGCATGCGGAGTACCGGCAAGGTTGCTGCATGCTACACAGAAATCCAGAAATCGAATGATGTCTAGCGCCTAAGTTGAGCAGCTGCTAGTCTTAATTAGTAGGTTGCAGAGACGCAGGCCTAATTCCGGCCGGTTTTGGCTACACCAAAATCCTGCCCTGCGTTCCGGAATGGGAAGATAAGTTGGATGGTCGGGAAGTTTTCTACCCAAAAGTTTACTTCAGAATTGATGTTGCTAATTCTTGTAGACAAAATGTTCGCTGAACAAACAATGAGATCTCATTGAATAAGGATCAGGATATTTTCCTCCTCCGTCGATTTCAAAGTGTCGCACTCCTTAGACCTCCTTCAACGGCCATGTTAGGGCAAGTGAACTATATAAGACTGCAAAACAAGCAAATCGTCAATAAGACAGTTCATCCAGCAAGCAATCAGATGTAAGATAATGTGCATTGTGCAATGCGATGTGATGAGTTGTCAGAAAAGAAATGGCATGACATTTATTTAAAACCTAATCAATACGAAAGTTGCGATAATCTATTTGCAACAGAATAAGGAAAAAGATGGAGTCAAAACTTTGACAAATAGGAGTCGCACACGGCGCTATTTTTGACAAGTTTTGACTCCACTTTTACTGGCTCTAATAATGGACCTCTAAAAACTTCATAATCTATTCTGTCTAAATTCGCTTCTGCATTTCTACACAGCTATAAAATCAAAATCTCATGACTTAGAGCGAAATGTTGCAGTTTACACTTCTCAGATTCACAAATTTAAGCTTCACAGATCATAGCTGCAGTCACAAGAGCACATGAAACAAAAAAATCACATTTGTAATTATAGCTTTAGAGTAAAAAAGTGTAACCTTCGTGAAATTCGCCTTGTAACGATTGAAAAGTCTCGCAATAAATGAGATCAAATCCAAACGGTTCTTCGGATTTTCCTCGCTTCATCTTAGCGACATCCAAAGTTCATTATTTAGTAAATTATATCACCATTAAAAAGATAACACGCCAAATATGCTACGGCAGCCTTCATGCAATTCTGAGCAGCATTTTGGAGGCGGAGGGAACCGGCGAATGATAAATTAAAAGTTATTTGTTTTATGCCTGTATCTAAAACTGGTGCACTATTGGAAAATTTAATCTATACACAATTGTACTTGAAGCACAAGGCCACGTCAGTACATTGCATGAAAATGTCTATAAAATTTTGATGAAATTTTCGAGGATTATCATTTGCAGGATATATTAAAAAGATGAGGATGCAAATGATGAGAATGATTTCCCCGAAAAGCAATATTACGTAATTGTTGAGCGACCCCTCCTGTTGTGTGTCAAATTTCTGTTGAAATGTAATTTGCTGAATTATTGTCATTTGAGCAAAACGGCTGGACGTACGCCGGTCATAAACATAGAAATCAGACACTGTATGTTATTGAAAAGCCAGAACAGACATGCACTTTGAAATCAACAATTATGCCTCTCAACGAGACGCGTTGCTATGACACACGGCAGGTTAGCTACAGGGGCCTCAACAGTGCATTCTACCAAATAATCGGCTAGATTGACTTGTATCCATATTTGAGAGAAGCCGAAAAACCGTGATGTTCGGTAAAGTTTGTCTATTCAGGCAAGGCCTTTCGACCGGCACAGCCAGCCATCGTCAGGCGAATGAATGCCTGCCTCATTCGCCTGACGATGGCTGGCTGTGCCGGTCGAAAGGCCTTGCCTGAATAGACAAACTTTACCGAACATCACGTTTTTTCGGCTTCTCTCAAATATGGATACAGTGTATTCTGCAAAGATTTGCGATTTTTCTCAATTATCTTTAGATATAAAATAACTTTGATGAAGTAATGACCGCTTTTGCTAGAACTAACATGAGTTTCGTTCAAAACTATCATATCATTCTCAAATCATTGCATTTTAGTCATCTGTCTACAATATACTAATTCATACTCATTGAACAAATCAATTTTAGAGACTCAATATTTAGAGGAGAATACACTTGTTCAGGAAGTAATTTTGAGTCGGTAAATACTTTGTAATTACCTTTCTCATGAAATGTAAAGGTATGATGTCTGGTAAAAAGATTTAAAGATGTAATTCATAGTACTAATGACAGATTTTTTAAACATGAATATAGAACACGCCAACGAGAGTTCGCCCAAATAATTTTGAAATATCAAAAGTTGCACAACTCAATACGGAATCTCCCTAAGGATTGAACGGTGCAGGTAATTGAGACCGATTGCTGGGTGCAAAGCTCAAGTAATTACCGAAATTGCTCAAATTAATGGGAACAATGCGGGGCGAACGCTCAATCTACCAAACTGTAGCAACCTGCTATTTGTTTTTTGGAACGGAAGGAGCAATCGTACTCTTTGTTTTAAGCGTGGCGTCGTAGTGCTCCCTCATTTATTGAGCATCCCATAGATAACTAGTACGTCCATGTCAAGAAAAGTGCTTCAAAGTTTCCGACAAAAGTGCGTCTAGTGTAGAGACTGGAGTTTGCGACTCCTATTTTGAGTGATAGTTTCAAATTTTGGACTACGCTTTGAGAAGATGATGCGCAGTCAACCACTGACAGCACTTTTCAATTTATCCTGATGAAGATGATCTCATCAACATTCCACGACGAAGTTAAAAGTGATTGAATCCGACAACGTCGCTCTAAAATGAAATTACAATGGCATTGTGTCATAGACGTTTTCATTCTACAAACGCTGCCAATCTGTCACATTCTTGTCCAATACGAATGCTTCGGCTGGTCAGGAATGTCTATTCAAAGCCGGACATATCTCATCTGACGCCCCCTCTGGCCAAAAGTCGTCTTCTCCTAGACTGTTCCAATGTTAGCGTTCCAGAATAAATTGACAGCCAGAGACTGAAGCCAGTTTGAGAATCAAGATTAAGAATCTTCCTCTTTTCAAGCTCCCTTTAAATTGTCCAAAGTTTTATATTTCTTTTTTTCTGGCTACATGAAGTTGTCGATTTTTTGCGATTTGTGATGCTTATTTGAACGATCAAATGAGCAATTTGACTGTTTCAGACGCCAGACTGTTTCAACTAGACTTTGTGAACCACCTTGCCTTCATGATCAACTTTGTAACCGATGGTTCCGGTGGACCATTTACAGATGGAAAATCTACTCTTTGATATAAAGTTGGGATAATTAGAAGTTACAATGATTATCTCTCCGCGTGTGGGCTCGAAGTGGGAAAACTGGTTTCCTGACACTTTGCTTGCGTTTTGATGTTCTCATCAAACAGTTTCGACCAGAAGTAGAAAATATGTAGACTTCTCTGTTTCTATTCTGTCTGATAGTCCTCTCCCACTAGGTTGTTTTGACAAATGCACCCTTCTGGGTGGAGCACCACTGCTCATTTACGAAACTAAAGGTCCAAATTCAAAACAAAATACACCAAATGAAGGTTATGACGACGAGTCAGAATGCCATCATTGTTTTGATATTCAAGGTCACTGTGGAGGTCAAATATAAGGACAAAAAGATGAATACCAATAAATATTAGTAAGTTTGTATTTTGTAACCCGGTTCAATTACGAAAATTTCCCAATTTTAAACTTTGAATTCTTCGAAGTCTAAATCGAATCTACAAGGGAATTATCATTTTCTGTTCAAATTGACACGAGAACACTTTCTTTTATAAATTCGATTAGTTTTAATATTAATAAGGATATCTGAAAACATTGAAAGCGAAAATAGTACAAAATTCGACAAATCTGTTGTACACTCAAATTTTTGAAATCTCATTGTGACGAAAGTATGAAGCCGATATTATTCAAAATTGGTGGAAAGCTGTGGAATACGTGGAAAATAGGCTATCTAAAATTTGGTGTTCGTACTTTCCTTCGTTCAGGAGCTAGATAAAATTTTCGGTAACCCCATTCCCCCAGTAGGACGAAGGTTACCAAGATGCTTGTAAGTAGACTATAGTTGATATGTTTATATCGTATAGAAATCAGCAACAACATAGAAAGTCCTAGAATGGAAATTGCATGGAAAAACAAAAAAAATCAATGTTTAATAACTGGTTTTGTTGCTATCTGCATGGCTTTTCTACTTTTTTTCTTTGTGTCAACATGATACATTATGAGTCATGATTCTATACGCTTATACACAATAATAATGTGGAGTACCTACAATAATCAGTGCACACCTGGAGGTATTCCATAAAGAAAAATCGTCTAACCCAACAGAAGTGGAGAATAGGACGCCAAAAGGATATAGGACCTGTAATAAAATTATAGTATGGGTTGACATCACTGTGCATACCGGTGTATATACTATGTATACAGATAAGAAGAGTTACTCACGGATGCGAACAAGGGATTAAGAAGAATTATTGCAATTTAATTGCTTTTGCCAACCAATTAATTAAAATCAGCATTCGCGAGCAATCAATTAACTGCAATTGAAATTTTTGAGCAATCAATTAATCCTTTGATGCATGAAATATATTCAAAATTAAAGTTTTTTTGAAAAATAAAAAAAATCTTTAAATACAATTTGCGGGCGTTCTAGGGATCGTACGAAGTCGGGAGGGGTGCCATCAGAAGCGTATTGATCTCAACTTTCATTTGGTTACAAATTTTTGCCCAAAAGACGTGGGTCAAAATGTCCTCTAAAAGGCACAATATGCATGAAAGGGTTATTTGAAATTGGAATCACTGAGCAATCAATTAACTGTAATTGAAATTTCTGAGCAATCAGTTAATTGAAATTCAATGAATTTTTGATAATCTCTGGTCGATCACACATTACTAGAGCGTGAAATCAGAGGCCAAGAAACCTTCAATTTTTGATTTTGCTTTGAAATGACTTCCTGTTTCATATGTTTCATCAATTTTCAAAATCTTTGAATATTTTCGAATATCAGCTTCCAAAACATCATCTCACGATGCCAACTGTGTCATTCATTGGTCAATTGAAAGTTGAGGCGACATTTTATTGATCTGAGTGATGATTGTAGATGAAGAGCTTTCCATCTGTTCATTCCGGAGAATCATCCGCTTTCTTTATCGCTTGAATGAGAAATTATCTAATTATTAGAATTTTGCATCCACGAGTTCTTGAGATGCTCTCAAGTCAATGCTAGAAACCTGCAATTTAATCGTAACAACTTTCACAAAAAACTTGCAAATAGTTTGACTATATTCGCATGATGCCATTCATTATGTTGAAATTGATCTACAGACCACAGACTTTTCTTTATGACACCATTGTATATAAGCAAGATATCAAACTTCCATTCTAGTTTGGAATTTTGGTTTTTTGTCGATGCTGTCTTAATTATAAATGTTCACGAAATGTTTCCATGACATAGTTGGTAAGCTGACGTGTCCGTGGAAAATTGATCCATAGAGCAACTAAGAACGTTCCGAAGCATTGTTCGGTTGACAGAAGCAATCATTTTTCCTATTCTTTTTAATATTTGTCGTGAATTCTGCAACTCGGACACTTAACCGGATTTTTGGAATTATCATAATGAATTTGTCAAATACCTTCAAATTCCTCACACTATTTAACTCGATTCTCTCAAACACATTAAAAACACTTTTTAGATCGATCAATTTCTGTATATTATTTTGTTTTACACAAATGTAGACTATCATAAATTCATCGAATATGTGGTGTTTTCGCTGTAGTTTTCAGTCATTTAATTGAATTGAAATTGTCTTTTGATGGCCCAACAGACTGAATGACACGGCCTTCTAAAATTGGCAGCTGGAATCTGTCTTCATTAGTGCACCGAGTAGAAACCAAGGACGTGGAGATTCTTTAAAGAAAGGAAGACACTTGGAGCGCTGGCTGGGCAAGAAATATCCACTTCTGCAGCTGCTTCCACTTCTTCATGAAGAGGCCGCGGACAAGGCCGAGGAAGAGTGCTTGATATCTGTGCTAGAACGTCCACAACTTGGAATCGTGATCATGAAGACAGGGATTAATTTTCTGATGAAGAAAGCTCTGATGAATATGCAATGAAACTAGCGAAAAGTTCAAGATATGTAATGAACACGCATGAATTTACTTGAATGCGAGTGTTGTAAATATTATTATTTATGCCTTTGTGACAATGAGAATTTGTTTAGTACACCTTTATATAAAATGAAACTTAGTTACCAAGTTACCCATTTTCAATGGGCTAACCGATATGCTAGCTAATAGCTAATATAATACATACTAGTTGTTATAATATGATGAATTCTTCAAAAACCAAGTTCTCTTCAACTATTTTATTGCGAGCTTTCGGGTGAATGCTCCACCCGTCTTCAGGTACGTACAGAGAGTGAATGTAGTGCCTGAAGACGCGTGGAGCATTCATCCGAAAGCTCACAATAAAATAGTTGAAGAGAACTTGGTTTTTAAAGAATTCATCATCTTATAACTGCTAGTTGTTCTCTGAGAAGAAGGATATGGACAATACATACTAACAGAAAATTGGTCGATCTGCATAATTTGCCTTGCCCTGGAAATCCGGGGCAGGCTAACAAAGCATAGAAATATCTTAGGAGTAGAAAGTCAAGCATTACTTGAGTGAGGAGTTTCCCAAAAGATCAAGGAAAGCAAAAAAAGTCTATCCAATGCAAGTAGCAATGTATGTGAGTGCATGTGAACATCAACAATGTTGGATATGGAATTCACAACAGATCTATCGACTTCCAAATGGTGAACTTTTTTCAGAAACATTCAAATCTGAACAAAACAGACGTCGAAAGTGGAACGCATATTATGCGATTGCCATAAACTCATACCTTGAATGTTGAATGAAAGACTGTTGATACCGACGAATTTCAATTTTTCTTCCTCAATTAATAATCAAAAAATATTAATCAACTGTTCAAGAACATTTGGTCTGACCGACAGGGCGCTAATTCTTTGATATGCCTACTTCTGTTTGTTATGGTATTTGAAAAAATTGGCAAGAAAAAATTTGAGAGATCTTAGTTTTTCTGGACATTATCACACTTTATTTTGATCATGAAAATCAAGAACAAAAAAGACGACATAATCAAGATTGGTGCATTTTCAGAATCTTTTCTTATACACAGAGTTTCATGCTAAATGGATCATTAAGTCATTTTGAAATTCCTTGTAATGACATTGCAGAATTTGTGTTGTAATTGTTTGCTATTTTGATCTCATCTTCATATGCAGACTACAAGTCAATAAAAATTTGCAATTATTAAGTTTTGTAATGAATTGTAAAACAAATTTACCTAGTTCTTAGCCTTACCAGCACCTATTTTTTGTAGCACATTTTCCGTCGATCACTTTGATTTATGTGCATAGTTCCGATCGTCCTCCTCGCTGAAAACTTTGTTTTAGGCAAGTGAAACATCAAGATGTCAGACAGGCTTGCAGTCTTATATTTGATGGCTTATTATTTTCAGCCATAAGCATGTCGTAATCTTGAGACAATGTTGGAGGTGTGCTTGATTGAATTGGGATAGTTTAGAGTCGCTGAATACAACTCAGATAGAGATTTTTGAAAGTAGATGTAGATGACACAATGTCTGCCAATATCTCGTGGAGAAACATTGCAGCAAGTGCATCCCAAAGATGAGGAGTCGGAGTCCCAGAGGATAAGATGATAGGACTCCAGACTGCAGCCTATGACAAGACCCGAGCGTCTGTTTTTCAGCCTGAGGTGAGCTTTGAATCAATGACATCCGATCTTGTTTGAAGACTGACGTTGTCGACGACTCCATATTTATGAGAACGAGCAATTGAATTTATTAAGCTGACCTTCTTTTAATCAAATTGCGAGTACAATATCTTGCAGTTACATAAATGCCATGCATTGACATAAGTTCAGTAAGTTCTTAATGAAATACAATATATTTAGCATGGTTGCGATTTATTGCCATGCCGGTTTCAAGTAACGTGGTATCCATCATCAGTGGCGATAATTCAACAAACGGACAGGGTTATATAAGCTTACAATTTTGGACTCGATGATGAACACATTTAAAAAGAGACCCGGACAGTCGCAAGGCAGGAGTACAAATTGAAATCGTCAGTGGGCATAGAAATATTGGTCACCAGCTAAAATAAATGTAAAAGTTCGGATGATGTTTGATTGTTCATGAGGTCTTGGCGTGATGTTATGATGAGTGATTCTGCTATTCTTTTGTATTTTGATGTTTCTTGTGTGATTCTCATCATAACATCACGCCAAAACCTCATGAACAATCAAACATCATCCGAACTTTTACCTTTATTTTAGCTGGTGACCAATTCTATTTCTATGTTTGCTATAACAGATATTTCTCTGTCAATGCGTGGCTGATTCTATTTCTATGCCCACTGACGATTTCAATTTGTACTCTTGCCTTGCGACTGCCCGGGTCTCTTTTTTAAATGTGTTCGTCATCGAGTCCAAACCTGCAAGCTTATATAACCCTGTCCGTTTGTTGTATTATCACCACTGATGATGGATACCACGTTATTTGAAACCGTCATGGCAAAAAATCGCAACCATGCAAAATCGGTGCGGCTTCTAGCTTGTAACAATATATTTAACTCAATAAATTCTTGCAATTAGTGTAATGATATATAGTTTCAAAGAATATATAAGATATAGACGTTTTCATATCTTTCAAAGAAAATGATTGATACGGGCATCAGTGAGCACTAGAGATCAGTTCAGGTAGGCCCACACAAAAATAAAGACCTCATGTAAATGCATATGCAAAGCAGACTTTCATGGAGTCGAGGATTGCAATCTAGCTGATTCCAATTGCATCCCACATGTGAACTTTCCTACACATTATTTGCTGTTATTCGTATCCTGATAAGTGGGAATAAACTAGATAAATTGTCCAAATAAATCAGTTTTGTAGCATGCCTAAAGCCAGGGATGCGAAGTTGGAGTCCCGTAGTCCTATCATTTATGCTGGAGTCGGAGTCCTAACAAATGATAGGACTCCGGACTCCGGCCTATTCAACCAGAAGTATAATGAGCCCAGTCGTATGCATCCAACTTAAAGCGACATTTGATAAACTTTTATCGAAAATGATTGATAATTGATGCAGCAATGATCACTAAAGATAGGTTCAAGCAAGTCTATAATTATCTATGATGTAGGTAACCACTTTTTTTAAAAAAGCTAGCCTGTATATACTGGCTACCCGGAGTCGGAGTGTTATCAAAAGCCGGAGTCCTATCAACCCCCGGAGTCGGAGTCCTATCAAAATGATAGGACTCCGCATCCCTGCCTAAAGCATAACCGACCTTTATTATTAGTCAGGTAGCATTTTTCTGGAGTGAATTTGGTATTTACAACTTTTTAAAATAGAATGGTCTTAATTTCTTAATTCAAATAGAGTGGTTTTAATTAACAATGTTTTAATAAATATCTTTTTGTTGTTTAGGTGAATTTGAAGCTCATCAATTCTAAATATTTTATTCAAGAATGCCCACAGTGCGTGTCAGACACGATTTCCGCATGTCGTGTGCTCAACTAAATAAAGTTTCCAATTTCTTTCAACTCATGTTTCTAATATCAATAAAATATACATGTATAGCTGTGATGTCAAATGGACAAGATGAAAATGGTAAAACAATTAACCTACTTTTAAAACCAGGTTTTTAAGCATGGGATAACAACCACGTTCTGCGCAGTTTTCATGGATGGTGCTAAAACCACACATTTGAAAATGAGCATCATATTCTGATAATAACATGGTTGAAAAACCTGGACTTTTTTTCAAACATGTTTTTATAACCGCGTTTTTCTGGACTTCCTCAAACATACTTTCAAGTATATAATGCATATATTCATTAATGTCGAGACCCCTGTAATTGATGAGTATGACACAGAACATTTGATAGCTTAGGTTGATAGGCACCTTTATGTTGCATTCAAAGGGGGAGCAGATAAAGAAAAGTGAGCCAGTAATCGCACTGTCTAGTGTCTATCCGTGGCCTGTTATCTTAAATGCATTTGTTTCAATAGAAGTCTTTCTTACACTCATCATGTTGTTCTAACTAATACAGGTGAATGTCATCGGCCATCTCTCAAAATGAAAGATATGATCCTGATATTCCAAAAAGTTTGTGACGCCCGTGCAACTCCTGCCGCCCATTGCACGATGCCAAAGTGTCAAGGGCCGAGAAATTAAGCCGACTGGCTCCTTCAACAGGTCATACAAGTCCAGACCGCACCCAGCAGCTATCATTGGTCGGTAACAGCAATTAGAATTCACCACCATTTTTTATATTGTTTTCGAAATCTTGTAATTAGCTTGATTTCTCACTATTTAGTCATCAACTGCCTACTGTTACTAACCAACTCAAGGTTGGATGAGGAATTTCTCGCAACGACAGTTAGAATTAATCGCTTCATTTGTCGTTTTTGTGCGCTGCCCCATCCTTTGCTTTCTCTCCCTCATGTGAAGCTGACACTCGGAAAAGACAGTAAATTTCTCGTCATTCATCGCCACCGATCTTACAGTCGTTCTTCTGTGCTCATCAGGTACATCATTAAGAATTGATTCTCTATCCAACTACGCCCCACGGGGTTTCCACAGCGCATTAAGAAGATGAGGCGATTCAGTTTGTCGACGCATCTTCGTCTGTATGGCCACAAGCCAATGTCGATCTGTCGCCATCTGGTGCTAGAATTTAAACTGGTCCAGTCACATTCTTGCTGAGGGGCAAAGTTTTGATGCAATTAGTATCCAATTGTTCCGTCCAGAGAAGCAAAGGGGAATGGTTTGCCTTGTCTCCCAAAAATCAGACATTTTGTTTCCAGCCGCACATCGAATATTCACACCTAGGGAGCTTACTGCTCTTCAACAAAGTTGCATACGAATTTGTCCGTCCCCTTACGTCTACTCCAGCGAGCCGAGTGCTTGTCTCCGAAGAGTGCTTTGGAAATGAATGAGTGGACAATGAGTTGGATGAGAATCTAACGATTAGAGGATGGAGAGACATTCCAAACTTTGCTGAATATCGCAATTAGTGATGTTTGGCAAATGATAAAGAAGATTATCAAAATGTAGGTGACTAGAAAATTAAAAAGAGACGTGTAAATATTCATAGTGAACATGCATAATATGCATATATCATTAAATATTGACACATATTATCGAAACTATTAAGGTACATTTTTTATATTATTGTTTAACATAATTAAGACATGTAATTATCATACTTGTATAGTTGAATTTAACTAATTTTATAATTATGAAAAAATATAATACGTCTTCAAATAATTTTAATTTACATATTACTTGTATATTTTTGCAGTAGTTTCATAAGTTATGCAGTCGATATAGCACTTCGTCTCTGCTTGTATCATGTCGAAAATAGTTAACAAAAAACCCTCATATGCCTCAAAAGCCGATTATAATTGCAATATCGATATTATCAAATAATTGTATTCAACAAATCTAACGTAGTTTTCTTTTAATGCTTCGGATGATAATGCTGGCCTAACCTTGACGTAAAGTATCTCTTTAACATGTACGGTGCATTTTCGATCATCTGGACAAAGGCGAAATCCTTAAAAGTCGGCGAACCATTTGAGAATGATGGATTGAGATGTAGACATCTCCATGATCATATATGGTCCATTTATGAAGTTACTTCTGGTCTACCCCAAAGTACTGTCTTGGTCCCCTACCTTTTTAATGCATCCTTTGGCTCTCTCCGAAAAAGTGATGATGATGCTGTAATAATGAAATACGCAAACGATCTACGCCTGATAGAAAACATTTCAGGGCACTCCAATCCATCATCCAAATGTCAATCATTCAGTTTTAGATTGGTGACAAGTGTATGTTTATAAACAAATCTAAGAGTAAGAAAATGATACTCCGATTCTCAGTCGATTCATTTACACCGATTCATCCCGATGTCGAGATGGTTAACACCTTGAAAATCCTTTGCGTCTTCTGGAATGAGAATTGAAAATAGGGTGAACATATTTCAAATACATCTCAAGAACATGCTCACAAAGACTTAATGTTATTCGTCGCCTGAAATCGTGTTTGCCTAAAAGTAAATTGGTTGACGTTTTCAGTGCAACAGTCGTTTCTGTACTAAGTTATGCGCATAGAGTAGGGATATATAAGTAGAGTGTCGACTCAAAAAAGTATCTGTATACAGTGAAAACTTTTATATGAAAAGATTCATTTTCGCGGAGATTGCGTTCACGTGGTCCAAAAATTATTTGAGCAGCTTTAAAAAGTCAAAAAATTTTCAAATTTATATACTACCGAGATGACTCTCTTATATAAGTAGCATGAAACAAGTTGGTTATCAAAAGGTATGAGCATTTGCTAATAAGCATCATAACTAAGCAGAAATTAAGCTGATTATCAAGGAAATTTCATTATCCGTATTATAATGGAAGTCTTCATGAAAAAAATCGCGAAATTATTCGTGTTTTCTTGGCTGATATTTCAAGTTTTAATTCAATTTTTACAGGCATGATTTTATGATTCACTAAATTCATGTTTCATTTCTTGAATCTGAATAGTGATGTGAACCCATTTACATCTTTCAAAGCTAATTGAAATCATTATCTTTGATTATGTGATTTTGCTCTGCCAGTAAGTGGCAGGTTGCCTGTGATATGATCACGCTTAAGAAAATATTCTTTATCACATGCCATTATTTCAAGGAGAGATATTGACTGCGATCATAAGTAGCGCATCCGAAACGTTCAATCTTGTCCTCAATCGATCTATCAAATGTGATCTTCGGATTCTTTGGTCTTGGCTGTGGTCTTGACACGAGGCCTACCAGAACGTTGGCGGTCATCGACTGTGTCAGTCTCATTCAAAGGGTGCCGAAGTCTGTTAATCGTAGAATGATTGCATCCAAAACGTCTTGCTATCTCTCTGTATGCAGCTTAGTCCTCCTTGGAGCATCCCTAAATAGACCGGCAGCCTAGCACGTTTAGCTTAGATGAGAAGGGGGCAAGTGTTGGACCATGAGGTAATGTTGGGAGGCACTCAGGATGAAAGAATATGCTAGTCTTCCGTGTTCCACCCGCTGTTTAAGTCCGCGGGGGGCATCGGAGGGCGACAAAAATAAGGTCTATTATAGACGAGAAGAATATAAATAAAAACCATCAGAAATCATCAGAAAGCCCATCCTCAACTTGCTGGAAATCCGTGAACGCCAGACAAATTTGCTACTGCATTACCCCCGGCAGACGCCCCCAAAAGGGGGAGATAGGGGTCAATTTAGATGGGCGACGTACAAGAAGAAATTGACGCCTTTTGATGGGGTT
Organism: Prostheceraeus crozeri; assembly: GCA_907163375.1. Lineage (NCBI taxonomy): Eukaryota > Metazoa > Platyhelminthes > Polycladida > Euryleptidae > Prostheceraeus > Prostheceraeus crozeri. The sequence goes on along the minus strand of CAJQUW010006412.1, from coordinate 18,705 downwards.
TGATGTGTGACATGCGAAACGAATTATGCCAGATAAAATGTGAAAAATTGGGCTAGCCTAGGGCCAATCTAGGCTAGCCTAGATGAGAAGGGTACATCATGACATCAAGCTCTTGCAATTAGTTTGGTCATATGGGATGCTGCTATCGCTATGCCAGACAAAATTTCTGCTGCAATACCCCCGGCAGAGGCCCCCACATATCATTCACGGTCAAGGTTGCAATTGTGAATTTTTGAAGACGTCAACAACCGCCGTATGAGACTGGCGTCGTGTCTTCCGATCAGCAGCATTGATGACTAACCATCCGCTTCATGTGCTCATCCCACATCGGCTCATTAGAAGTGGTCAGTACTTTGTTGAAGTGTCAAAAACATCACGTCGACAGCGTCAATTTCAGGTGTTCATATCTGTCTTTCTGAAAGGCATTTCATGATGTTGTGTATGACTTTTTTGCCTTTGAACTAAGCTTACTTGAAATGTCGTAATTCATGGTTATCTTATGTGACTTCAATGTGCATTTATACTCATTTCCATTCAGAAATAAAAATTCTTTCTCTCTCTCTCTCTTATGTAAACAATTACCCCCTAATATAGTGTCCATCTAGGCTAGCTTAGATGAGAAAGGTATAGCATGAAATAAAGTTCATGCGATTAGTTTGATCGCATAGGATGCTGTTATCATGATGCCAGACAAAATGTTTGCTGCAATATCCCGAGCAGACGATCCCAAATGTGAAAAATTACCTCCCTAGGGTCGATCTAGACCAGCCTGATTAGGAGCACTATGACTACATGTAAATGTGCATAATTAGAGAACATCTGTGTGCATGCTTTGTAATATAGATTTTGCGAGCTGTTCTTCAAGCAGTTAAAAATGATTGCCGGCAACTTATACATGTAGGTCAAACCCTACTTTAATTCAAATAAAGTTTCCAGAATCATGTAGTAGCCTATATGAATTTTGGAAGCATTGCGTGTTCCTCAACCTATCTTATATAAGATTATTCCAGATCTTGAATAGTTTCACTATATGGGGTAGTTTGCATAACATGTGGAGCTTAGAGATGCAATGAGGGATAATGGATTTCAATGCAACCTGGGGCCTACTACCCGGACATTTGACAATGGATCGTGGATAATTGTTTGATAAGCTAACTGCACGCGATAAATTTTGATTGACGTAGGTACAGCAACACTCCCGCTCGGGCTTGGGACACTCACTAAAATGAAAAATTGATGACAAGTTTGGCGAGCTCATTGTTCCAGACTCTTATACGCCAGCTCGCGGTCATCAATGTAGGCTCAAGAGATTTGAATTTAAACCTTAGTGGAGAGAGTTCTCAATTGACGTTGCGAATCACTTTAAGAATTTCCTCTCAAGTGAAGAAGTAAATCTCACTACAGAGAATTACTCTAAATCAAGTTTGCACATCACAGACAAAACATCTCGTAACATAAGCAGTCAGTGATCAAATTGTTCATCTCGGAACTTTTATCGCTAGAGAAACTTATATTACATTGTAACTTAGAATTTACTGACCACTTGAAGCTTTCTTGTAGAGCAAGATATAAATATACGGATATGTGATTGTTGTATCAATGATATCATTATGAATGCCCGTTTGCGTCATTATTTTGATTATCTGTTTTTAACTTGCTTGTGTTTTATTGACTTTGAAAATGCAGTTAGCATTATCATAAATTATAAAGTAGGCCTACAACTCATCAGACAAGTAAATAAGCACTATGAGTACTGCTGCTCATCGCACAAAACATGCTATCTAAGTGTCAATAATTGTATTGTATAATATTTTATTGTAGTAGGTAGCTCTCGCTTATGCGGAGTACCGGTAGGCCCACCATTCATGCATTTCATGTATGCTATGTGGAAATTGAAATTTAATGGCATAAGTTGACCAAATAATGTCTGACACAAAAAGCCTTAACCAACTGGTTGTATAGATGCCAGCCACCGTCCCATCTCCGAACGGCCGGTTTTGAATACGCCGGTCCCGGTTGCCAAAAACCCGGCTGGTTCCAACCTTGGACAACGTACAATGTCAATCAAAATTGATCGCATGCCGTTAACTTCAGACAATGATCTACCATCCACTGTCAAGTGCTCAGGCAGTTGGCGCTATTACTATTGCGTGTGGTTGCATTGGAATCCAATCATTCAAAATAACTCCTAAGCTTCATGTTATATAGAAACTATCCCATGTAATGAAAATATTCGAGATGTAGAATTATATTTCGATAAATAGGTTAGTGAATGCACAATTCTTGCAAAATTCACACAATTGACCAAACGATGAGATATCATGGTCATTAAAGCACCATAGCAAACATCAAACTCCTCTTTCTTTTCAGGTCGATTTCTCTTAGCGCTAAAAATATGCAGAAGTTGACGGCACTTCGTCGTCCCGCGCTTTCAAAGGTTGATAGAAGCAAGGTGGACCTTGAAAGAAAGAGGAAGTTGATTTTTGCTCTGCTGCTGTGAAGATTCATGTAGGCTAGAACTTACTCTTCTGAAAATTTTATTTGAGATAAGGTACGTTTAAATATACATGCAAAAGTCAGCAGTTTTTAACTGTCTAAGAAGCAATTCGCAACCTTTATGTTACGTAGCATACGCACAGGTAGGTACTCTTCAAATGTGTCAGATATATTATACATGCTCCTTCAATGTTGGTTTTCTTTTGATTCACGAAACGATTTCTTCTATAAAATGCATGCATCGCTAATGGTCAACAAGGGCCTAATTAATTTAACCGAACGACCGGTCTTCAACAATCATGGCCTGGGCCGGCCGGTTTCAGCCCTGTGATGCGTGTAATCACAGAAGAACGCGAACATCAGAAAATTGGTTCAACGCTTTGAAAGTGATGATTTCATCGCATGAAACTGACTTTTCTTACGTTAAACAACTTATTTCTGTTCTGATTTGGTCGATGATTTATCGAGATGAAATGTTCCTGAAATTCTGAGTCCATCTCAAAGATAAGGTTGATCAGATGTTCTGTTTCAAATGAAGCAAAAAAGTTGCAATCAAGCTAAAATTATGCTGTTAATATTACTCAAGTGAAAGGATTTTGATTTTGCCTTAATTTTAAGGCTTGGTAGGCCTACTATGGGGACTTACGCTAAAATCTAATGCCATGTGAAATTATGGGTTATTATTATTATTAAATTATTACCATCTGAACGTTGTTTGCACAAATAATCGAGAATGTTCTATGGAAAGGTTATCACGTAAGTACCTCTTTTGAGAAGTTATTCTGCAGTTTTTCAAGATCTGATCACATTTTGTCGAATAAGTTATCACTAACAAATGATTGTCGAAATATTTGTTGGTGAGAGAGAATCCAGGAGTTCGTTGAGTACTTCTCATGGCGCATCAGCAACATACTGAGCCAATCACGAGAGGAAAACTTAGGTACCAAGCGTTTACATGCAAATCGCATTTAATATCTATCTAGATCAGTGGTCTTCACACTTTTTGCTTGGCGTACCACTTTCAAATATAAGCATCCAAAAGCGCACCGGCAGTTTCATTCGGAAGAATGACAATGGATATAGACGACTAATAGAAGCCAATTTGAAGACAAAAGAGGGAAACAGACTTCTTGGGGAGCCTTCCCTCCGGCTGAAGCTCAGCGCGACAGAACCCCGGCTGAACAAACTCTGTGCTGCTAAGCAGAGTAGTAAGTGACTATTCACCTGGATGTACCGTTGTTAGAATTTCTTTAAATGTTGCCTAAATGTACCGTGTTAGAAACCATGCAATTGACAATCTCATGTGACATGTGAAAAAATGAGAAATCATCTGTCTTGCTTGAATATAGCATAATAAATATATAGTTTAGTAGAAGTATAGTAACTTTATGCAATATTTATCATCGTTTTCTCGTGTTTCTTGTACAATATTGTAGCTGATACAATATGCCGAATGCTGTGTTGACTTCTCAGGTGCCTCGTGTTTTAAAATGGTACGCGTGCCTTCTGGAAATGCTCGGTGTACCACCAAATGGTACGCGTGCCACACTTTGAAGACAAGTGATTTATATGGTTTCACTACGCACAGTTTAAGTTCACATGTATGCTCTTTGAAGGAATGCATTTTATCCCACTGACTTTAGGAAAGTGTAGATTAAGAAACTCAGTAAAACTGTCGCTAAACATATCACAAACAGAACAGATGTTATGTATTTAATTAAAGATTTGCTTGTTCCGTTATATATTACCTAGCGAATGATTTTCTAGAGGAAAAGAAAAAAAGATGATCTCAAGCTAAGCTATGTCTAAAAAATCAGCGAATCTTATACTCTGAGGAATCCCTGCCAAGGGGAAGCAGCGGGAAGTCGAAGTGCAAAATTTTTCGCAGTTGTAAATTTTTCTTAAAAAGCTTCTGCAGTGGTGCCTCGATTGATTGAATAGAATATGTTGTCAACTCTATTGCAAGGTTGTAGGTAGCAACGGCGTAAGTCTGTTTCGTTTCAACGGCAACCTTCATTGTCCTGGTCATCGCTTTACGTATCACGTCATTCCTGGCTGTTGATACCATTATCGGATCCACGCAACAAATCTTTTGCATTGGTAGATTATCTTTCACGAACTGAGAAATGAAACCATGGAACAAAGGCCGATGAATGACCAGAGAAGCCACAAGCCAATAGTAGCCTATCATCCGTTGGTGGACAGCTTTCCAACATCTTGCTGTTGGTTTGATGGAGAAATATCAAACTTTGCTTTGGTAAGTTGACGCTGCATAGGAGGCTACCCTGGTCTGTGTCCTCGAATTGCTGTCGATTTCTTCCACTGCGTGTATCAAACCGCCCTTCATTCAGCTCATTTTGAATGGTCACATTTTGGCAACAAATTCCAACGGTCGCATGAAGGACATGCATACGTCTGCCTGGGATATTGCAGCAGACATTTTGTCTGGCATCATGATAACAGACGAACTAATCTAAACTATGTGATCAAACTAATCGCATGAACTTGATTTCATGCTGTACCCTTCTCATCTAGGCTAGATGGAAACTATCTTGGGGGTGAGGGCAATTGTTTATATATGGGGCCCTCTGCCGCGGGTATTGCAGCAGAAATTTTCTCTGGCATTATCCGTTTCGTATGTCACTTATCAAACCCCATCATATGGCGTTAATTTCGTCTTGTACGTGGCACATCAAAGTTGACCCCCTTTGGGGGCGTCTGCCGGGGGTAATGCAGCAGCAAATTTGTGTGGCGTTCACGGATTTATAGCAAGTTGGGAATGGGCTGTCTGATGGTAGAGTTTTTTACTTTCATCCTTCTCACCTATATTAGACCTTTTTGCCCCCCTTCCACACCACCACGGACTTAAACAGCGGGGGGACACGGCAGAATCGCATATTCTTTCATCCTGAGTGCCTCTCAACATTTTCACATGGTCCAACAATTGCCCCCTTCTCATATAAGATAAAACGCGGTTGGCCGCCGGTCTAAAAGCTCTTCACGTGATAATCGTGCCATTGCCACATCAAATGATTTGAAAACTTCGGCAAGTGAGCGAACCTCGAAGCAAGGTGGTTTCCAAGGTGGATGTTCATTGAGTTTCGAGAATTTAGTTCAAAAAATGACTCATCATTGGACATGCAACCTGGCTCAGAGCGGTAACTATGCGTCACTTAAGTCGGAGGAAACAATAGAAATGGTGAAAACCTTCATTTCAGCCTGTGCGTTACTTTTGACGCCCAGTATATATTTAACGGTTAAATGATGTCCTCACGTAAGACTAGGTAAATGATGAACCCGGGTCTGCCCAGACCCGTAATAAAATTGAAGATAAGCACCGCTATTCATCTATAGTGAAGGTTGTAGGAACATTGGATTTTAGAATACCATGGTTTATCATCACTTCGCTTCTGCATTTAGCTAGTTTCAGCTAATAACTAGGCCTATATGCTTACCACAGTAGACCTATGTTGTGTAACTGTTTTAGGTGATGCCATGTAGTCTGTGGAAATATATGTTTATCTGGCTTATCTAAAAAGTGATAGCAGTTGTCAATTATAGGCCTACATACTGTACGTATTATAATGTAAAACACAATTCATCCAGGTACCAGTATAATTGAAATAGTCAGCTGCTGTATTCCATTACTGAGTAATGGAGAAAGTTCATAAGTATCACATACAATCAGGACAATAATAGACGGTTGTTGCATGCTGTATGCAGATGGCTTTTTGACACTCAGCACATTTGAAGCGAGTCTTCCTTTCCTTTACACCTTCATCCAAGCAGAACCGACAGCGTTGACGTTGATGGTTGCTGTCGACAGCAGGCTGCGAGATGTTGGGTTTGATACCGACCAACTCCATGGCCACTTTGATTGAGTTGGTTAGACGAGAATGAGTAGCACGTTGACGAACAAGAGGGAGGGTCATCTCGTAGCCAAGACCCATCTTGAAGGAGTGGTTCGTAGCTGCCATTGTTCTCATGGCTGCAATAACAGCAACATCCATCAGTGCCATGAACACACCGTAGGGCCATCACCGGCACTTCCGTTGGCTTCGGTAAGTACGGACCAACTTGTCTAGGTTATCGACTCCCGACTTTGTCGCATTGTACATTTTCCACGATTTCGGGCTTCTCATTCTCGTTGTGCTTGTCATAGGTGTGCTTTGTCGATAGAAGGAGAACGGGTGCATTGCCTTTGTCAAAATAGGAGCATAGCACCTTTTGACCAGATACGAAATGCCGAGAGTCACCTTTCGTTCTTCCTTGAGAAGACTTCGCAGCGGGAGGAACCCCACGCCTGTTGCTGCGGATGGTCCCAACAACACTATAGTTTTAGCATCTGTGAGTCGATCGCACAGATTGACCGAGGTAAACCAATTGTCCATTGTAATATTCCTCCAATTGATGGTCAAGAACAGGAGGCTGTTGTTTATTGTCATAGTAATATTCCTCCCGACACCCATGTATGCCTTGGCCAGATGCACTGATTGGACAGTCTCGCTCCGATTCCGGTAGGGTTTCTTTTCCCAACATACACAAGGCAGCGTAAAGGAAAGCTATTTTCAGCGTCCGTAATCCAAAAAGATCTTTATACCAAACTTTTTTAGGCTTACTTCGAAGGTATAATACTGTTGAAAGCGAACACGACCATGAAACTCCACGAGCTGTTCATCAACACACAGAAGGGATCCCGGATCATAGTGACTTTCCAAGTTTTGAGTTCACTTGATCAACAACTTCACGGATAGGAGCCAGTGGATAGGTGCGGTCACGTCTCATCTTGTTATCAAATCCAAGAGCAGCTTTGATCTGCTGGGATCGCTGGAAACTCATTGAAGCCCTAAATATCGGATTGCCATTTCTGAGATCCCAAAGCTCCCGAGTGTTACGGTGCCCAGCCTTCAAACGCGCCAGCAATCAGATGCAGACCTACGAAGGCTTCAAATTCAGTCATTGATATGGTCTCCATGTAGTGTGCTTAGCAGCGGCGATACGGCGACCCTCACGATTAGTATGGAGAAGTGTCAGGGCAAACTGTCACCAAAATATGCCTTGAATGTTCTGATGGTGTCTGAGGATGAAACCCGACATTGAATCCAATGTGAGAAGCACGGAAAGAGTTGCGCACTGGCTCTCTGGCTGGTGGATGCTGCTGGGCCGTCTGAAGACACCACAAGAGACCAGTGGGAGCTCTTAGGGCAGGTGCCACTAGGGAGGGAGTCTCGTCGTCGTCGTCCCGTCCTTTCTCCGCTGAAATCCATCTCCTCTAAAGCCTCTATACTCAACTCTTCATCACTGACATGGCCACTAGCAGCAACTTGGTCTGAAATGAAATGAATACGCCGATTGTAAAATCATTGCAACAAGTATGGGTGTAACATTTGCAAGAGCTAAATCACTTACCAGAAATCTCGGCAAGGGAAGTCATATTCGTCGCTGCCTGCATCGTTGTCATTTATCACAGCACTAGCTGCAACATCATCAGCTGAAATGGAGATGATTTCATTTAGAGTTACCGGCAAGTTGAATTTGCAGGGCTACATATGTATAGCATAGCGATGTACACGTACATGTGTTCATGTATACATCTGTAACATATTGCTATAATAATATGCAGTACAGTGTACATAGTCAGATGATAAGTTCAATGGCAGTCCATAAATTTTATATCCATAATTATCGGCAGGTTGTCTGCTGATAGGTCTAAATGTAGGCTACACGCATAGCCAATAGGCAATCACAACATGGGTGACATCGTTATCAACCTACATGTACATGTCGGCTACGGCTACTCTACGGCACAGAACTTTTCTGTAAAAGCAAAGACGCAACAACTTAATACACGTAGGCCTAAAAGGAGTTGTGTAATAAACTATTGTCAATGAATCTGGTGGATTGATCACTTTACAACGGGCTGCAGTACGTACATAGTACAAGCTTGGTCCTTCTTCTGAAATCTCCATTAGTCTAGTCATATGTATATCTGTGCCTAAACATAGCTCAAGATTCAAGCTGGTCATTTCAAAATAGTAACGGATGACTCTACCGGTACTTCCACTTACAATCCTACATATAAGTACGTAAACAGTAGCTAATTCTAATCTCCCCATAAGTATTCACGTGTACTAGTATAAATTGCATTTCACCCTCCCACCATGAACAGACACTAAATAGCTCCTCGAACCCTCCCTCCCCCTCAAATCTGTTCACATAGATTGGCCTTCAACGATCCCTCACACAGCTTACTTGATATCTCAACAGGAAAATTGTCTTCTTCATCAGCATCGTATTGTAGATTGATATTAGCAAATGCAATAGACCGGGCATTGCGGGGCGGTAGTTGACGTCTTTCATTAGAAGATGGCATTGACATACCAACACATGAGTAGACAATCACAGAATATTCCTTCGTGCATATAAGGGAAGAAAAATTAATTTATTCAATCAGACGATTTTGTGACTCCCATTGGTCCCTTGATTCCTTCTGATCAAATAGAAAAACAGATGTGCAATAAGCGCGCGCGTGTACTTGTGTGTGTGTGATTCTCTAGATGTTACCATGTGTTACCAAGCAGGTAATCCATGAGAAGCACACACGTTAGGTAGGCGATGCTGCGAACGATGCACAAACATTTGACCTTGATGAGTAGCTTTACAAGTACTGCAAGTACATTATGCTTTACAACAGTCGAGTCTAAGGTTTACAAAGTGAGAATGTAAGTAAGAAAAGTCATGAACTTCACTAATAGCGCATACTGACAGAAAATAAGACACGTTATCAGACGAGAAGATAGCCCGTTATGCCATAGACACGACCGGGTCTGGCCAGACCCGGGTTCATCATCTACCTAGTCATAGGCTCGATGTAGTAAAACAAACTATCGTGGACTCTAACAAAAGCTCTCAGATTGAGTACTCGAATAATGTGGAAAAGTCATGAAATTTCAGCCTCCTGTCGATTTTAGTTTTGGAGATATCTTGTATGAAAGATAGCCCGGGTCTGGCCAGACCCGGGTTCATCATTTAACCGTTAATGATGCGCTATCATAGTTTTATTTGAAGAACTCTTCCCTTATTAGACGGAATGGTGAACTTATCAGTCAGAGGTTTTTATAATAGAAGCCAATGGATTATATCCATAGACTGAGCAGAGATAGTCCTTATAGGCAGCTGAGCCGATAAACAGTGTTCACATATAGCGGAGACTAATATTAAGATCGGCACTAAAACCAGGTTTTGCAAATCGTAATTTTAAGATGTTTTACTAAACCGTGTTTATAAACAGGTTTTCAAGGCCATGTCTGTAGCCTGCTTTTTAAACAGTGTTCTTAATGTTTAGCAAGTTTCTAACATGCAAGTCACATTGACACCTAAATGGGTTCCCAGTAGGTAAATGATAATTATAGTAATGGCTTGTTGATAAGCATCAAGATATAGTGCACTAATAATCCTGCTGTTTGAATCCGGATATTGTCAGAATCGCGGTTGAGAATGCTGCTTGGAATGCTATCAAGAAATCCAGTTGACATAAACATGCTCTGTGATACAAGCATTCGACATAGTGAACTTAGGAATAGACAGTGCAAGTGCACAATTTCACACATCAAAGCAGTTAAAGTTGTCGATTCATTGAAGAAAAATATGCAATGCAGTGAAAAAAGTTTAGCAACGAAAGCACGTCAAGCTTTTATTTTAAGCATTAGCATACATGGATTTTCAAGTCGTTGCGAGTGCGAAGCAACGTCAGCAAAATGACTTCGTTTTTCATGAAGTTGGCTATTGCCCCTAATGCCGCCTTATCACTTTTTCGAAGAATTGGACAAAACAATTTTCTCTTTTTTTGATGAAAATATGCACTATATTCAAAGATATAGGGGAGATTGCAAAAACGTCAAAGCATAATGGAAAAGTATAGATAGAATGTTTCCAAGGATTCAGTTATCAGTTTCGGAATAAAAGAAAATTGGGAAACAGGAGATGCCCTCTAGTCTCAGACCGCTTCTCCACTTTAAGCGAGAGCAGCCTCAGAGTCGACATTACAAGTTGATCACTGTTAATAAGGCGATGATGATTACGACATTCATGTATAAACTTATTACTTGTATTAATTGAATTTCTATTTAATTGAATTACGAAAACATCACTTTTCAATACTTAAATCAACAATTAGAAATCATCCCCGGAGCAGTGAGATAACACATTTTGAAATCTAAGCAATAGTAGCCTAACTGATTATAGGCTATGTGAATATTATTTGTCTCTTTAACCGCCTATAATGAAGCCTTTTCTCTCAAATTCGCGGAGTAAGGTTTCAAAGTAATGTTACAAATCAGAAAATTGCCGTGGAATTGTAACTAAAGAAATGAATATGGCTCAGCATACCCAATCGCATGATGTCAATATCTCAACACTTGTTCTCAAATTAGAGAACTTCTCACCTGTCGGCATTTTATGCGGTTGGCCATCAAGGTGGATTCCCCATCTCTCGCCGTTGCCGTCGCCATATTGTCAACGCTGTGATAGGCCGTACACCTGCGAATGATAAGGTGCTCTGCATCAACACCTGAGCTTGATTATCGTGACTTTCGAATAACAATTTCGCATCATCGCACGACGCCCGTTCAAATTCTCTGAGGGTGATTTAAATCATCCCAACTACTGATTGAACGATGCATTCTCTGGATTCGAGCCAAATTAATGCTTCCAACGGATGTTTTGGTGTTTGCATGTCGTTGGAATCAGACAGATCTTCCCAACAAGTTTCTGTAGAATTTCCCATCCTTTTCAGGTGAATAGAATTTGTGCTCAATAATCACGACGCGCATTAATGTGAAGATAAGAATTCTAGTCAAGGCATTCCTGCAATAGAAATCTTCCTTCTCCATAGGAACGGGTCGATTTTTCATTTCTTCCCTCGGCGAGCTAGAGGGAGAGAATATTGTATAACTTAAATCACAGCGTACTGCCACTTCAGGTGAATCACGCAGTTTTAGAATACAAAGTCGCATTTATCGGCTTCGAATATTTCAGTTATTCGCCTTCATCATCGCTATACCATGCAACCCGAAAGCCCTTCAAATTATAAAATCTTACACAAAGAGATGATCAACAAATGCATTTTTTAATTTGCATTTCAACTAATTTTTTATTACTCCATATTATTCAATTCGACACGTAGCTTCACATTTGACTGAAATCCTGTTGATAGCTTCAGTTTAATCCCATCAACACCTGATCAATGTCATGGGTAGGTGGCGATTTGCCCCTTTTTTTATAGCTCTCAATTTATCGTTAAGAACTACAATATCATACAAAATTAGTGCACAACAAAATAGAAACAAATAAACGTTGTTTATTCTCGGTAGCACCCGAGCGCCTTCCTTCCATGCGGGCGAGTTTTACAAGGTGTGACTCAAAATTATTGAGACTATTTCAGAAGACCAATTTTATGACGACTTTCCTATTCTGGATGATTATGATTAGACACAGTGCTTACGCTTGTTATCTATTAAAAATGCAATGGAAATAAATAAAAGTGCCTTTCTTCATCACATTCTGAAAAACCCTACCATTTTCGTGCAACGAGATAAAAGAAGATGGCGTGCATCGTGTATAAATTCAATCAGAAATGATTTCAGTTCTACTCAGACTTTCCCGGAAATTACTATAATGAGGGCATTCAGCTGAACGGGACATTCATTTAGCTACATGATCTCCACCATATTCAATCACATTGCCACAATGGCCTAGGAGATTTTCGGACGTTGGTCAAGAACTCCTCTTGAGAGACTGATAGAAAAATTTCGATAGAATAATGCACAAGAACATCCTCATCTCAAAACTCGATTTTCTTAATTTCTCACATTCATTCTTTTGCACTGAGTATTAAAAAACATTGTCATTGTACCTATTTTAGAAGTCTTGAGCTTGACCTTGAACTGACAAAAGTTTGACTTTAGGTCTCTCGGACGCAAAGTGAACAAACTACTGGCAGAACACAGCACCTGTGGCTCTTTTACGCATTTTGCACATGCCATTTTCATTGATGGTAGGTCTATTCATTTTACCTAACAAGCTCATCTTCGCACTAAATATAGCAATTTAAAATGCTGGATTAAAATTTTTACAGTTGAATGAAAAATCATCGAATTTTGGTTAAGATTCCCCATGAGACATTGTTCAGTATGACACTGCAATGATTATATGCACTGAGACCTGGACCACTCGTCCGGTGGGTAGTAGTTAACTTGTCCATCGGTATAGCACATGAAATTTTAAGAAATATTGCAGATCCACATTGAGTGTGCTTTCGTAACTTACATACCTTGTACGTGTACAATAATCATGAAATTAGACTTTTCATTGTTCTTGAAAATTTTATGATTGCAGAACTATAGTATTATTATGTTAAAAACTGCTCGAATATATCATCAACAAGATATAAAAACAAGTAGACTTAGTTCAACTTTCAAATATGCAATCACACTCGAAAGAAAGCCTTTGCCTTACTTAGTAAGAATGCTCTTTTGATGAATTTTGGCGACAAATAATGACAACCAATCACCACCGGTTTATCAATACAGACCGCCATCGCGACTCGGCCTACCCCCCCCCCCGATTCCAACTCAGTAACTTGTAACTGAAAATTCAGCAAAAGTTTTGTAGGCTTACAGTCAAACGATTGATGCATATACTCGGTGTGCAACTTTTTTCGCAACTTTGCTTTTCTATTCCAGAATCTGTGGTGCATGGAAATTTCCACTCGTAAAAACTTCACAAGTTCGACCGTGTAGAATCAATGACAACGTTTGTGTCAGAATTATCGCAATGATTGACAAGTCTGTGAGCGACCTTCCGTTTTGTATCCAAAGTGAAATTGATACTGTAACTCGTAACCATTACGAATGATTTAATTGAAAAATAATCATAGGATTAATTGCAAGGAGTGTCACTGCTGCGAATGTGATATGACATTATAGCAACGATTATTACAGTATGCATCTGTTATCGTCAAAGTGTTATGCTTACTTTGGTTATCGTAGATATTCTTCGATATATTCTTGGTTTCTACTCATAGACCTAAAATTTGAAGAAATAGAGAATGACTACAATAATATGGTCGTGGCTTAGTTGGTAGATTGACAGTTTCAGATAACCTGGGGTCGTAGGTTATCTACACAGTAGGTCCTACCAACTACACATCTTTTGTAGGCAATTTGATCTGTCGTTTACTTCACTTCATTCTTGTTGTTAGTGATTTATAGTGTCATCAATTCTCCAACAGATGATTGTATACATAGTTTAATAACTAGTAAGTAGTAAGCACATTGCAAATTCAAGTGCAAATTGTGAAATGCTGAGTCATCAGGCGGACGCAAGTGCAAAATGTGAAAGGCTGAGTCATCAGGCTGAACGCAAGTGCAAATGGTGAAAGGCGGAGTCATCAGGCGGCTGCAAGTGCAAAATGTGAAATGCAGTGTGAGGGACATGGCCAAGGATGTGTTGGGAGGAATGGGTCCGTGAGGAGAAAACCGCCCCCCCCCCCAACGACTCAACTGACTAAATTGGTCGAAAAGACCAAAGTTGTTCAGAATCATGTGAAACAAACTTCTATCAAGGTTTCAGGTTGAAATTCGTCCAAAAAATTTTTTCGAAAATTTTCACTACGGTGGTCTCGACAATTAGGATTTTTTCATGAAAAAAAAAAAATTTTCAAAATGTTGGAATTGAGCTCCGAGACCTGTCCCATCGTGTTTGTCGTCAAAAGTTGGGTCGGTGAAGTTTCGGTGAAAAAACCGCCCCCCCCCCCCCCCAACGACTCAACTGACCAAATTGGTCGAAAAGACCAAAGTTGTTCAGAATCATGTGAAACAAACTTCTATCAAGGTTTCAGGTTGAAATTCGTCCAAAAATTTTTTTTCGAAAATTTTCACTACGGTGGTCTCGACACTTAGGATTTTTTCATGAAAAAAAAAAATTTTCAAAATGTTGGAATTGAGCTCCGAGACCCATCCCATCGTGTTTGTCGTCAAAAGTTGAGTCGGTGAAGTTTCGGTGAACCCCCCCCCCAACGACTCAACTGACCAAATTGGTCGAAAAGACCAAAGTTGTTTAGAATCATGTGAAACAAACTTCTATCAAGGTTTCAGGTTGAAATTCGTCCAAAAAATTTTTTCGAAAATTTTCACTACGGTGGTCTCGACACTTAGGATTTTTTCATGAAAAAAAAAATTTTCAAAATGTTGGAATTGAGCTCCGAGACCCATCCCATCGTGTTTGTCGTCAAAAGTTGGGTCGGTGAAGTTTCGGTGAAAAAAACCGCCCCCCCCCCCCAACGACTCAACTGACCAAATTGGTCGAAAAGACCAAAGTTGTTCAGAATCATGTGAAACAAACTTCTATCAAGGTTTCAGGTTGAAATTCGTCCAAAAAATTTTTTCGAAAATTTTCACTACGGTGGTCTCGACACTTAGGATTTTTTCGTGAAAAAAAAAAATTTTTTTTCAAAATGTTGGAATTGAGCTCCGAGACCCATCCCATCGTGTTTGTCGTCAAAAGTTGGGTCGGTGAAGTTTCGGTGAAAAAACCGCCCCTCCCCCCCCCCAACGACTCAACTGACTAAATTGGTCGAAAAGACCAAAGTTGTTCAGAATCATGTGAAACAAACTTCTATCAAGGTTTCAGGTTGAAATTCGTCCAAAAAATTTTTTCGAAAATTTTCACTACGGTGGTCTCGACACTTAGGATTTTTTCATGAAAAAAAAAAAATTTTCAAAATGTTGGAATTGAGCTCCGAGACCCATCCCATCGTGTTTGTCGTCAAAAGTTGGGTCGGTGAAGTGTCGGTGAAAAAACCGCCCCCCCCCCCCCCAACGACTCAACTGACCAAATTGGTCGAAAAGACCAAAGTTGTTCAGAATCATGTGAAACAAACTTCTATCAAGGTTTCAGGTTGAAATTCGTCCAAAAAATTTTTTCGAAAATTTTCACTACGGTGGTCTCGACACTTAGGATTTTTTCATGAAAAAAAAAAAAAATTTTTTTTCAAAATGTTGGAATTGAGCTCCGAGACCCATCCCATCGTGTTTGTCGTCAAAAGTTGGGTCGGTGAAGTTTCGGTGAAAAAACCGCCCCCCCCCCCCCAACGACTCAACTGACCAAATTGGTCGAAAAGACCAAAGTTGTTCAGAATCATGTGAAACAAACTTCTATCAAGGTTTCAGGTTGAAATTCGTCCAAAAAATTTTTTCGAAAATTTTCACTACGGTGGTCTCGACACTTAGGATTTTTTCATGAAAAAAAAAAAAAATTTCAAAATGTTGGAATTGAGCTCCGAGACCCATCCCATCGTGTTTGTCGTCAAAAGTTGGGTCGGTGAAGTTTCGGTGAAAAAACCGCCCCCCCCCCCAACGACTCAACTGACTAAATTGGTCGAAAAGACCAAAGTTGTTCAGAATCATGTGAAACAAACTTCTATCAAGGTTTCAGGTTGAAATTCGTCCAAAAAATTTTTTCGAAAATTTTCACTACGGTGGTCTCGACACTTAGGATTTTTTCATGAAAAAAAAAAAATTTTTTTCAAAATGTTGGAATTGAGCTCCGAGACCCATCCCATCGTGTTTGTCGTCAAAAGTTGGGTCGGTGAAGTTTCGGTGAAAAAACCGCCCCCCCCCCAACGACACAACTGACCAAATTGGTCGAAAAGACCAAAGTTGTTCAGAATCATGTGAAACAAACTTCTATCAAGGTTTCAGGTTGAAATTCGTCCAAAAAATTTTTTCGAAAATTTTCACTACGGTGGTCTCGACACTTAGGATTTTTTCATGAAAAAAAAAAAATTTTTTTTCAAAATGTTGGAATTGAGCTCCGAGACCCATCCCATCGTGTTTGTCGTCAAAAGTTGGGTCGGTGAAGTTTCGGTGAAAAAACCGCCCCCCCCCCCCCCAACGACTCAACTGACTAAATTGGTCGAAAAGACCAAAGTTGTTCAGAATCATGTGAAACAAACTTCTATCAAGGTTTCAGGTTGAAATTCGTCCAAAAAATTTTTTCGAAAATTTTTACTACGGTGGTCTCGACACTTAGGATTTTTTCATGAAAAAAAATTTTTTTTTCAAAATGTTGGAATTGAGCTCCGAGACCCATCCCATCGTGTTTGTCGTCAAAAGTTGGGTCGGTGAAGTTTCGGTGAAAAAACCGCCCCCCCCCCAACGACCCAACTGACTAAATTGGTTGAAAAGACCAAAGTTGTTCAGAATCATGTGAAACAAACTTCTATCAAGGTTTCAGGTTGAAATTCGTCCAAAAAATTTTTTCGAAAATTTTCACTACGGTGGTCTCGACACTTAGGATTTTTTCGTGAAAAAAAAAAAAAATTTTTTTTCAAAATGTTGGAATTGAGCTCCGAGACCCATCCCATCGTGTTTGTCGTCAAAAGTTGGGTCGGTGAAGTTTCGGTGAAAAAACCGCCCCCCCCCCCAACGACTCAACTGACCAAATTGGTCGAAAAGACCAAAGTTGTTCAGAATCATGTGAAACAAACTTCTATCAAGGTTTCAGGTTGAAATTCGTCCAAAAAAATTTTTTCGAAAATTTTCACTACGGTGGTCTCGACACTTAGGATTTTTTCGTGAAAAAAAAAATTTTTTTTCAAAATGTTGGAATTGAGCTCCGAGACCCATCCCATCGTGTTTGTCGTCAAAAGTTGGGTCGGTGAAGTTTCGGTGAAAAAACCGCCCCCCCCCCCCCAACGACTCAACTGACCAAATTGGTCGAAAAGACCAAAGTTGTTCAGAATCATGTGAAACAAACTTCTATCAAGGTTTCAGGTTGAAATTCGTCCAAAAAATTTTTTCGAAAATTTTCACTACGGTGGTCTCGACACTTAGGATTTTTTCATGAAAAAAAAAAAAAAATTTTTCAAAATGTTGGAATTGAGCTCCGAGACCCATCCCATCGTGTTTGTCGTCAAAAGTTGGGTCGGTGAAGTTTCGGTGAAAAAACCGCCTCCCCCCCCCAAACGACTCAACTGACTAAATTGGTCGAAAAGACCAAAGTTGTTCAGAATCATGTGAAACAAACTTCTATCAAGGTTTCAGGTTGAAATTCGTCCAAAAAATTTTTTCGAAAATTTTCACTACGGTGGTCTCGACACTTAGGATTTTTTCATGAAAAAAAATTTTTTTTTCAAAATGTTGGAATTGAGCTCCGAGACCCATCCCATCGTGTTTGTCGTCAAAAGTTGGGTCGGTGAAGTTTCGGTGAAAAAAAAACCGCCCCCCCCCCAACGACTCAACTGACCAAATTGGTCGAAAAGACCAAAGTTGTTCAGAATCATGTGAAACAAACTTCTATCAAGGTTTCAGGTTGAAATTCGTCCAAAAAATTTTTCGAAAATTTTCACTACGGTGGTCTCGACACTTAGGATTTTTTCATGAAAAAAAAAAAAATTTCAAAATGTTGGAATTGAGCTCCGAGACCCATCCCATCGTGTTTGTCGTCAAAAGTTGGGTCGGTGAAGTTTCGGTGAAAAAACCGCCCCCCCCCCCAACGACTCAACTGACCAAATTGGTCGAAAAGACCAAAGTTGTTCAGAATCATGTGAAACAAACTTCTATCAAGGTTTCAGGTTGAAATTCGTCCAAAAAATTTTTTCGAAAATTTTCACTACGGTGGTCTCGACACTTAGGAATTTTTTCATGAAAAAAAAATTTCAAAATGTTGGAATTGAGCTCCGAGACCCATCCCATCGTGTTTGTCGTCAAAAGTTGGGTCGGTGAAGTTTCGGTGAAAAAACCGCCCCCCTCCCCCCCCCCAACGACTCAACTGACCAAATTGGTCGAAAAGACCAAAGTTGTTCAGAATCATGTGAAACAAACTTCTATCAAGGTTTCAGGTTGAAATTCGTCCAAAAAATTTTTTCGAAAATTTTCACTACGGTGGTCTCGACACTTAGGATTTTTTCATGAAAAAAAAAAATTTTTTTTTTCAAAATGTTGGACATTCGGGAGCTCCGAGACCCATCCCATCGTGTTTGTCGACAAAAGTTGGGTCCGGTGGAATGAACGTTTCGGTGAAAGATAAAAAAGCCGCCCCCCCGCCCCCCCCCCCCCCCCCCCCCCCCAACGGACTCTGAAGTCTGACCAAATTGTCGGACGAAAAGCCCAAAGTTGTTCAGAATCATGTGAAACAAACTTCTATCAA